>ML688340.1:458047-605741 GCA_007922175.1 Pelusios castaneus | reverse complement strand
GATAAATAAATCTGTTAGTCTTTAAAAGTGCCACAGGACTCTGTTGTCTTTCTACAATAGACTAACACGGCTACCCCTTTGGAATATTATTATTTAGTATATGTAATGTGGATGTGCCTAGGAGAACCAGTCATGGATGTGAAGCACATGAAAACAATATTATTTTCCCTCCCCCATTGTGCTAGACATCATATAAACACAGAACAAGATGGTCCCTGCCCCAAAGGCTATGTCTACACTGGCAAGTTAGTTCGAATTAAGGAAGCTTAATTCAAACTAACTAAAGCCGTGGCTACACTAGGCTTTAATTAGTTCAAGTTAAGGGCTTCCTTAATTCGAACTAATAAATTCGCTAATACTTTTCGAACTAAGAGTTAATTCGAACTAGTTAGTTCGAATTAACCAATGTGGCCATGTTAGTTCGAACTTACTTAGTTAGAACTAAATTTTGCTAGTTCGAATTAAGTTAATTGAAACTAACTAAAATTAGTTCAAATTAGTTAGTTCGAATTAACTAATTCGAACTAACTTTAGTAAGTGTAGACATAGCCGAAGAGAGTTTACAGTTTAAGTACAAGACAAGAGACAACAGATGGATATGGACAGACAGAGGAATACAAGGAAACAAGGAGACAACATTGGTAAGCATGACTGGAAGTGGCACCAGTGTACCAGTGACTTAACCACCAGCACTTTTTTGTAGGCATCAGGGCACAAGAGAATTTTAAGGAGGTTTCTGAACAAGAACAGCAAGATTGGTTTGGAGATGTTTGTGGGGAGCATAGAAGAAAGCAGAAAGATGCAATGAAGACTGGCATGATTGTAGAACAGAGGCAGAGTCAACATCTTGATACCATAAGAGAGATGATAGATAGAGTCGGAACAGGCCATGAAAAGGAAGACAAGCAGTCTGCGTCTGATGTGAGGGAGAAGGATTAATGGATTATTAACTTTCAAGGCCAGAAGGGGCACTGTGATCATCTAGTCTGACCTCTTATGTAGCACAGGCCAAAGAACTTCCCTAAAATAATTCCTAAAAGGTAAGTTTTAGAAAGACAATCTGGATTTAAAAATTGGCAGTGATGGCGAATCACCGCAAGCATTGGTAAATTGTTCCAACAGTTAACTATCTTTAAATATGTGCACCTAATTTCCAGTTTGAATTTGTCTAGCTTCAACTTCCAGCCATTGGATCTTGTTACACTCTTCCCTGCTAAATTGAAGAGCCCTTTATTAGATATTTGTTCTCCGTTCAGGTGCTTATAGACTGTAACCAAGTCACTCCTTAACTTTCTCGTTGCTAAAACTGAGCTCCTTAATCCTGTCACTATAAGGCGTGTTTTCTAATCCTTTAATCATTCTCAGAGATCTTCTCTGAACTTTCTCTAATTTAGCAACACTCTTCTTGAATTGCGGATACCAGAACTGGACAAAGTATTTTAGCAGCGTCCACACCAGTGTCCAATTCAGAGGTAAAATAATCTCTCTGTTCCTACTCACAATTCCCGTTTATCTATCCAAGAATCACATTAGCCCATATGGTCACAGCATTGCACTTGGAACTCATGTTTAGTTGTCCCACAAATCTTTTCAGAAGATATAGTCTTCCCAGGATAAAGTCCCCTATCCTTTACATTCTCAGTTCCCAGATGTATATATTTACATTGAGCCCTGTTAAAACACACTTTTTGCTTGCATTCAGTTTGTTATTTATCCTCTTTGTTATTTATCGCTCCCCCAATTTGTGTGTCATCTACACACTTTATCAGTAACTGATGTTATGTTTTCTTCCAGGTCATTAATTAAACTGTTACAAAGTTTAGGACCAAGAACCAATCCCTGTGGGACCCCCACTAGCAACATACATGTTTGATGATGATTTCCCATTTACAATTACATTTGGAGACCTGTCATTTAGCTATCTTTTAATCCATTAAATATGTGCTCTATTAATTTTATAGCTTTCTAGGTTTTTTGTTTCTTTAAATCAAACACTTCTTTAAAATCAAAATATTGTTCAGAACTAATTCAAATGGCTTACAGAATTCAAAATATATTACGGCGACACTATCGCCTTCTTCAATCAAAGGGGGGCAGAGGAGGGATGCCAAGTGTGACCAAAGCAAGGAGCCAGGTAAATTATCTGTGGAGCAGGATCTTGAACGCATACAAGTGGGGCAACATCACATCTGTCAAGGGTAGAGAAGAGGACGTTGCAGTAATTGAGATGTGAGATGATGAGGGCCTGGGAGGGATGTTTAGCTGTGTGCATGGACAAGAAAGGCTGTGTCTGAGAGAAATGCAGAAAGAATTAGCAAGACTTAGACATAGGCTGGATTAAGGACCTAAAGAGAAGGCCATGTCAAAAATGACACTCAGATTACAGGCCTGAGTGACTGGAAGGAGAGTGGTGTTATCCATCATGATAGAGAAAACAAGAGATGATTGAAGGTTTGGGGGCACAGATGAAGAACTCTGTTTTGGCCATGTGGATCTTAAACTGACAGCTAGTCATCCACAAGGAGATATTACAGTGACACGTTGAGATTTTAATTTAGAGTACACAAAGGGAGAGGTTTTGAGTTGATTTGCAAGTTGTTACCATAGAGATGATAGCTCAATTTGTGTACGTGAACGAGATAGCCCAGGGACAAGGTGTAGGGGGGAAAAGGGCAGAACTATTTTTCTGTATTGTGTAATCACTGATCTCTCTTTCCTTCTCTTCCCCATCAGCCCCTCCTCCTTTTTTCTTATGCTGTGTTATTTTATTCTGTTGTTCAAGTTTCTAACCCTTCTACCTTCTCCCAGTGTCATTCCTTCCCTCTCAAGTTCACCTTCCCAATACTTCTATAATCTTCCCATATTCATTTTCTCTCTCAGACACACTCCTTTCTCACTATAAGAAAAGAAACACACTTTCAGCCATAAAAACACATCCCAACTTCTCCCCAACAAAATCTCTCACTTAAAAACCCACTCCACTTCTCTTCTGTCACCCTTCGAAGTCAGGCAATCTCCTGCTGCTACCACCCATACTAAATCTGTAACATACACAATAGTTATGGACAGGCTAAGTGGTGGGTGCTAATATTAAACAAAACAAAAACAGAGAAATAATTCACCATCAAATTTTGTAGGATGCAATCCTTTGTATCTGCACAGCTTTATTTTTGTTACTCTGGTCAACCCTGTTCCCTTCCCTTCTAGTCTTTATTACTAGGACTTAGCAAATTATTTTAGCTGAAACTTTCTTCCAATCAAAAGGGAAGCATCTGTGATGCCAAAGAGTTTAGCAAATTCATGCGCTGGCCCATCCATAATCAGGAGTCAAGTTTCATGTGAGCTTATAGGGAGAAAAGCTTATACAAGCTCTTTACCTGCAGAATGTTTCTGATCTTGAACCACTCTGTTTGCAAGGTTTTCGATGACTTATAAGCTTGCACACAAATTAATTTATCCACTAACCCCCCAGAGTCAGACAAATGTTCTTCTCCTCACTTTTATGGATATGGAACAGACAGATGCTCAAAGACACACAAAGTGTGTGACAAAGCTGGAAACAAACCCAGATCTGACATCCAGTCTAGTATCTGAACTATAAGACCATTTAAAGAAGCAACCCCAGCCTGGTTGCATAGAACATAAAAGAAAATGCATCCTGACAACACCAGGAGGGTTTTTTGAAATTTATTAAATAAGTTAACTGGAAAAATAGGTAAAATGAGATGGATTCTTACTTCAGAGCACTTTATGATTTACTTCACAGAAGTTTAGAAAGGGGAAATTCGTTTTATTACGATTCACTCTGAACTGTCTTTTCAAACACTTTCACCAATCTGCCACTCTCTGGGTAAGACAGACACTGGTTGCAAAATATGTTCTGATCAAATTAAGACCTTATTTTCTATTATGCCTTTTTATAGAAGCACAGTTAGAATAACAACATATCTTTACTTTATAACTCTTATAATTCCTCTGGGAGACTCATACAAATGATCACATGAAATCCCATCTCTTGCTGGTTTGATGGGTCAGCCATTTTCACAAAAGAACATATCCACGACCTCTTTCTCATATTTTATTACGGGAAGAATTACAGTAATGTGTTTTTACAGTAAACCAGAAAGACTACACTATCTTAGTTTTGTGTCTGTGGGAGAATCCAGAAGAAATTTCTCCGAAGGCTAAGAATTCATTTAGCTCCATTGAGCCAGTAGTATCCCCATCTACTAGAGAGACTATGTAGCTATTCCAAGAGACAGAACATGTCTGCGTGCAAGCAACCATGATGTCAATCTCCCTCAATAGTATACCAATCTCATACATTTTATGTGGTTAATTTTAAAAGTTCAATTAAATCACACGCACGCACACACAGAGCAGTTGCACAAAGAATTCTAGCACAGAACTCTGTATCAGCGGCTGTCTCCTAGAGGGCTGCAACCCAGTTCAGGATAGTGTGTCTGTCATCAAGGGCTCTAAGCCAGGGTTTAGGCTAGCAAAGGCTGGCACATCTACTAATTAGTGCTCTTCTCACAATAGTTTTAGAAGACTAAGTTAAAAGAGAGAGATGGCTTTCAGCAAAGGGGAAGAATTGAGAGTGGATTCTCACAGAACTTCAGAGGAAGCAGATTACAGGTCTATTACCAAATAACATTTAAAAGAAAAGACTTTCAGATCATTTCCTAACAGATAGTCTTAGTTCTCCCCTCTGTATGCCTAAAGAGTTTAACAAATGCTTGAAATGTTTCCAGAAAAATGTGTGTCATCTACCCATTTGCTTTGAAACAGATTAACCTGGACATTAATAGGTCATAGTACAGATTTGAAAACATTGTTTAACACAGAACTAGAAGGATGAATTTTCCTCTCAAAGGTTTGCTATACCTAAGTTTGTTCTATCATTCAGGAGATAAAATTATCATTGGCTATTGCATGGGTTCTTGTCTACTAATTACTGCAGTATCTATTGCTCAATCTTGGGTGGATGAATGCAGTATCAATTGCTAAGTAGGAGGAAGTGAAAGAATAATTTTCCTTTTCTATACAGCATGTTTGTAGCTAGCTATAAAGAGGAAGGTGGTGAGAGAGTCTTGGTTACTGGTGTGACTGGTCTTAGAATGAAGGGGAAAGTGTTGAGTCCTACTTTGACTTCTGTAAAGCATTTAACTTGGCACCACACAACATTTTGATTAAGAAACTAGAATTACACAAAATTAACATGGTACACATTAAATGGCTTAAAATCTAGCTAACTGACAGGCCTCAAAATATAATTGTCAACAAGGAATCACCATCCAACAGGTATGTTTCTAGGGCATCCCACAAGGGATTGGTTCTTGGCCCTACACTATGTAACACCTTTATCAATGACCTGGAAGAAAACATAGCATCAACTACTGATCAAGTTTCAAAGGGGTAGCCGTGTTAGTCTATTGTAGAAAGACAACAGAGTCTTGTGGCACTTTTAAAGACTAACAGATTTATTAATTTATTAATTGATCAAGTTTGCAGATGACACAGACGATGAGGACAGGTCACTGCTACTGAGCGATACGGCTTCTCGGTAAGTGGGTAAACGATAACAATATGCATGGTAATATGGTCAAATGTAAACTCCTGACTAGGAACAAAGAGCATAGGCCGTATTTAAAGGATGGGGGGCACTGTTCTGGAAAGCAGTGACTTTAAAAAGAACCTGGTGGTCAATTAATAGTGGTGATAATTAGCTGACGAACTCCCCTCTAATGCCGTAGCCAAAAGGGCTAATGCAAAGCTTGGCTATATAAACAGGGGCCTGCTGATTATGAGTAGGAAAGTTATTTTACTCCTGTATTGGTGTGACTGCTACTGGAGTACTGTGTCTATGTCTGGTGTCCACAATTGAAGAAGGATGTTGATAAATGAAAGAGGGTTCATAGGAGAGCCACAAGAGCTATTAAAGGATTGGAAAAAGAGTTTAATTTATTTAGCTTAACAAGGAGAAGGTTAAGGAGTGACGTGATCATAGCCTGTAAGTACCTGCCACGGGGAACATAAACTGGATGATAGAGTGCTCTTCAATCTAGCAGACAAAGACAGAACGAGATTCAATGACTGGAATCTGAAGCTAGACACTCAGATATGAAAGAGTGCAAATTTTTTATCAGTGAGGATAATTAACCATTGAACAATGTATTCCTTGGAGTAACTTTGCCCAGATGGTTGAAAAGCCAAGAGGAGCAGTTGAAGTCTGGGAATTTTCATACAGTCAATGGTACATTGGAATACATACTTCTTGCAGCATTATAAGAAGATTAGAGTAAACATTCGGTCATACACAAATCAGCCAAATTCTTCAGCGACAGAAAAGCTGGTGTAAATTACATTTTGGAAAGCCCCAGGAACCTAAATTCTGCGGGATGGAAGCAGAAAAGCAGCTATCCAGTGTAAGATAATGGGCAGTCCTCCTCACAATTACACCTTCTTCCACTCCTCTAGTAGCTCTTTTTCCTACTAGACCCAACTTCCTGTTTATCTGATGTACCAGGTCCACTATTCACCTATGAGTAAGATATATGATCAGTTTTATCTCCTTTGACTTTCGCTCTAAATATTACATTATTTAGAAAGGACTGTGTGGCTTTGTGGGTGTGTCAGCTGGCTGTGTGTGTTCTAGACAAGGAACCCACATTAAGAAGTGTTCCCTATTCTTGTTCATCTCTACTGGGGCTTCCTAGAACTTAAAGAACCAGGTATCGGCAGTAGGAATGTAAGGATTATGCCAGTCAGCTGTAAAGGAAAAACAAGTTGCAATCGGAAAGAAAATAATACCTTTTCTTCAAGGGAACCAAAACCTTCCTCAAAAATAAAATTTTATTTGTGACCTTTAAAAATGATGGCCTTAGTCCTTGTTTTCAAAAGATTTGGTCTTTTTTTTAACTCAACCATTCCCCACGTTTTAAAATATACATTCATTAGAAACATAGGACTTGGTCCTTTCCCGTACTTACAGCCTTTGTTACGTTGCAAGGGTATCCCCAGGCAGCAATCCCTGAACTGGAGGGCACCTGCATTCCAGCAATCCCTTGCTGACAATTCAGCACCTCGGGGAGCCATCTCTGCTTCCCCTTTGAATCCTGCACCAAGCAGAGCTCAGCTGGACCTCGGGATCCAGCCCATATGGTTTTGATTTCTTTCATTGCAGGAGAGAATGGAGCCAATGTTTAGAGGTCATGAATAATTATTTTACAGCTGAAAACTGAAACCTCAGCTGCAGCTCTCCTGGTCTCCAGATGAGAGGGAGGCTTTCTATATACACTTGTAAAGGGAACCATATTTGATAAACTATTTAAACAGCTTTCTGACACGATCAAAGAACCAATGTGAATGCACCAACACTGTGTTAAATCTGTCCTTACATAATTTTCTAACTCAGGCAGGAACTCAGGTTAGAAAACCTTTTAAAAATAAACCCAGCGACATACCTTCTTACATAGTATTGGCACATTATTGTAAAAATGGCATTTTGGAGTTCTAGATTTATTGTTTCTCCATTATTCCAGTTTACCTTTCTTCAGTTTACAAGAAAGAACATAATTGTTCTGTCAGATGTTCAAATCTAACCTGGGTTTTAAGACAAGACAGATCCTTTTTGGCTTGTGCCTCACCACCAGAGTGACTAAAGACCAAACTCCGCCCTCAGTTACACTGGAATAACTCTGTTTTTCTAAGTGGGATTGTGCAGGTGTAAATAAATAGAGGATTTTATTCTCCAATTGATATCGACGACTCTGCTAATGACCCGTAAGATAATTTGACTCGCTGTCCCTCGTATCTGATGGCTCTGCAAAGCAAACCTTTATTTTAGTTACAGAAATGAGCAGATGTCTCTCTAAATGCACCCAAGGATCAGTTCTGAATAAGGAGGTGCCATTTTCAGAGTAGAACTACATGATTTCCAAGTGCACACAGGGCCTCAGGGCATCTGAAGACTCAAATCAATTCCCACTTCACCTCTGCTCTATTTAGGTTCTTATTTTAGCTCATGGAGACCCTGGGAGAACTGCTGTTCAGGTCTCAGTACTGACTTTTGATGTCACCATTCAGATCCTCCAAAGATTTAATAAAATCCTCCAGCAAAAAGTGGGAAGTTGGTATCTGATATTTCTGGTGTAAAATAAAATAAAGGGTGGTCTTTATTTATCATCAAGGAGGAAAAAAGCAACACTTTGTCCTTTGCAATTCACCTTTAAAATGAAATTCAAGCCAAATAAATACTCTGACACACCATGCCACACAAACAAGGAGCCCTGCGACGCTTTTGAAGACTAACCAATTTATTTATCACATGAGCGTTCGTGGGCGTGGTCCCATTTAGTCAGATGATGACTCTCGCACCTGAGGAAGTGAGACTTCACCCACGACAGCTCATGTGATAAATAAATGTGTTAGGCTTTAAAACTGCCTCCGGCCTCCTTGTTTGTTTTGCTGAACTAAACTAACACGGCTCCCCCTTGGAAACATACCATGCCACAGTTTTACAGCAAATTAAGAACTGCATTTCCAGAAGGCAATCCAAAGTACACCTATAATTCCACTCACAACAAAGAATTATTATCAAAGACCAATTTTTATTGTCTTGGAAGGGAAACAAAAAGAGCATTTAGGTAAGCGTATCTCATAATTACTCATCCTTTTATAAAACATGAACAAATTAATTATAATACACTGTTAGATTTACAATTGTTTTAAACTTCTTAGCATTTTCATTTTACTTGCCTGTTCATTATTTTACCAGAAGCAAAATACCATAAGCTGGCCTGTTAAATTACTAAATTAAAATAGGTTTTCTAGTAATTCATTCAGCCAAACAGATATTTTTAGCTGAGTAATTTTGAGAAAGAAAAAGAAAAATACTAAGTAAGTAAGAGCGAGCCTAAAACAAACTTTGTTTTCCTAACTTCCTCTTCCTGGGTTCCCCATTCTGCAAATGCTTCTATTCATTTTAAAATGGGTAAATGGGAGGGGGGGGGGGGGTAGGAGAGCGAAGAAGCATCTTGCAGCTCTTCAACTCTGTTTCTTAATTGTAATGTGCATTTATTTTTGGTAGAAGAGATCCAATAACAGAGCTCCGGAAACGCAAATCCTCTATTTACCCACAGAAGCACAGGAAGTGGCCAGGGAAACTGGCTTGTCACTACCTCAGATATACATCTGAATGTCATTCTGGAGAAATCACCTCTAGGGATGGAGGGAGAGATCAGTTTCTGTGGCTTATTCAATATTCGACTTCTCTGATGAGTGTTTCAACAAGGAGATAAACAGTATCAGGCTGCTTTTATAGCCCATCGATATATGTCCTCCAATTAATTTTAGGTGGTTCAAGCAACCTTCAAACATGAAGCCTTTTGGCTATTGAAGTAGCAAATGCCTAGAAGCGAATGGCTCTGTCGTTCTCTACCAATTCCATGAGCACCTGTTCTCCACATTTTTAACTTTTGTGAACAATGATTATCTGGTTATTATAATAATTGATACAACTATCATTCAAGGAAGACAGAGGCATTTTTATTTTGCGCAGACTGCTCTCCGAGTAGAAGCTTCAGTATGACAGCCAGCAATTCTTCGCTGCAGAATACTACTGTCTGACAGACTATGAGTGAGAAGGAATGGAGAAGTATCTTCTATAGGTGCTCATACTCCCCCTCCCCCCCTCCCATGTGAGCACCAGAAGGAAAAAAACTATATGCTGAGGCAGCAATCTGTTCCCACCAAACAGGGTAGTTACAACCATCAGTGACAAACCTCGTCCACTGCAAACTACGGGAGCTACTTTTAAAATGCTTTATCATGGTTTGCATAGTTGACATTAATCTGTAATTGCAATTTTATTCTGTTTCTTGTTAACATTATAGGAAACTGCTAATGGCCTGTGCTTAAACTACTTAATGGGTTTTTTGATTGGTGTGATTAGGGTTTGGAAACATTCCCCTCCTAAAACATTTTTGAAGTAACTTTCCCCAGAGCCTATATGCAGTATATATCTATTTTTGAATCCCATCTAATTTTCTACTGTCACTAATTACCGGTAGTAGCCCAACTGGAAGCTCTATTGAGGAATGGAAGAGAAAGCAGGAAAACAATGCACAATCCATCTATTTGGGTTAAATGTATAATCCGACAATAGCAGACTGAATGTTTGCCAAAGGAGATTTTTTTTATCATCATCTTTGGATAGTGTCATATTTTTACTATTTAATCATTCACTACTAATAGTATTGATAACAGCCTCCTGTTACTCAAACTGATTTTGCAATACCATCTGTCACTGGAAAAAACAGCAAAGAGTTTTAATATTTTTCTTTTTCTTTCTCAGAATTACTAAGCTAAAAATATCTGTTTGGTTGAATGAATTACTAGAAAACCTATTTTAATTTAGTAATTTAACAGGCCAGCATAGGGTATTTTGCTTCTGGTAAAATAATGAACAGGCAAGTAAAATGAAAATGCTAAGAAGTTTAAAACAATTGTAAATCTAACAGTGTATTATAATTAATTTGTTCATGTTTTATAAAAGGATGAGTAATTATGAGATATGCTTACATAAAAACTCAGCTTTACATAGTGACTACTTGAAAACACACACAATTTACCATCTGAGTAGTTTTAATATAAATTCATTATTAATTAGTTATATTATACAATACAATTTATTTGTATATAGCACCTTGAATATAAAATATTAGGGAGCATTTTGCTGCCAGTTAGAAAAGTTATTTCTACGTAGGAATAATATGTAATACTGTTAGTCACTGACATAATAAATCCAATGAGTTCATTAACTCGGCCCTGTATTCATTCCCACCAAAGGGGAACATGCATATTCACTGACATGAGAAAATGACAGATTTTGTAAGAAAAAGATATTAATAATGATGCTGACTATAAACAGGATATAGTTATATTTTACTTCATAAAGTCTTTATTTTTGAACCATTTTAGGAAGGTCTAAGCAAGATGGAAACTTGATCATTTAGCAAGTTACCAATTACAGCCTGTTCAATAAAACATCCCATGCAATGTCGCTACATGACCTGCTACTGCAATCTGTTTGCAACAGACAGAAAGAAATAAAACCTGACGGCACGGTCATGCTACAGCTCTGCCACCGGCACCACTCTCACTAGTCTGCAAGAGCTAATTGCAAATCATCACATAAAAGGGTAACGGTTTAAAACCATTCAGAGAAGTTAACTCTGCTGTACCAATGGGTCTCGCATTCGTCTGGCATACAAAGACCCTACTAGCCCTTTTAAACTAAAGCAGCAAACCAGAAAGGGAAGCAAACGCATCAAACCTTTGCGCTCTGTAGCAAATGTCTCTTCCGTTCTCTACTGCACAAGCATCCTAATGCACTACACACTGCTGTTGTCTCTAAGGAAACAGACCGGTCACATGACCAAGGAGCTCCTATTCACAAGGTATTTCGTTCTAGGGCAGATAAAGCACAACTAACAGCTGCTTACAAGGTGACTGCAGGGCTAGAGAACTTAATTGGAAATATTTGAATGCTATCAAGGGTGAAAAGTGATGGCCAAAATCAGCATAGATACCAAGTGCAAATATAAAGTTTTTTTCAGTAAATCCAAACACCACGACTCATTTAAATGTATGCATTCTTCCTCTCAAACAAATTAGGAATAAAGTTCAAAACTTACACTTCAAGAATATATTGCTCTTCACAGAGAACGTAAACATGAGTGGAAACGACAGTCTGTGGAAAGTTCCATGCCGATACGTAGACAGTGCTGGCGTCTATTGGGAGAGCATTTCACCCTGGCTTCTCCACAGGACTGCCCTTTAAATAAAGGCTGCCTAAGAGAGGTACAGCTTGAGCTACCTGAACATATGAAAAATTTAAAACATGAGAATAAACTGCACCAAGTTCTAGGTCCTCAAATTATTAACACTTGCATATTTGGGTTTTCACTGTCCTGAGGGATTCAGGCCCTTCCCCCTCTCAAGGGTATGACATAACTGCGGCAGAAGAAAGTCTACCCCTTAAAATTTACAATGTCCCACTGACCACATGTCAACAGCAAAAGAAGATCTACCAATGTATTTTCCTCAGGAAAGTGACGGATCTGCTGGTTCTTATTTCAAACAAAACTCAGATTCAGGAGTATAGAGTGAGATGTAAAAGATATGAGAAAAAAGGGAGGATTGCAAAGAAAATCAGAAGGAATGACTCCGAATGTAAGCATAGAGCTGCCACTTAAGTTACATTATATAGAGAAAAATACTTAGTCAAAGACATTTGCATGAAATAAAATATAAATTCATGAGTTTTAAACATTACTGGTATCAACAGGTTATCACTTGACTCCAGCTATACTTTTATTTCAATCACAAATATATTGAAAAACTATATGCTGTATGTGTTCCAAAGTCTGTTTATATTTCGTTTCAAGTCCATTGAAACCATATTTGTTAAAAAAACAAAAAGGGCAAAAATTAGTAGAAAAAGAAATACTATTTGAATTCTTTAAGCTATAGAAAATGTAGTATTTGGTCTATGTATATATAAAGTTATAAACACTTAAAATAAAGGTGCCCCCATAGGGGCACATTTAATTTCAGCACCCAACCTGGATTTGCTGGCCGATTACAATGGGTTATATGTATCTGAAGGATAATCAGAACAACTTAGCGGCTTCTGTTTCATTTTGCTGGATAATGCCATAACAGTCTTCCACCAGTCTGTGAATTCAGGAAGGGACTTAGCCAAATAGCCATGAGTGCACGTATGTTACTCTCAGAACTGCAACTAAATATTAAAATTTTATATGCTGACTTCTCTTACACGGAAAATTTGCTTTTCCTTCTAGCCCAGATGGAATACCGCCTGTTAATGATATATCAGCTGCACGGCAACTGATAACCCAACATCATTTGCTTAACCACTGATAGAATACGGAAAGGCAAGAACATTGGAGGGTCCCCAGCAGTCATTATATCAGAGGTTCCCAACCTATGGCCAAGAGGAGGGAGGAGTTGCCCATGAGGGCTTTCAAAGTGGCCTGCAGCTCCCTTCCTTCTGGCTGAAGAAAGAAGCCACTGCCTAAGGATCCAAGGAAAGTGCATTTCTGCAGGGCTAAAAGACTGGTGCAGGCTCGTTGCTGCAGTCAAGGAGATGGGAGACTGGTGTTCACCTGCCCTTGGCTGTAGCAGGGAACATGGCAAAGTGCTCTCTCTGGGTCCATAGATGCTGTGGTCCCTGCTGGAGGCAGAGGGAGAGGAGCACTGATCTTGCATCCCCTTGGCTGCAGAAAGGAGCCACTACCTAGGGACCCAGCTGGAGCACAAAGGGCTACAGGATGCATGTGGTTTCCCTGCTGCAGCCAGAGAAATGGGAATCTGGGAGGAGGCAGCCTTCTTGCTGAACTCCTTCCATCTGGCTGCACTGGGGGACGGAGCCTGCTGATAGAGACTGGTGGCCTTTCAGGGTTGTAAAAATGATATCTGTGGCCTTGGAGGCAAGGAGGTCGGGAACCTCTACTTTAGCTGTTGTAATAAAATTATGTTAAGTATTTAATTGTGTTAAATTTACAGAACACCTTAAAGCTAGACTAAGATGCAATTTATTGAATTTGCTAAGAAAAATCTCCCCATTTCATTAAAATACAGTTCAGAGTCTAAATGTTTTAGGAACTCAGAAAGGATTTTTGGCCACTATTACAAAGAATTACCAACTAGACACACCACATCAGAAATTCACAATATCTGATGTGCTAGATTTGTGATGTGCCGAAATATAATTTAACTTGTGAAGATTAACTTGTACTCATTAATAAGCAAAACTGAACTATATGGCTCTGGCTCTGACTCTGACTTCTGCCATACACAGTATGTCACTAGACTAGGCCAAGTATTTTAATCTGGGTCCATTTACCTTTCTGTCCGCCACCAGAATCAAATCAAGGCTGTGTTACTGAAAGGAAGAAGATGACGGTCTAGTCTAGTGGAAATCACCTCAGTTACATAGAAATGTATCTTTCTGTGTTACACAACCCGCCTCTGCAAACATCTATGACAATATTGAAGCCAAGTGACACTCTGACCACACTCTGCTGGGACAAACCATCATTATTCTCTGCAACCAGGCAGTTGAGAGAGAAGGGGTGTGGAACTTCTGCCAGAAGAGGGTGTGGAACTTCCTTGTATTCCTCCATCTACCAACAAGTCCCCTTGAGACACTGTCTGGCTTCAGCTTTTATTCTTGGATCTCTTCAAGTTAGTCTGTTGTAGAAACTTAAATCCACTCCTTTACTTCCCAATCCCTTCATTCCTAAAGTCCTTCACCTCTCCCTTTCCGCTCATTACAGATCAATTAATGTGCAAGAATTGGCAACTTCCAATTGGGGGCGGCTTCTTTCATATAAAGAAATGTATGAATGTCTGTATTTCCCTGATATTTTCTAGCAAGAACACCATGTGCACATAAAGATTATAATACACAGGCAAGATTTAATAGAGAGTGTTCCTATTATTAGTAAGTGGCAGCCAAGAACGATCAAGACATAGATTACTAATACTTTCTTTACAGGAGGAATCCCTCTCCCATACATTAAAGCATATCACAGTCAGACCCAGCCTGTGGAATCTGTCCCAGGGCCTGTCGTCATAATAGGGTCTATAAATTTACCCTAATTGTGAGCTCAACGGACTCGACTCACAATGGGCTGCCACTCCCACCATCTCCTGAGGACCCGTCTTGGCTTCGTTTAAACCTAAAAGATGTCCTGATCAGAAACGGAGCTACGGGACACCACCACCTCCATCAGCTCCTGCCAAGTCCCCAACACACACCACCTGGAACATGAGACTATCTTCCCCCCTCCCATGTGCCCTGTCCTTCTCCCATCTAATTTCTTCTCTTCCCTCTCTCTTCTTTTGTGCTGTTTAATAAGTCTGGCTTATCTGGCCAAGACTGCATATTTTGCAGTCCTGCTGAGAGCCTGTGAGAACTAAAAGCAATGCCCTAAACAGCCCAACGCCAGTACAAATTTGCCAGGTCTCGGAATGGCTAAGCCTGTGTTTTTCCAGCAGTGAGATTGCAAGGAAAGTCAATACCAGAGAGAGAAGATGCATTTTCTGTCTTCGCTGTTCTTTTTTCTCCCCTTTGGTGTGTTTTTTTCTTGGTTGTCTTCTTAGAAAAGGGGATCAGAGAAAGCTCCAGCCCATATCAACTAACTTCTCTTCCCCCCCCCCCCCCAAAAAAAAAAAGGATAGCTACTGCTATCTTTGATACTGCCTAAAAGACTGTCAAACACAGGCTGTTCTCTTTCCAGAAACACACTCATTCTAAAGGAAAAAGTCTTATTGATATTTTACACTTCAAAATGTTTTTCCTTCTTTTCTGTATCTTTAATAAAAGGCTAAAAGGGATTTTTAATGGTGTGTTTGCCATGCTACTCGGCCCCTAAATTCCATCTACGTTAATAAAATAGTCTTTATTGAGAAGCTTACAAAATGCCTTCCAACATATCTTTACATATCCAATATACTGGATCCATCAAAATATGGCTTCAGGCCAGGTTGGAGGTACAGAAACAGCATTCACAGTACTGATCTTTTCTTATCCCTGGATAAAGAGCAAGCATCCATTTTCTTGCTCTGGGACCTCAGTGCAGCACTTGATAACGTCAGAGGATACTGTTTTCCTCACAAGGAAGTAAACAATGGTCTGAGGAATGCTGTGAATTTATTTGAATCTCATTCTCCAGGGCCACACTTACAAGGTACAAATGGGGAAAACTGCACCAGACTTTTTTCTTGAGGAGTGCCGCAAGGATCCATTTTCGTCCTTGTCCTATGCAATATTTAGCTTGCAGCTGTGAAAGATATTAAAACCACATGTAAACCAAACAAGGAGTCCTGTGGCACTGTTAAAGATTAACAAATGTATTTATTGCATCAGCTTTTGTGGGCACAATCTTATGCTTATGTGATAAATAAATGTGTTAGTCTTTAGAAGTGCCCCAAGACTCTTTGTTTGTTTTGCTGAAATAGACTAACACGGCTCCCTCTCTGGAATTAAAACCACAAGCGTTCCTGGAGAACAATGCACTAACTTTATGAATGTTATGTGTGTGTGTTGTTGAGGGCCAGGACTATATAGTTTAGTCCACGGGGGAGGGTTACAATAGCTCCTCCAAGAATTATACCCAGAGTTTCTGGGGTGGTGGAGGGGGAGGAGAGGTCGTAATTACTTTTGAGGCAGGTAAACAGCTCTAGAGAAGTACAATCCCTAAGGAGGACAACAGAGTCCTGGGGCACTTTTAAAGAGTAACAGATTTATTTATCGCATGAGCTTTCGTGGGAGAAAATCCCACTTCGTCAGACGCTTTGAAGATAGGAAAGTTACAGAGTGGTAGGAAATTAAATGCAGGGGAGTGTATGACATAGCATCAGGTCAGGCTGTAACAGCAAATCAAAATAGGTGTTAGGATTCAAAACACTGGGGAATAGCACATAGAGGAGGGGGAGGTCAATTCACTTGATGTAATAGGAGAAAAATCCATAGTCCCTGTTTAACCCCAAGACAACTGAGTCAAATTTGCATATAAGTTTGAGTTCTGCAGACTCTCTTTGAAGCTGTGATTTGTTATTCATCTGTTTCAACACAGCTATTAACAAGTCTTCAATGGAGTGAGCAGGGAGATTGAAGTGTTCCCCTACAGGTTTTGCAGTGTTGCAATTTCTGATGTCAGATTTGTGTCCATTGATTCTTTGGCGCAGAGACTGTCCTGTCTGTCCAATATATAATGCAGAGGGGCATTTCCGGCACATGATGGCATAAATCACATTGGTGGACGAGCAGGTGAACGAACACTTGATGGAGTAGGTGGCATGATTAGGCCCTGTGATGGCGTCATGAGTGTAGATATGAGGGCAAAGTTGGCAGCGTGGTCTGCTGCAGGGCTGTGTTCCTGCTTTAGTGTTTCTGTTCTGTGATCTGTAGTTGCTGGTAAGTATCCTTGACCTCCCCCTCCTCTATGTGCTGTTCCCCAGTGTTTTGAATCCTAACACCTATTTTGATTTGCTGTTACAGCCTGGCCTGATGCTATGTCATACACTCCCCTGCATTTAATTTCCTACCACTCTGTAACTTTCCTATCTTCAAAGCGTCTGACGAAGTGGGATTTTCTCCCACGAAAGCTCATGCGATAAATAAATCTGTTACTCTTTAAAAGTGCCACAGGACTCTGTTGTCTTTCTACAATAGACTAACACGGCTACCCCTTTGGAATCCCTAAGGAGAATTGCATAAACTGTTTCAGATTAGGTCCCAGAGGCCAAAGAAGATAAAGAAAATATTTTTGATATAAAAAGCTGAGTTAAACCTGACTGAGCAGCCTTCATTTTGATCTTTCAAAAGAACCTGTTATTTAAGGGGCAAGGCAGGGCAAGGCGGGACAACCCTGAAAAAAGGTTGGCAGTACAGGGGGAATTTACCAGGTTCTCCATAGAACTCATGGAGGCCACCAGTAATCTTAAACGTGTGTCTAGACTTTTTATTATCTCAGATGTTTTCTCTGCATTACTTTCATACTAAAATAAATATTCTCCGTTTTGAAAAAGCTGTTTGGTTACTTCTAATCACTGGCATACACATGGGCACCAGGTTCATATAATTTTCGTTGTGCCCAATCCCATAACAGGTCCTGGCCGGGGAACTTGGTCCACATCGCATGGGAGAGGGATGAGGGGAAGGAGTGAGGCCGGGATGGCGGAGTGGCTGCTGCATGGCACTGCTTGGGATCGGGAGCAGCTTCTGGCCAAGGATCTGGGCCCACATGCGAGAGGGATGGGACAGGGAGCTACCACACAGCGATGCTTGGGACCAGGAGTGGTCCTAGCCAGGGCACTGGGCTCATGCGGGACAGGGTTGAGGGAAGGGGTGGGGCCAGGATGGGGAGTGGCTGCTGCCACACCACACATTGCTTGGGGCTGTGGCTGGCACCGAAGTGACTCCATTTGTCCTCGCCAGCTGCTAAGTGTGCCAGGAGTGGGGAGGGAAGCAAGACAGGCCAGGCCGGGTTTCACTGTACTCTGCATCTCCATGGCCGAGCACCACTGGATGCTCTGTGGCTGGCCCCCCAGCACCACAGAAATACTGGTAAAGCTGGGTCTACCCCGTGGGCACACACTGGTCACAGACCTGGAAGAGACGGCAAAGCACAGGTGCTGGCCTTTAGTCACATCTTCTGGGAAAATCCAAGTGAAGTGCAAGAAGGGTCTGGCGCCTAAAACCTCAGTCAGAAGGAAGATAGACACAAGCCCCTGCCCAAAAGGTGATGGCTAGAGGCCAGAGACCTAAGGGGACATTTCTTGGGCAGGCTCTGGGGGAGGCCAAAGGCACAGTTACCCTGTACAGGAACTTTGACAGCAGCCACTGAGAATAATAGTGCAACTTCATGGAATGAAGTGTCAACTCTATGCAGGCAAGTATGTCCCACACTGTAAAGGACAGGGGCCACTCATTTATGCTAGTGTCTGGCCGAGACCAGTACCAGAAAGAGACAGAGCCGCCTGCAGATGAATCCTAGCACCAAAGAGGTTATGCTTCTGGGCCGATAGAAACTTTGAAGAGTTGGTATTGCCCTCATCAGTCAAGGATACATGCAAATCACCAAAACCATCTGAAGTCTAAGGAGCATTCTGACTCTTCCCGGATGTTGAGATGCACATAACAGAGTCTGTGAGAAATTACTTCTACCAACTCTCGCTGACCAGAAGACTGTGTTCCAGCCTCACTGATGATAACCTGGCCACAATAATGCATGCCTTCATTACCTCTGGTCTGATTACCACAATGGAACCTGTTTGGCTTCATAGCACCAACTCTCGGAAAAATGCAGTCAGTGGAGAACGCAGGACCGTGGCTCAGTGTCCATTACTGACAACGTACCACAATGGTGCTCAGACCTTTTCACTGGCAATCAATGAATCATAGAATCATAGGGTTGGAAGGGACCTCACGAGGTCATCTAGTCCAACCCCCTGCTAAAAAGCAGGACCACCACCCCTAAATCATCCCAGCCAGGGTTTTATCTAACCGAGCGTTAAAAATCTCCAAAGATGGAGAATCTACCACCTCCCTAGATAGCCCATTCCAATGCTTCACCACCCTCCTAGTGAGAAAGTTTTTCCTAATATCCAACCCTGACCTCCCCAGCTGTAATTTGAAACCATTGCTCCTTGTTCTGTCCTCTGTTACCATCGAGAACAGCCTAGCTCCCTCCTCTTTCGAGCAACCCTTCAAGTAGTTGAAGGTTGCTATCAAATCTCCCCTCAGTCTTCTCTTCTGTAGACTATACAAGCCGAGTTCCTTCAGTCTCTCCTCATAAGTCATGTACCCCAGTCCCCTAATCATTTTTGTTGCCCTCCGCTGGACTCTTTCTAATTTGTCCACATCCTTTCTGTAGTGGGGAGCCCAAAACTGGACACAGTATTCCAGATGCGGCCTCACCAGTGTCGAATAGAGGGGAATTATCACATCCCTCCATCTGCTGGCAATACTCCTACTGATGCAGCCTAATATGCCATTGGCCTTTTTGGCAACAAGGGCACACTGCTGGCTCATATTCATCTTCCCGTCCACCATAACTCCCAGGTCCTTTTCTACAGCGCTGCTACTTAGCTGATCGGTCCCCAGCCTGTAGAAGCGCATGGGATTTTTCCGTCCTAAGTGCAGGACTTTGCACTTGTCTTTGTTGAACCTCATGAGGTTTCTTTCGGCCCACTGTTCCAATTTGTCCAAGTCTCTCTGGATCCTGTCCCTGCCCTCCACAGTAGCTACCATTCCCCCCAACTTGGTGTCATCCGCAAACTTACTAAGCACGCAGTCTATTCCATCATCAAGATCATTAATGAAGATGTTGAATAGAACCGGCCCCAGGACCGACCCCTGGGGCACTCCACTCGTTACTGGTTGCCAGCCAGACATCGAGCCATTGATTCCTACCCGCTGAGCCTGTTGATCTAACCAGTTTTCAATCCACCTTACGGTCCACTCGTCCAACCCATACTTCCTTAACTTGCTGACGAGAATGCTGTGGGAAACCGTATCAAAAGCCTTGCTAAAGTCAAGGTATACCACGTCAACGGCTCTTCCCGCATCCACAAATCCAGTCATCTCATCATAGAAGGAAATCAGATTGGTCAGGCACGATTTGCCCTTGGTAAATCCATGTTGACTGTTCCTGATCACTCTATTTTCCTCCAAGTGTTTCAGGATGGATTCCTTGAGGACCTGCTCCATGATTTTCCCAGGGATTGAGGTGAGGCTGACCGGTCTGTAGTTCCCCGGATCCTCCTTTTTCCCTTTCTTAAAGATAGGTACTATATTTGCCTTTTTCCAATCCTCCGGGACCACCCCCGTTTGCCACGAGTTCTCAAAGATAATGGCCAGCGGCTCTGCAATCACTTCCCCCAACTCCCTCAGCACCCTCAGATGCAGTTCATCCGGCCCCATGGACTTGTGCACATCCAATTTCATTAAGTGTTCCCTAACCTGACTTTCCATCACCGAGGGCTGAAACATGGCACTAAGTTGGAAATCTGTGCTTATTTTCAAAGCTCTAGATTGCTGGAGCACAGAACAAATAGAGGTTACTCACCAGTAAGAGGAGGTTACTCACCAGGTGCAATCACTGAGGTTCTTTGAGATGTGTGTCCCGTCCTGTTCCCCCCCCCAACAACGGGTGATCCACCATAGATATAGCAGCACCACTGCACCTGCACCTTCCCCCCTCGCACTGCGCATGGGATGTACATATATATAATGCTGTGCAGTCCAACAGAACTCAGTTCTTTCTGTGCCACAGAGCTTATGTGACCCTCTCCAAAGCAGAGGAGAGGAGGGAGGGTAGTGGAGCACCATGGGGAGATATCTTGAAGAATCTCAGTGCCTGCACAAGGTGAGTAACCTTTGCTTCTTTTTTGAGTGATGTCGCCATGGGTGCTGCACTGTAGGTGACCATAAAGCAGTGCCTCAGCTGAAAGGTTGGGACTTTGGAGTGGCCTCCACAGCCAAGGATATAAACACTATATCCAAGCAGAGTGCCCTTAGAAAATCAATACCTAAAGGCGCAGTGTTGGGTGAAAATGTCTAATGATGCCCGTGTAGCAGCCTTACAGATATCTTTGATGGGGACATTATTAAGAAATGCAATGAAGGTTTATAGTAATCATGTGGAACATGCCTTAATCAAGGTAGGTGGTTGTCTGTTATGAAGTTCGTAAGAGAGCCGTATGCACTGTGAGATCCACTTAGTGAGATGTTATTTGTATATAGCAGTACCTCGATCTCTCAGTGGTGGATAAGAATTGTCATGGTGATTTTTAGAATGGCTGGTCCTGTCTCAATAGAATGACAGCACGAACCTCACATCTAGAATGTGAACAACTGTGTCCTGTTGCTTACTGTGTGGTTTGGGAAGGCAGGCAGGTGTACTAATTTTGTGTAGAGAAGCAGATGTTGGTGGGAGCCAAATTTAAGTGAAGACACTTCCTCAACTAGGACAATGAAACGCAGCTTATGTCGATCTTATGGCAATGTGTTTCCACTAAGCGTCATGGGCTCTGGGAAAGAATAAAGGGAGGGAAATACACTGAGCTAGGATAGGGAAATACATTTAGATGCATGAAGCTAAGACGGAGACTCATGGTAACCTTGTCCTTGTGGAGAACGGTATACAGTGGAGTGGCCATCAAAACACAAAACTTACTCATCCCCACAGAAGATATAGCTGCTATCAGGAAGGCCATTCTGATTAATTGATACACGAGGCTAAGAAGGAGGGCCCATCATTTCATTAGGATACTTTTCATGTCTCATGAATGTGGAGCTCTATCACAGGGAGAACCACATTTACCATGCCCTTTAAGAACCGGGTGGCTGTAAGGTTAGAGAAGATGAGCTTGTCCTTAATGTAATTGTGAAGAGCAGATACTGCTGCCATATGGACCTTAAAGGAGGCTAAGGCTGTCACTTAAGGTGTATAGGGCACTTTAGGACTGTACGGCTCCATCTTGAGCTGGGGCACATCTTTTACTTGTGGCCCAGACAGTAAACATTTTCAGTTTTGCTTACTGCATTTTGTGGATTGCAGGAAGGTTGCTTTAACTGTCTCAAAGCAGAAGCGTCAGAAAGTCAGCATCCATCAGCAAATTATCCTCCATATTTCAGGGTGGAGTGTCTCTGGGCTGGGAGGCAGAATTTTCCCTTGCTGTGGACAGAAGGTCTGAAAATGTGGCAGCAAGTATGGTGATTCTCTGGCCAGCTGGAGACGGTCTGGATACCAGTGCTGGTAAGGCCACCGTGGAGTTGTTACATGTTTTTCTGGCTAACCTGATTGTCTTTATAACCTGGGTGTCAGAAGAATGGAAGGAAAGACACACAGATGATAGCTGCAATTCATAAGAAAGACATCTGAGAAAAAGCTTTTCTATCTGTATGACCTCGTGCAATGATGTTTAGTGTTTTAGAGTGAGAGGACCCTTCAAGTTAATTCCCAAAAGGATCAAATGCCCCCCTCCAAGGCGGTTTTGCATTGGGACAAGAGAAGTTGATATAGGCACAGGGTCAAGCATCTAAAAAACAAGTGGTTGGATAGTTAGCAGCCACAAGATAGAACCCCAAAAGAGATCAAAGCATTTACTGGGATTCAAATGGGTGAGGAATCCATCTGAATGCTGGGAGACCCAGATCCAAAGGAGCATAGAGAAGAGCTGAGATGCTGTTTAGCAGTATTGGAGACCTCCATGGAGCTCACAAAAGAGGAGAGAGATGGCACTTTCTCTTTTTTTTCTCTGCCTCTCTTCACTGTGATTGGTAGACAGAAGTGCATCTTTGAAGCCCTTATGTAGTATGTGGCCTGGCAACCCAGTAAGAGGCCATAGGTTCCTGGTCTATGGGAAGCTATCTTAGATTATTCTAACTTGTTACAACAGCAACAAACAAGGAAGATGACCTGGAATGACTAGCCACATCCTAATAATATAAAGTTTTAATAAGATGCAGCATGGAAAATTACACAGACATAAGGAAGGAGGAGGAAAATAAGGACTGTTAACACAAAAGCACAGAATCACAAAAATGTAGAGCTGTAAAGGACCTTGAGAGGTCCTCTAGTCCAGCCCCCTGCAGAGGTAGGACCTAGTATACCCCTAGGCTGTCCCTGATAGGTGGTCTAACTTGTTTTTAAAATGTTGGGGAGTCCATGACCACTCACAGAAGCCTATTCCAGTGCTTAACTATCCTTAGCGTTCAGAAGTTTTTCCTAATAACTAAGGTAGCTCTCCTCCCTTCCTTCAAATTAAGCTCATTACTTTTTGTCCTACCTTCACCGGCAATGGAGAACAATCAATCACTCACTGTCCTCTTTATAATCGCCCAACATATTTCAACATTTATCAGGTTCCCACTCATTCTTCTTTTCTCAAGATTAAAATTTTTTAGCCTTCCCTCGTAGCCCAGGTTTTCTAAATCATTTATAATGTTTAGTGCTCTCTTTTGGACTCCCTCCAGTTTACAAACACCCATCTTAAAGTATGACACCCAGAACTGGACACAGCACTCCAGATGAGGTATCACCAGTGCCATGGAGAGTCTCCCCTGTTTCTATAAAATATTTCTGTTAATATGCCCCAGAATATTAGCCTTTTTTCACAGTTGCATTGCATTGTTGTCTCATATTCAATTTGTGATCCACTCTAACCCCCAAATCCATCATTACCCCTAGCCAGTTACTCCACATTTTGCAGCTGTGCACTTCATTCTTTGTACTTAAGTGTAGTAGTTTGCACTTGTCTTTATTGAATTTCATCTTCTTGGATTCAGAACAACTCACCAATTTGTCAAGTTCATTTTCAATTCTAATCCTTTCCCCTCCAAAGTGTTGTTAACTCCAGTTTGGCATCATCCTCAGATTTTATACTCATATTCTCTGCTCCATTATCCAAGTAATTAATGAAAATATTAACTAGTACCAGACCTGGGACAGACTCTTGAGGAACTCAACTGGATACATCCCCTAGCTTGACAGCAAACCATTAGTCATTAGACTTTGAGTACAGTCTTGCAACCAATTGTGTACCCACTTTATGGTAATTTTATCTAGACCATGTTTTCCTAATTTGCTTATGAGAATGTCATGTGTGATTGTGTCAAAATCCTTACGAAAATCAAGACATATCATATCTACAACTTTCCCTTATGCAGTGAGCTAGTAACCTTGTGAAAGCAGGAAATGATGTTGGTTTGGCAAGATATGTTCTCGACAAATCTACGTTGACTATCACTTATAACCCTATTATCTTTTGGTCCTTAAAACCTGATTGTTTAATTACTTGTCCCAGTATCTTTCAGGTATTCACATTAGGCTGACTGGTCTATAATTTCCCAGAGTTCTTTTCTGTTCCCTTTTTAAAAAAATAAATACTGTGTTTACTCTTCTCCAGTCCTCTGGACCTTAATAATTATCATGGAAAACAGATGATCTTCTCAAAGGTAATTCAAAACTGTGTTATAGTGCATATGCAGAAGGATAACAGAATTAAGATTGCACAGGCAACCTAAAGTAGCAGTTCTTCACTTTCAACTGCTTGATTTTGCAACTTAAATAACGTTAATTTAATGTTTTTGTTGGCAATTTTCTATTTTTTTTAAAAAAAGGAAAAAGATAAAATTATATCACGTGGAACTAACAACTGCCCTTCTTGCATCAATCAGCAGCAGGGTTTGAGTCCTGAACCATTACCACAGTTTGAGCTACTGGAATAGCAATGTTAGCTAGCAGCAAGAAAATTGTTATTCCTGCAGCTCATACCGTGTTAAAATGCTGGGTCCGGGGATCCTTGGGGTGCTGAGAATGGCTCTCTCTCTCTCTCTCTCTCTCAACACTTCCACGCAGTAGATAAGGGATATTCCTTCCTCATTTGACAGCCCCTGGGGGTGAAGGGATGTTTTGCTAGGGTCATATGTTGGATTCAAGGACTTGTCAGGGAGAGTCCAGCCCAACTTGACACAGAAGCTGTCTGCTTCTGGGCCTTCAAGTGTATGTACCACTGCAGAGGCTTGGACCCAGCTTTACATAGTAATGTTCAAGATAATTTATTTTACTATTTAAAAAGGGCACATCTCTGTTCCAAAGGCTCTTTTCCTGTCAAATTTCAGTGGCCTGCTGCAAAACATGGTGATGTTAGAGCTTAAAAATAGACACTTGCAACTATTTCCCCTATAAATTGCACTGCTTTCAAGAAAAATGTCTCAATGGAAAAAGCTAGGAAATAAAAATCATGTCAAATCAGATGTCCATGAGTTTCTTACTGTGGCGTTCCTCCCTGCAACCTGGAGGAGGAGCTCCTTTATATCTCTTCCTGCTTCCCCAGCACACTGTGCTACCAGCCCGTAATTGTCTCCCTCTTCAAGAACCACAATCCTCAGAATAAAAACAACAAGAGTCCTGTGGCACCTTATAGACTAACAGATTTTCTTCGGCATAAGCTTTGGTGGGCTACAACCCACTTCCTCAGAATGCTTATTAAATACCTAGTGCAGCAACAAAGTGCTGGACTACTTAAAGGATCAACAACCCATAACACCACTACATCCAGATAGGACAAGATTGATCAGTTACTCTGCTTATGCTGTGTTTACACTGATGGTGGCAAATTCACCACTCTTAGACCAATTTTTCTGGTTCAATTGAACAGTAGTGAAGACACGCTCCATCAATCCAGACGTCAGGCTAATAAAACCACCACCAAAGAAGTGTAGCGCTGCATTGAGGGGAATGCACTTCTATCTTTCTATCGTAGCAAGAATGATGACGCTGACACCCCAGACTAACTCTAACACCTCCTTAAAAATAAAATCAATTTTAAACTAAACAAACATTAAAATCTTCAACAAAAGCAAACTGAACAACTCCTACAAACATGGAAAAACCAGGACATCTTAAGCAAAGTTATTACCACCAAAAAAGATTTTCCAGTGACCACGTTGTCCGCTAGTGCTATAACTTTTACTTGGAAGGTGCTCAGATATTATGGAGACCAGCAGATGTCTAATGACCTAAGAGTGATTTTTTAACCTGTGGTCTGCAGACCAGACCGTGTCTAATATTTAAGGGCTCCATATCTCTCTCCAAATTTTTTAGGGGTCCATAAATTAAAAAGGTTGAAAACCACTGCCCTAAGACATACACTTGGTCTCTTCCATTTAAACTTATCTTCCTGTACCAGATAAAACTTCAACCATTAAAGATCTAGAAAAAAAGCTCTTTCATCTTTGGGGATAACTGATATGTTACCAAGGAACAGCAAAAGGGAATAGTGTGAAAGGTAAACCAAACCAAAAAAGTAAAATATCTCCCCTTCCCTCCTCTCTCAGCAAAAGAAGGGAAAGAACCAACCCCACCCAAAGCTGAAAATCATGGATGAGGAGGAAACAAAATTGGTTGGCTATAATCAGTGACAATTCATGATTGGAATCATATGGTTGTTAATGGTTCATATCAAGGGACACTAAATAGTATATAAAGAGTGCAGACTATTAATTGTTGGAGGTTTATCTTCTCAAATTAAGAAAGGCATATATATATTAGATGCTAAGAAAGCTTTCGACTGGCTAGAGCAGAATTATTTGATAGCTGACTTGGAATAATATGGAAGTAGATAACTTTCTTGGATGGATAAAAACATGAAATCTGGCACACAGATTAATAGATATAACTCAGTAATTTTCATTCCTTCTAAAGCACCAGGCTAGGTATATCTTCTGTCCCCTCTACTTTTTGGACTGGTCATGAAACCATTTGTCCAAAGAATAAGATACAACAGTGCTAAACGAATAAAAAATAATAAATATTTTACACCTAACTACAAAATATGCTGATATTTTGCTTTTCGCCAACCCCATAATTCCCTTGAGGAAGTAACTAATTAGTTTTTGAACAGTGTCAGGGAATAAATTTGAACTGTCTAAAATGGTGGGAATAATATGTGCCTTTTAGGAGTTTAAGAAACAATGATACACACTAAATTTGGGCTTAGTTAGCACAAAGGTGCATTGTTAAGCAATATAAGTAAGTTACATGATATAAATTGTACCTGATCAGGGAAAGGAAAAAACCATGAGGAGAAGGAAAAACACTGCTAGGTCATGGACAGGCAGGATAGTGGCAATCAAAAGTGAACATTTTGCCTAAACTCACTTTTTTATTCCACATACTTCCAATTATAATATGAGAGAAAATTATTCAGGAAAAAGCAAAAACCCTAGAATAAATGTCAATAGCATTCATAAATACAATGGATTGGGAGGAACGGCAGTTCCATATATTGAAGTCCATTACAAACTTTGACAGTTAAGAGCTATTATTGATTGTGTTCAATTTAACTCAAACCAACATTGCTGTGGGTATGCCTAGAACAGCAACAATATTTAGAACTAAATATTAACAAATTACCCAGTATTCCAATAACAGCTCATCTCCCGGAAGTGCATGAAAACCCAGTAAGAACCACTCTGCTGGCCTGAGAGAACACCTCATACATATTGAATAGTTCAGCCTCTCCATTAATCTACAGTTCAATCTGCAAAACAAATGGGGATTGTGTTTTGATCTGGGACTATTACAGAATACATACAATAAATCAATTATATGGTCATTAAGGTAGAGACACACTATTAAATTTAAAATCTTCAGTAAAGAGAACCATTAGTAAGATGAAGAAGTACAGAAGACACCTCCTCCATGGAAAAACAACAACAATAAAAGGCATTTAACACTGTAAACAAAACAAAACAATATGTAGCAAACAGACTGGAAGTGTAAATTAGCTCTGACTATCATTATAATATAAAATCAATCCACAATGAAAATGAAATCAAACACACTCAATGTATTGCTGCAACATATGAATCCTATTTTCTAAATCATTCTGGCAAAATATTTTGTGCATGTGTTCCACTATTAACAACAAGGGCGTTATGCTACATTCTAACGGCCCTGTGCACAAGTGCTCAGCAGCGATTTCTAGAATTTTGCATTGTGCTACAATGCAGTGACTCGTTTTGGGTCCCTTAGCATTTTAAAGGGTTTTCATGTTTTCTGTTCTAGGTTTGTGCTCTTTGACGCAGGGAGTGTCTTCATGCTGCGTTTGTACAGGGCCTCGCATGATGGGTCCTGATCCACATCTGGAGGTACCAGACACTATCACAATACAAATAATACTGATTTTCAGAAACACTGATGCTTGTGGACATCCTTTGCTTGTTAAAAACCTGTTCTAATAATGAAGAACTTCCTTACTTTATTCAAATGTAAAATATTATCAGTGTATGTGTGATCTTTACTTCAGGGTTTGAAAAGCCTGAAACGTGTATCTTAACTGCAGTCGTTGGTTTTATGTTTGTATCCAGTTGTGAATTGTTGATGTCCTGTTGTTTTTTATTTTCCCTGAGATCAGCATAAATCACCTTTTCACAATTTAGTTTCTAGATGACAATAATAGTTTATTCTTAGCCTACACTGGGATATTCCCAGCAAGCCAGACTCTCTAAAATGGCTAGCACCTGTGTTTTGCTCTCTCTGCAAAGGTTATAAACAGCATATCTGCCCATAGTTATGTTACCACACAGCCCTTTATAAGCAAGCATATTTAGTCTTAAGGTGAAAGTATCACAGAGGAAACTTTAAAAATACCACAAATTCCTATATGCAGGCTAAAAGCTTACCAGAAAGCACCCATCAGCTTTATGGGGCCTTAGTAGTTGCATCAGCATAGAGTTGCCTTATCCAATAAGGATTCCCACACAGAAAAAGAAATAAACGAAACTAATTAATGCATCTTTATACTGTATGGAAAATTGCTGGCTCCACTATGGTGGGTCCCAGGCTTTTCACTCAGGTGGTGGGTCAACACACTGCCTGTTGCCCTGTCTCTAGGAAAATCAGCCCCGCCATAGTGCCTGGTGAGGGTGGAGGGGGAAGGAACCCTGACCCGCCCTCTACTCAGGGTCCCAGATTAGGGGCCCAATGAATAGCAGCTTCGAGTTGCTGACAGTACTTGCGGCTGCACTTCTTCCCCCTGGGCTATTTCCCCCTTTCTGATCACTTGTATTTTTCTCGTGGCTCTTCTATGGTTCCTGTGGTCAACTATAACACTTCTCCAATACTGCTGTCAACTCTCCTTCCTTTCCCTGTTGGGCAGGAGCATGGATTTTTATTAGGACACTAGCTGGGCCATAATTGGCCTTAGGTGCTCCAAATTAACCTCTAGTAATCTCTACTCAGTCTACAGGAAACAAAAATTTGATAATTCTGGGGTTTATATATTTCTCTTTGATGATCTGCTGGTGCCATCTGGTCCTGCTATCTTACCGTTGATATTGCTGTGTCCGCACCAGGAACTTTACCAATGTAACTATTTCAGTAAAAACATCACACCCAGAATCAAAATCATTATACTGGTACACGTGATGTGTAAATAAGCCCTACGAAAGAGCAAGAAGTTGTAAGATATGTGAATGCTGTGGCCAAAAGAGCTAAGACCAGCCTGAGAAAAAGAAGAAGAGGTTATATTACAGCTGCAAATGGCTTTGGGGAATCCTGTTTACAATTCTGGTGTTCACATATTGAAAAGGATGCTGAAAAACTGGAGAGAGAACAGAAAAGAGCCAAAACTTGGTGGAGTCTCCATTTCTCAATGTCTTCGAATCCTACCTAGACGCCTTTCTGGAAGATGTGTTTTAGCCAAACAACTTAGCAGGTAAGTGGGCAGTGTAAGGCACTATGTTATAAAGCTCAGTCTAGATGATCGAATGGTTATGTCTGATCTTAAACTCTATGAAAGGTTATCTTTGATACATGCGTGCACTGATGATTGGCAGCCTAGAGCATGTCTTACTCTTCTGCTTTATCTTCTGCTAGCCTTTATTCACTTGGCTTTATTCTAAGTCCTCATGCAAGCAGAACCAGCTCCCTCAGCTGCTCCTACCTTTAGCACAGCTGGATTTTGCCCAACATGGCGAAATTAACTTTAAATTTTAATTTAGAATAAATTTAACAGAAAATACTTAAGAAATAGTTTGAAGTTGGTAAACTCAAACTGGGAAAGGAGGGATCTTTGCCTCAAAAGGCTGGCAAAGCCCTTTTGATTACAGTTCTACAGGCAGATTTCAGAGGAAAGTGCTTAGTCCCAGCTGCAAAGAAAGCTCTGATTTATTTACATCTAAGAGCCATTGAGGGGAAATCCAGTGTAGAGATGCTTGCAGAAGGCTGTGATTTTAGAGACACTCCCTAGCATAGGACAGTGTTGTGTGAATTGGGAGAAGTGCCGAACAGGAGATCTAACATGGCTGCTTCCAGCTGCAGACCTGGGAATCCCTCCTGTCTGTGTTATTAAAGTTCTATTCCTCACTCATTCAATGGTGGGGTCTTTAATTAGGGTTCTAATGAACCCGACATCAAGAAATAAAAACTATGTTGATAATTTTCTGTGAGGTCAGTTTTAACTCCTCTTCAGAAGATGGCTGTTTCAGTAACACAAAGCCTTCTGCAAACTTACTGGAGAGCTGGTTCAGCAATGACAGTTAGAAAAGTCACATTCACTGAATTTCAAAGGCTCTGGGAGTTCAGCACATGTCTCCTAACAAAGTGTTATTAAATGATGCAAAGGGATCGCTTCAAAGCATCACAGCTGCTGTTCTTTGACATATGTATGCAATGTCGTAGCCATTTTGGTCCCAGGATATCAGAAAGTCAAGGTAATAGCTTTTATTGGACAACTTCTGTTGGTGAAAGTATGCATTATATCTTTGATGCATACCATTATTGTTTCCAACAACCTGATCCAGGCCTCCCAGTTATTGCTCAATACATCTTTTAAGCCTCCTGCATCACTTACGCTGCCACAGCTAGAAATACAGCACAGATAAAGATTTCAGAGGTGTCTAATCTAGTAAAATAATAGTGTCAGAGGTGTGCTGTCCAGTAAAATAATAATGGCACCATTTAACCAGTGGTTCTGTCAAAGGGCCTGAAAATGTTTATTTTTCTTATCTAACAGCTTGCTATGTTCCCTATATATCTGGAAACTAATTAAGCTGCTGAAATCTGGAAGACAAATACACATTTATTCTGGAAATCTTCAAAGGGAACTCTTATGTGCAATACTATTTTAGAAGCATCCTCCAGCATTTTAAAACAAGTCACTTTAGCTTTTAGATGACTTGTCACAATTTTCCTCCCACTGATTATTCGAAAGTTGAAGAGAATTTTTTGATGAGAGATGCTCTTGACACAGACTTCTTTTCTCTAGGCTGATAGCAGAAACTAAGAAGGGATATTTAAAGGGAAAATGGAGCTTTACTGAATCATGAAGCTTTCACTTCCCTTTCAAAGATTTTGAGGTATAACCCAACACTTCTTTATTCACACATCATTCTATATATCCAAACCAAAACCAGCTAATGAAGTCTTCCTTCCCCGACTCTCTCATTCTCTCTCTCCCCAGAACGGGAAGTGATGCCCTAGCCACTAAACGACATACAGTATACATAGGGAACTGATCGATGCTTGGAGGAGGGCTTTCATTTAGTCCCTGCTCACCATCATGTGGACGGCAGGCCTGATATTGCAGGGAACTTCAGTATCTCAGAAAAAGGAGCCTCACTTCTATGAACCTCTGTGAGTGCAGAATACTCAGCTTGGACCCTGGGCGGTTCACTGCCGTGCTGAATATCTCACACCAACTTCCTAATGTTGGAAGGACTAGGGCTTCCCTTTCCAAGGTCTGCAGGAGGCAATAAAGGAAACATGTGGCAGACAGGAATTATAGCAGTCAACAAAATCTTCAGTGTGTTCATATAAAACGCATGCGTTCCTTTTACAATGGAGATGTGGGCACGTAGTTGCCCCCTGGCTATTAGCTGACCTCTCCTCCTTCTTCGTTATATTGCTTTATACACTATCAATTCAGTCTAGAAATTGAGTTAGACACTGTTTCCAGCAAACTGGCTGTTTAAAGAGTTCCTAACGCCAAAGAACAGAATCAGCTTGATTGTTTTTAAAAGCAAAAATTGCCTAATTAAATGTAAATTTTGCATAAGCACCTTATAAAAAATTAACTGTGATGATCGCGTTTGTTCTTCGCCCCACTATCTGGTAATGACATGAGGCTGATCAGCTTGCCAAGAGGGATTTAAGTTTGGAGACTTCATACCATTTCCTCAGCAAGTTTGTAGATGACATTAAGCTGAAAGGAGTGGTAGATACCCTGGAGAGCAGGAACAGGATATTGAGTGACCCAGACAAATTGGAGGATGAGGCCAAAAGAAATCTGATGAGGTTAAACAAGGACCAGTGCGGAGTCCTGACTTGGGACAGAAGAATCCCATGAACTGCTACAGACAATGGCTAGGCAGCAGTACTTCAGGAAAGGGCTGGGGGTTATGGTGGACAGGAAGCTGGATAGAAAACATAAAGCAAAATGATGTGCTGCCATAGTCTAAGATAGGGTCACCAAGAAAACTCTCCCTTAACCTACGATAAATTCCATGTCACAGGACCGCAGTTGCTCAGAAAGGAGGAGCTGGGGAAGTGATTCTCTCATTTACCCACTTATCCAAAATCTCTTTCTTAAACCGAGAAAGCAACAGCAGTTTCTGAACGAAGTCCAATTGTCCAAAAAGTTGATACTATGTTCTTGTAAATTACACTTATTACAGATAAAGTGCCTTATTCCATTTATAGGGTATGACGTGAGGGATGCACACTTTTTAAGGAGGCCTGGGCTTCTCCTTCTAGGAAAATATTTGGACAATATCTGAACACCTGCTGAAATCTTGAAGGTCTATTCCCAAGGCAAAAAAGTTTTTGTTTTTTTTTAAAGGAAGTCTACAGAAGTATTTAACGGGCCTCTGAGATGATTGTAGCAATCAGAAGGGATATATGAAGGCCATTTGAGTTGGAAAAGTCACTCAAAGCATTCCTTTGATTTGGCGGCAAAATTTTAACCAGGGGCTCATAGGAGTGCTCTTCAACACAACACTGAGAAAGCATTCGTATAAATAAGAGCCTCTGTCTTTATATTAATGGGGTTTTACCTTTTTTCCCCCCAGTTTGTACATGTATTGCACTTTATCCCTCAATATATCCCTTCCCCTATGTCTGTGAGTTGGCATCAGAACTACTTCTACCTCTACCTTCGGGAGATTAGTCTGTAAATGAGCATTTCCCCCTAGCATTCAACCTAACCCAAAGTAAATGGGCTGCAACGGTATGAAGAATTTGGCCCATAAGCACTTATGAAATCACTCCAAATGAGCCATATTTGACAAGGAGTTTGAATGTAAATATTTACTAATTGCTTATGTTTCTCAATTTCAGCAGCTTGTTTAGTCAAAAGTTTATGAAAAACAAAACTAACCTTTAGATTCATTGTAAATAGTAGATGTGGAGCTAGCATTGCTTTACTTCCAGACAAACCATGAAATGATGACAACCCTTTGCATTAGCAAAATGAAAATAAAGTAGATTCAAAACCTTTTATTATTTCAGGAAAGGACCCTTTTTCTGCACTGACTCTCGAATGGACTGTAACATCAATCTCCTCTCTGGTTGATATTAAAGCATCACTGTCTTACAAAAGCCCTTTCGTGCCATCCTTCCCATTCCCTCAACCAGCTCTCTTAATTTTTCCCCTTATGTCTTTAGTGTAGAGTTCGGTCGAATTATCCACACTGGAATTAACTCCTCTAAAGTTAACCTACCACAAGTGGAGCAGCCACTGGAAAATAAACACTGAAGCTAAATAGAGTGACTGGATTAACTGGAGAGTGAGAGTCTCAAAGTTGTGCTAACTCAAGTTTTAGCCTTTGCTCCCTAGTGGGCCAACCAACAGAACATAAAAGCATCACAACACTTCAGTTAAGTATTTTTGTGTGTGGACGGAATTCAATTTAGGGGCAACATTCAAGTTAATGCTGCAGAGAAGACAAGCCCTTAAAGATTCCTTCTCTTGCCCTCCAAAAATCCTATCAAACTGACCTTCTCCAACCCATCACTAATTTGAGCAAAGAGTGAGTTCTTTTTGAACTCTATCACCACTTTCCTCTGGGAATCCCAGTTAGTTTCAGCCACCTGTAGAATTGTAACTCCTCAGGGAAGGGGCAATCTTCTATTGTGTCTTGTGTAGCACATTATTGACACTAATAAATAAAAAAATTCATGTTCTAAAAGCCTTAGGGGCTTCAGTTATCCTGAACAATTTTTAAGCATAATACTTGCTATTAATAATGGTGGGAGAGGGTAGCTGAATTGGTAGCAGTCTATATATAGCAAAATGTTCTTTTGAGGTATTTTAAAAGATGTATTTCTGTGCCTTTTCCAAGCTTTTCATCTAAGGAATTGTGCTATGAAAAACAAGCAGGCAATCATTTATAAAAAGAAATCAGATAGTGTGGCTTCTTGTAACTCATGGACAGAAAACAGCTTTAAAAGAATGTTTGCTTCATTCAGAATGTTGATTGGTTACTCTAAAATAGCTAAAAGTTAACTGCTTGAGCAGAGTTTAGCTCTGAGTAGGACATGGGAAGGATAGAATGTACAGGAAAGAGGGAAGAAAAAAGCTACAAATGCCCCATTTGAACTAAAATAATACAAGCTAAAGAAATGAGAATTTTCCTTGTTCTACATCACCTTTTTACATGACTGATCCAAGGCAGTAGCAGGAAAATTATAAGCAAAGAGAGTGTGTGTTGCTTTTTAAAAATGTTATTTCCCTGGTTTTTGTAAAGGAAGTGAAACAAATTCAGAATTATAATATTTGACTTGAAGAATTTACAAGTTCTGCTTTGCCTATGGAATTTGTAAGATCCATGATCCTGGGACTATGCTAAAGACTGAGTCAGTTTTCATAGATTTGTAGGCTATTACGCTAGAAGGGAACATCATGATCTCTAGTCTGACCTCCTGCATAACACAGAGCAAAGAGCTTCCCTGAATTAATTCCTGTTTGAACTAGAGCATATTTTTAGAAAAACATCCAGTCTTACTTTAAAAATGTACGAGGATGATGAATCCACAACAATCTTTGGTAAATTGTGCCACTAAATCCTTGTTATCCTTTTGTGCACTAGACTGAAGAGCCCTCTGTTATCACACATCTTTTCCCCATGTGGGTACTTATAGACTGATCAAGTAACCCGTAACCTTTTCTCTGATAAGATAAACAGATTGAGCTCCTCTTTTGAACAATAAGGCATGTTTTCCAATCATTTGTGTGGCTCTTCTCTCAACTCTTCCCTGCACAAGTGCACAAAATGACAAGCAAGGATGCTAGAGTGCGACTATCATGCACAACCCAGTACCACTTTAAGCAATTTTTCATACAAGTCTCTAGTCATTATTTCTTGGTATGTCTTCACTTGTTCTGTTCTTTGAAAATCCCATGGCAATGAAAAGCAGCAACAGGGGCAGATGGAGGGTGCTGCTGGGGCTTCCTAGTCACTTCTTAGTCTTGCAGGCAATGCAAAAATGATGGTAATTTGTTGTTGTTTCAATGTGACATTGGTATCTGTGTCCCTCTTTAGGGAAAGCACTGCTTTCGCCAATCCAGAAAAGGGGAAGAAAAGGATCCCTAAACATCTCTCATTCCATTATCAACTTTCTAGTATGCCACAACTAACTGGTCCTGCAAGATGTGTTGCTCGTGTTCATTCCAATGCAGGTGTGCACATACCATGTGCACCATCACTGGAAGCTTTTCCCTAGTGGCATCTGCTGGGTTGGCTCTTGTACCTCCTGGAGTTGTGCCCCCATGGTTCAGTTCACAGGAAGTTGCTGCCCCACCACCCCCTCAGTTCCTCCTTGCCAGCAACTCCAATAGAAGGGCAAGAAAGTGGGTTTTGGAATGGATATGTGCAACACATCTCAGAAACCAACAGTTATGGAAAGATTAGTAACCATTTCTCTTTTTCGAGTGCTTGCTCACGTCCATTCCAATGTAGGTGATTCCCAGCTGTCAGCCAGGTGGTGAGACAAGAGTTCCATTGTGATACGGACTGGGGGATGCCTTGTCCTCCAGACTGCATGGCTCCTAACTTGTTGCATGATGGCAGAGCATGCAGCAAACAGGTGTATAGATGACCAGATCGCTGCTTTGCAGATGTCTAGAACCAGGACCTGGGCCAGCAAAGCTGCTGACGAAGCTTACAATCTCGTGGATTGTGCTGTGAAGTGAGAAGGCAGTACCTTTGCCAAATCACCTTTTGTTCTGTCTGCAATTGCTACAGAGTTCACTAGTCTTTTGAAATAGCTTGGTTGTTTTTATATAGACAGCCAGAGTATGCCTGCCATCTAGTGAACGGAGTCTCTGCTCCTCCCTGATAGCATGCAGCTTTGGCAAGAATTCCAAGAGAAAAATGTCCTGTCTACTGTGAAAATGTTAGACCACCTTAGAGAGGAAGGACAGGTGTGGTTGAAGTCATACCTTGTCCTTAAAAAAGATGATATATAGAGGTTCAGAAGTAAGGGCCCTAATCTCAGAGTCTTCTGGCTGAAAGAATGGCCACCAAGAAGAATACCTACCAGTATAGATGGAACAAGGAACATGTTGCCATAGGCTCAAACAGGGGCCCTGTGAGTCTTCAGAACACTAACCTCTCAGGTCTCAGGAAGGCAGAGGTTGATGTACCTGGGGTTTAGATGCTCCAATCCTTTCAAGAATTGGGAGCAAATCAGTTTTGAAAATACTGACTGGCCAATCACCAGTGATAGAAGGCTAAAACTGTGGCCAAGTGAACCTGTATGGATGCTACTGCAAAGCCTCCCATCTTCAAGTGGAGCACATAGTCCAGGATAAGGGGTTAGGAAGGGTTCATTTGGTAGGACCCCTTTCCATGTTGTCCACATTGTGAACCTCTTCCACTTCACCAGATATGCTCTTCTGGTTAATGGTTTCCTGCTACTACTAAGGATGGTCTGCTTAAGCGCCGAGCAGTTGCACTCTGCCTCACATAGTCATGAAGCTTCCAGGCTGTCCTATGCAGTGAAGTTTGGGTAGAAGAGGTGACCATGCTCCTGCAAGATCAAGTCTCCACTGACAAGTGCAGTAGGGCCATCCAACGTTGCCAGGACTATAAAGAGAATCTGTGCTTTGTCCCTCCTGATCTTGAGCAATACCTTGTGGATTGGGGCCATAGGACAGAAAGCATAAAGAAGACTCCCTCCCCAGAGAAGAAGAAAAGCATCTGAGAGGGAGCCCAGGCTGTGTCCCATGTGTGAATAGAACTGGGGTCAATTCCTGTTGACCTTGATTACAAACAAATCCATTTTGGGAAACCACCACTTCTGCAAAACAACATTTGAGATGAAAAGCTGTCAAGCAAATGTCATACAGCAAAGCAGCAGGTATAGGTAGGTAATCCTGCAGAGTTCTTCAAATGTGAGGGTCTCCATAAGCTGATCAAGAAACTCAATGGGCTCTCCCCTAAGGTTTTGGGAATAAGAGACTGTGCCACAGGAACTTAAAGATGTCAACACTGACTTTCCTTTAGCAAAGGTGAGCAATCATTCTTCTTGCGATAACCGCCATGGAATCTTGCTTCTTGGCATTGCAGGAAAGACTCATGCAAAACCAGCTAACTGGTCGATTTGCAGAGAGGATACAGCCAGAAAGTCAATGCGGCTACCATCCTGGCAAAGACATTATCTTTGCACTACAGCAAATAGAGAAGAAATGTTTTGAGTGGAGTCAAGACCAATGTGTAGTTTTTGTCAATCTTACTAAGGCCTTTAACTCTGTAAATTGAGATGACCTAATTGAGATTAGACTAAAGAAGACTGAAGTCATGGTCTACCCTCAACTGGAAAGTATTGCATCTGTACCCATGGTGTCTATCAATGATGTAGCACTCATGATCCAAAAGTATATGGTCTCAACTCAGGACCCACAATAATGACGGTTTAATTCACCTGCTGAACTCAGTGGGAGACTATCAACATCATCTCGAATTGTGGATACCAGAAATGGACACAATATTCCAGCAGCAGAGGTAATATAACATCTCTATGTTTATGCATCGAAAGATTACATTAACCCTTTTGGCACAGAACAGCTGAGATCATCTTCAGGTGATTATCCACAGCTGAGATTATTTTTAACAGCTAGAGTGCTCTGCTAATAATAAATAAATAATAATAATAGTTCTGATGGTCAGTACATTCCCTCCCTCAAAAAACCAATAGTCATGAACTAGTCTATGCCTGACCCAGTACCACTGTGTGCGGTGGAAAAGGAAGAACAGAACAAAAGGAGGGTTTTCCTTTCTCTCTCATTGCATCTTACAACAAAGGACAGCCAAAATGTTGTCTGGTGCAGACAACACTAGTCTCTTCAAAGGGAAAAGACAGAGCTGTACATATTCACCTACCTGATTTCACCCACCTGCTGAGCCAGCATAATATCAGGGATGGGGTACATATTGTACACTTTCAAAAGCCAAAGAGGTGTTAGTACCATTATACAAGGCATTTGTGAGACTTCATCTGGACTACTGCGTGCAGTTCTGGTCTCCCTTGTTTAAGGAAGATGAATTCAAACTGGAACAGGTGCAGAGAAGGGCTACAAGGATGATCTGTGGAACGGAAACCTGCCTTATGAGAGGAGACTCAAAGAGCTTGTCTCGTTTAGCCTAACCAGAAGGAGGTTGAGGGGAGATATGATTGCTCTCTATAAATACAGCTTAGGGATAAATAACAGGGAGGGAGAAGAATTATTTAAGTTCAGCACCAATATGGATAGAAGAACAAATGGAGATAAAGTGCCCATCAGGAAGTTTAGACTAGAAATTAGATGCAGGTTTCTAATCCTCATGGGAATAAAGTTCTGGAATAGCTGTGGGGGAAAAAACCTAGATGGCTTCAGAACTGAGCTTGATAAATTTATGGAGATGGTATGATGGGACGGCCTAGTTTAGCAATTGACTGATCTTTGACTGTCGGGATATGTCAATGGCCTGAGATGGAACATTAGATGGGCTGGGTTTTGGGTTATTTCAGAGAATTCTTTCTTGAGTGTCTGGCTGGTGAGTCTTGCCCACATGCTCAAGGTTTAACTGATCACCGTATTTGGGGTTGGGAGGGAATTTCCCCCCAGGACAGATTGGCAAAGGCTCTGGGCGGTTTTCACCTTCCAGGAGCATGGGGCAGGGCTCCTTTGCTTTTGGAGTCTCTGTATCTTAAAGTCTTTAAACCATGATTTGAGGACTTTAATAACACAGTTAGAGGGGTGGGTGAGATTCTGTGGCCTGCATTGTGCCGGGCATCAGACTGGATGATCACATTGGTCCCTTCTCACTTTAGAGTCTATGAACCTGCTATTCCAACAGAGCCCTGGAGAGAATTCTCACTGCCTACAGGAATTCCAGCAACTATCCTTCACACCCTCTCTACATTGTGAGCTGGTGCTACAGCTGCAGTCTGGACTCAAGTGGAAATGAATCAGAGCCTATGCGCTCCTCTGGACAGACTGGGAGCCATGCACCTATATGCTCCTCTGGACGGACTGGGAGCAGCCACTCTGTTTACCTGGTGACACGAAACTATATTCGCTGAAGAAAATCTGGGAAGTAAACACTTTTTAGCAAATTTCTTTGAATGTAATATTTTATTTGTACTGTATTATAGTAGCAACTCAAGGCCTGAGCCAAGATCAGGGACCTACTGTACTCAGAACTGTAAGAGAAAGACAGTCACTGTCCTGACAAGGGTGAAAACAGAAAGCGAGGTACAAAAGGTAAAGTGACTTGTCCCAGATCACATAGCAGGGCAGTGGCAGAACTGGGAACTGACGCCCAGTTCAGTGTCCTTACCATTTGACTACGTTATCCCTTGTCTAAAACTTTAGTGTTTCCCATATCACAAACTCTACAGAAGAGACGTGTATGAAGATAAGCAGCTCTGTAAGTTTCATAACGTTCAATACATAACTGAAGATTAGAGTATTATTTAAAAGGGAATGTACTCGTTTGAACTAAAACCTGATGTTACATATTATTATTGGCCAAAACCAAGAAAAGACAAACGAAATCATCTTTAAAGAGGATGATACTTAGTTGAAAAGTGTGTTAACAGATACCGGTAGTAATCTAGACATCCACTTGAAAGTGAAATGGTTACATATCTGTGAACTATTCAGCTGAGTTTCAATTAATAAATTATAGATCCTGGTCTTAGTTGTGAGGATTTCCATCTGGGCTGTTCTACAGCATAATCTGCCATCAGACTGGCTGAGTACATTGGCACACGCTTTGCAGGGCCTGGCTGGAGTTCGTGTGCTGCAATAAGTGAAGCTATCGATTGGGAAATGTGTTTTAGATAAAGAAAGGAAAGGGAAAGTCAAGCATTGGTGTTACATAAGTTCTTGGCAGAGATTCATTTGATCCATTAATCAATTAATGTCTCCCCAAAGAGACAGAAATAATTCAATGTACTTGTTAATCTGTGCCATAGGTAAAAACTTGCACTGGTAGTTTTGGAATTAGATTGTGAAACCTTGATTTAGACAGTCACATTAACTTGAAACTACTTGCTTATATTTGTCAGGTAATGTTCAGGTGTAATGTATTATATTCAGGTAATGTTCAAACTTAAGGTGTCCAAAGCCTAGGCCACAGGGCCAAGATCAGCAGTTTGAAAAAAGAGTCAAGAGCATAGAGATGGGAGAGGCCATAAAACTGTTAAGATAAGTGTCATTAACAGCATAGGCTCTGATTCAGACTGGGCAGGACCCCCACAGTAGCAAACCCATGCTAAAAACTTAACAACGCAAGCAGCTGGTCCAATCGGCTAACTAGTCTTTCTAATATTATGGACAATTTAGTTCCTGCTTGTTTGTTAACCTGAGGAGTCATTAATTGACTGGCACATACCACTTTTGACTGAAGTGAACAGCAGCATTAATGGACATTTTATTTTCATGAATGCAATTTAACAGAGAAAAGTAGGTCAATTATATCTCATTACATCAGAATCAACAACTCCTGCTACATAGGATTAAAAGCACTGTAAGCATGTGACTCTTCAGTGATACAAAAGCTGGAAAAGACTCACGTGGCCAAGAATGAATTCGTATAGCTCAGAACTGTGGCTACAGCAAGTGCCACAATAGACTACACTATTGTCACAGGGCTGATATGTCCTGTCATGGGCATCAGCTCATGTATATGGGGAAGGTGGAAAAAGGCCATGGGCTCATGCCTACTCTGCTAGTTTCGCTTCGCAGATGGCAGCAGGATGGTCTCTGTTGCTGGGACCACTCTTTCTTCGGGGTAGTGTGGCCTAATGGTCCGAGTTAGCAGAGCGCCCCTGTGATCAGGGGCGCATGCCTAGTAACCAGAGTCAATAAAACTACCCCCTTTGTCGGGACAGTGTCGGCCAGAGTCAGTGAAGCAGACCCCTATGTCAGGGCAGCGTAGTCCAATGGCCAAAGTCAGCAAAGCAGCCTCCTTTCTTGGGGCAAGACTGCCTAATGGCAAAAGTCAGCCTGCCAGGAGTCCTTAAACCTTACTAGACCAATGCAGAGCTGATATGCCCTGTCACAAGGACAGATCAGCATTTCACCACTGCAGAAATACCATTGCTCCTATGCTATGCTCACCTTTCCAATATTCTCTATTTTGACAGATTAGCCGCCATCTCTTCTTCAATGATCATCCAAACTATTAAAAGGGGACCACAAAAGGCCCAAACAATCAAAATCATACTGCATTCATAAAAGTCAAAATGAAACTAATATTAAACTTCCAAAGACTGAGACATTAAAATACTGATATCCTGATTTTCAATTCAGAGACTGTAATAAAAGAAAACCTCTCAAGATGAATCTATCTTTCTGACAAGGACAATGAACACAGCATGGTACCAACTTAATTCAGTCTTAAAACTGTAACGTCCGTGTCTTTACTGAGCACTGTATGAAACGACAGTCCTCGATTTTATTTAAATAATGTTCCTTCAACTTTGCTTCTCTTCACTTGTTTTTCTTAACTTTATTTTGCTTCACTTTTGCCAACATAAAAAAGCTGTGACTTTTGCAAAAGGTAGTGTGGTAGCAATTGTTGTTTCTTCAGAGGTCTGGTTAATTATACGTATAGGTTGCTCCAATTTCAGTTCTCATGAATTCTGATTCTGATGTCAAGAACTGATGAGATGAGAAAAGCATGGGAGACCAATCAGTCAGATCAAAATGAATAACTTGTGAAGTCGTCAGAGGGCCACAGACTCAGGCTTAGGATCAACCACCATCAACAGATACCTTAAAAGTAGCCCATAAAATATGAGCTCAGACGACGTTACAGCCTTTAAATAACACTTTTGGTTATGCAATTTAATGTAAAGCAAAATAAACAAGATAGGATCTGATCTGACAAGGTTCTGAGTAGCTCAGCTCCCATTCAAGTGAGTGAGAGCTGAGGATAGTCAGCACTTTGCAAAACTGAGTTCTCCATAAATAAGTACCTGTAGACTATAATAAAATATATGGATAAAATCAGAAAATATATTATCTGTAAATAAACATACTCTTTACCTAATCACTATGTGTCAGTCAGTCTTCTACTAAGAGGACATCTATTTACTTATTTAATATTTTTCCAGAGAACAAACTCGTAAAATGATAAATCTGTTTAAGGGATCCTTTCTGACTATCAGAACTACATCTCTTAAAAACCCCATGGTGAATCCATAGGGAACAAAACTTCTGCAGCCAAACATACACAAATAGTTAGTTTGATATCAATTTAGTTTTAAGTTTTGGTTAAATGAAAGATGCATACAAATAGATACTCACACTATATGAGCAAGATCAAGTGGCTTCTCTGGCTGTTCAGGAAATACAGGATGCGGTGGTTCTCTAGTGGGCACACAACCGAGAGATTTACTAATTGCATGGCTCAGCTTCTTTGCAGGTGATTTCTGTTTTTTAAAGAAAGTGAAACAATGAGTAAAATCAATCTATGCAATGAAAGAGCACAGAAATTTTAAAAATAGCCAACATTAGAAAATAAGGAAAATCTCTGTTTAAATATGATGACTAGCAGATTAGTATAAAGTTTACACTTCATCCATCTAGTAAAATTCAGACCCTGTAAACAGGGTGAATGGCTGAATTAATCACATTTTTACTGAACTGGAATTTTGAAAGATGATAGATTCTTTCATTAGATTGCTAAATTCAAGGAATATTCCAAAATGTGAACTCTGACCTTTCCATCAGAGTCACACCAAAGGGGAACCCGTCTTTGTCACGGTATTTCAACTAGTCAAGTGGCCTTTTGAGATCTTATTTTGAGTTGATGGTATCGGGTTTGAATAGGGATGTTTCTTGGCTTTCTCATTACAAACACTGATTGGCACCTCTCTCACCCTCCCTATCTGTTGTTTCTCTCAGTTTGAATCAATAGAACCTGTTTGATTTGCTGAAGTAATCTGACCTGACCCTGAGGGGTAGCCGTGTTAGTCTGTATGTAGCAAAACCAACAGAAGTCTGGGGCATCTTAAAGACTAACCCATTTCTTCAGGCATAAGCTTTTGGGGGCTCCAATCCCCTTCGTCAGATAAAAAGCTTATGGCAGAAGAAATTGGTTCGTCTTTAAGGTGCCATGAGACTTTGGTTGTGACCTGCGCCTGTGATTAGACTTCCTTCACTGCATTTATCCCTCCTTCCTACACTTTTTTTCCATTTTCAAGCATCTGACGAAGTAGGATCTCTACCATGAAAGCTCATGCGACAAATCTTTAAAAGTGCCACAAGGCTCCTTATTTGTTTTGCTGAACTAGACTAACACAGCTCCCCTCCTGGGACTCTACATTACTGTTATGATAGCATGCTTCCTGCAACAACATACATGTGTACAGATACGAAACATGCTACCTGAGCTAAAGAGGGAAGAATCACTTGACAACAAGAAGGGGGGCCAAGGGAGTTTGGAAAGAAAGAGACACTTTTAAGACACTCTTTGCCATGAATCCCATCCTCTAAGCATTACTAAGAACTGAGCTCCACCCACAGGAGAGACTGGCTAAAGATCATCATAGGCAAACCTATGTAGGTAAGCTAGCTGTGGACTGTAATGGTGATCTTATTCTAGAATGCGGGTTATCTTTTATTTGATTGTGGCTATTTCCTTGACTGATTGTCTGATTTTGTATTGATTTGACATATACTCACTTAAAATCATGTTTTAATCAATAAACTTATGATTGCTTTATCTAAAGCAGTGCAGATTTTGGAAAGAGAGTAAGTATGAAAGCCTAACAGAGCAAAGCTAATGCATATCAATTACTTTGTTATGTTGACAGACGGGTGTAAATGAGCTTGCAAGGTCCAGTGGGTGTGCACTGAAACTTGCAAGACAGAAGTTCCTGGAGTTGCATCTGGGGGTGGGGTGCTTGCTGGGGGACCACCCCAGGGGTGGCTAGAAAGAGCATGCTTACACTGCCTGAGAGACTGATTACATGCTGGGTGCTGGGCATGAGCTGACCCAGGAGTAGAGGTTCACACAGCCACGTGGGGTAAGTCGGAGCCCTGGACTGGAGAATTGGAAGGCACAGTGGCACATCAGTGCAGATTGCAGGAGGGGAACGTCACATGTATATTTAAAATTAATGTGGCATCCAGAGAGGCATAAATGATAGATAGCCTCCTAAATCACTGAAAATGGGACCTGAGACATGTTTAAAGATTTAATCCAAGACACAGCTGGAAAGATGAAAGGAGAGACCAGCATAAAGTATGGAGTGCTATGACTGTCCTGGATACACTGAGACAGATCTGAGTACTACAGAGAGCAATCATCTGGATGAAATTACTAAAAGGTGGGTGGATAATTGACTTAAATACCTCATTCAACAAGCAGTTATCAGTGTTCTCTGTCAGACTGGAAAGATTTATCTAGTGGGATTCCTCGGGGTTCTCTTTGGGATCTAGAACTATTCAATATTTTCATGAATGGCTTGAATAGCCGAGTGGAGAGCCTGAGGAGAATGCTAAGCTGGCAGGTAGCAAGCACTTTGGAGGACAAGTAAGAATTCCAGGTGGCTTTGGAGTACTAAGTATTACAAAAAGTAATCAGTTTAGTCTGTGATATTTATGTTGGATATTAGGAATAACTTTCAAACTATAAGGACAGTTCACACCACTTGAATAGGCTTCCAGTTGGAAGATGTGAAAACCCCATCATTGGAGGTTTTTAAGAACAGACCTTCTAAGACTAAGCATAGTCAGGATCTGCCTCAGCACAGGGGACTGAAGCTGATAACCTCTCAATGTCCCTTCCAGCCCTGCATATCTATGATTTTATGATCATCTCTAAGAAAAATTCCTCTCTTAAAAACCTTTCAATTTGTAATTGCACATCATCTCCCTTCCCCCCATATTTTCTCCCTGAGGCCATTCCTTGAATACCTGACTTACCACAGGTAAGTCGATATGCTAGCTACATTTTCTGGAAGCGGAACAGGTTCAGCTATGTAAGACATAATAATATTGACATACAAATAAAACAATGATTTTGTCAGATGACTTCTATATACATTTTTGTAGTCCGAAATATCTGACCAAAGCACAATTCGACATTTATGTAAGCTATTTAACAGAAATACACACGTAAGAAAAAAGCTCCTTGCTAACTTGTAGATTGTTGCACCTTCCACAGTGATGATTTTGGTAAGTTTTAGTGTTCTAATAAATAAAAAAGGTCATACCGAATAACTATGTACTCCCAGCAGCCAATATTCAAAAGGAATTACTTACTAACATATTCCAATAATTTTTATGTGAATGTAGAAAATAGCAATGTCTTAAATCTACTAGAGGTGCATAATCCTCATACAATTAGAAAGTGCCCTCAGACATTCTCAAGAAGGTAGGAACGACCTTGAAGGAGCTGAATTTCATTTGCTTGAGGCAGGAAGTAATTCTTACTCTCTACGGGGTACAATGGCCTTGGGGGTTGGTGTCACAATCCACATTTGCAAAAAGCATCTTTCATGAAAAATGTAGAAAGTCTTGTCCGACTAAAATTATAGTTTTCTTTCTAACTAGGAAATCCATCTTCATAATAGTCTTGTGGAACAATTGATGACGGTCATTACATGTTCCTAGACAAACAGAGATAGACTAACAGTCAGAGGAGTAGGTCAGACAGCTTACTGGACAATTTCTTTTTTGGAGAAAAGTGGTAAGTTAGGTGACACAGAAGGAATTTTTTTAATTTAAAAAGTAATTTGAAAGAAATTAGTCAAGAAAGTTATCAGAACTAGTCAAGAAAGTTATCAGAACTTAACTATTATGTAATGAATATGCTATATACCTGGAGCCCCCTCCCATCTACCAGTTTGATACATCTCCAAATCCCTTTCACTTTCTGGCAGTCTATAGAACTGTCCGCTTCCCTTTTGATACAGTTTTCCACTGCATTCTTGTCAGCAAGCTAAGGAAGTATGGGTTGGATAAACGGACTGCAAGGTGGTTAGAAAACTGGCTAGATCAACAGGCTCAGCAGTTAGGAATCAATGGCTCAATGTCTATTTGGCAACCAGTAACGAGTGGAGTGTCCCAGAGGTCGGTCCTGGGGCCAGTTCTGTTCAACATCTTCATTAATGATCTTGATGATGGGATAGATTGCATGCTCAGTAAGTTCTCAGATGACACCCAAGCTGGGGGGAATGGTAGACATGCTGGAGGGCAGGGATAGGATTCAGGGAGACCTAGACAAATTGGAACACTGGGCCAAAAGAAATCTCATGAGGTTCAACAAGGACAAGTGGAATGTTCTGCACTTAGGACGGAAAAATCCCATGCACTGCTACAGGCTGAGGACTGATTGGCTAAGTAGCAGCACTGTAGAAAAGGACCTGGGGATTATGGCGGATGGGAAGCTGGATATGAGCCAACAGTGTGCCCTTGTTGCCAAAAAGGCCAATGGCATATTAGGCTGTATCAGTAGGAGTGTTGCCAGCAGATCGAGGGATGTGATTATTCCCCTCTATTCGGCACTAGTGAGGCCACATCTGGAATACTGTGTCCAGTTTTGAGCTCCCCACTACAGAAAGGATGTGGACAAATTAGAAAGAGTCCAGCGGAGGGCAACAAAAATTATTAGGGGGCTGGGGCACATGGTGTATGAGGAGAGACTGAAGGAACTAGGCTTATTTAGTCTGCAGAAGAGAAGACTGAGGGGAGATTTGATAGCAACCTTCAACTACTTGAAGGGGTGCTCCAAAGAGGAGGGAGCTAGGCTGTTCTCGGTAGTAACAGAGGACAGAACAAGGAGCAACAGTTTCAAGTTGCAGCTGGGGAGGTCGCGGTTGGATATTAGAAAAAAAAAATCGCTCACTAGGAGGGTGGTGAAGCATTGGAATGGGTTACCTAGGGAGGTGGTGTAATTTCCATCTTTGGAAACATTTAAGGCCCAGTTAGACAACACCCTGGCTGGGATGATTTAGCGGGAGTTGTCCTGCTCTTAGCAGTGGTTTGGACTAGATGACCTCATGAGGTCCCTTCCAACCAATGCTCCCTCTAAGCACCTAACACAGAGACCTGCACAGCCCGACTCTTTCTCTCGTCTCCCCTGCCCGATCCCTGCATCCCTTCGTCTCCCCTGCCCGATCCCCGCATCCCTTCTTCTCCCCAGCCCGATCCCCGCGTCCCTTCTTCTCCCCAGCCCGATCCCCGCGTCCCTTCTTCTCCCCAGCCCAATCCCCGCATCCCTTCTTCACCCCAGCCCAATGATCCCCCGGGCTGTAAAAGCTATTGCTCAGTTTGACACAAATATTTATATTTGTCATCTCTAGAAGTGTGTATATTCCAGAAAATATTTTTAAGGGTTATTAAGAAATATCTTCAGACACTAATTGCTGTTTTCCAAAATTATTTTCTTGTGGTAGTTTTGTTTTATTTATCTTATGAATTGATTTATCTAAAAATAATGTAATTATGTGTGTGCATGTTTATAGTTATATGGATAATAATGGGTAGCAAAGTAGCACAGTCTATTAATTTCATCATCATATTCCAACACCCCCCAACTTTTCTCAAAATTACAGTAATATAAAAACAAAACAAAAAATCCTCCCAATAAATTAAAAGGCATGGGGCAGGAGGGAAAACTGTTGCCTATGTGGCGCCATGCCTCACAAATTGCCCTCAGCGAGTACCATAACTTGCTCAGCTGCATCATCTGCTTAGAGGGAACGGTGCTTCCAACTCTATGATTCTAATTTACCAAAAGTTACGTGGACATAAAAATCTGTGGAACTAACAAGATATGAACTTAATTTGATCATTCAATCACATTGGTTTTAGTTGTTTGTCTTGCTCCCCCCTTTTGTCTGTATGTTGCCTACTTAGGACTAAAAGTTCTTTGAAGCATGGACATTGTAGTAATCACTCTTTAAAATGCCTAGCACACTGCTTATTTGTTTGTGTTAAAGAAGTATTACTTTTAGAATCAAATAATATGTAAGTAGTAAAAGTTAAGTTACTTCAAAAAAAAAGGAACTGCAATTCAGCTAGCGAACATATTTTTGATTGAAAATTGAGGATTTGGAAGTTAATCTTTCACCTACACTTTGTTTTATTGCTCTTGTTCTGACAGGTCCCTTCTGAATACAGTAACTGTAGAAATTACACAAGCCGTAAATATTCCAAAAATGTATAAGGAAGCAAGCAAGTTTTTCATCTCAGTCACTGAGAAGGCAATCTTGCCCACTTTCAGCGGTGCTAGAAAAATTCTGCTGGAAAGCAAAGTGAATTACATAGAAAGAAAAGTGACAAATGAAAGCAGAGAAATTTAATTCTACAGAGGAGAAAAAATTAAAGGAAAAAGATAGGATGATACAAGTAAAAGCACATTTACTTGTATTTTGGCTTTCAGTGGTTTAGTTCAGTTCTTCAGATCAAACATACCAATACGGGAACCCAAAAGAGCCATCATATCTGGTCATGGCACTCTTACTGAAGGGTTATCAGGATTCAGAGAAACCATCCTCAAATCATTTACCACACAGAAGATCAGCTTCCTCCAGAACGTGAACAGCTTCCTCTAGAAACTCTGAAACATTCACAGCAAATCTCAGAAAACCATCCTTGCATCTATGGATGTCACCTGCCTGTACACCAACATCCCTCACAGTGAGGCATCGTTGCCTGCTTCAAAAATTTCAAGACAGTAGACAACACTCAGATATCCACTCCAAACACTACCAAACTCATTCATTTCATCTATACCCTATGTCACCTATCACCCAACATTAGAACCCATATGGGGTATCATTAAACAGTTACTACCCATACTCGATAGGGAATACATCCTGAAAACAATCTCTCCTAACCCCCCTTCTAGCCTTCAAACGATACCCAACCTTGCCAAGCTCATCATAAGAAGCAAGCTCCCCATAGACCAGAACACACCAACTCAACGTGGCACCAGACCCTGCCAGAACAATGGATGCAAAACCTCCATTGCTTTGATCAGTAACGCCACTCCCAACACACTTTTTCAATATTCCTATCACATCATACTGTGTGCCTCATCTAGCGTACTAAATGCCCAAAGAACAACTATGGGTGAAACCAATTACTACCCTTCTGAAAAAAAGACAAACACCGGATTGCCCAAGGGTGAACACTTTTCACAAAATAATTACTCTACAACTGAACTCTGTCCTCATCCTCAAAAGAAAGCTGTACGGCACCTTCAAAAGATAAGCCTGTGAGCTTGATTTCATGAGACATTAAAAATGACAGACGTAATAAAAACTGGATTTATGGTTTATTACAAAAATCTGTAACCTGCTACGCCCCCTCTTTTATGCTATGACTGGAGAGGTCAAGGGGCCACTTCACCTTGTATGCTCTTCTAAAATATGTGTTAGCTGTTTTTTCTAAACAATCTGTTCCATCTTGCATTTAGATTAGGTTGGCACTACAGACATCTACACAACATCTTACACAACTTAGTCATTCAGGGGTGTGAAAAATCCACACTACCGAGAAACACAATTTTACTGATCTAATCCCCTATGTAGACAGTGCTATGTTAATGGAAGAGCTTCTCCCTCCACAATAGCTACCTGCTCTCTGGAAGGTGGATTAGCTATGCCGACAGGAGAGGCTTTCCCATCAGAAAAGTAGCATCTTCACTAAAGCACACAATGGATCAGCTGCACCACTGTAACACTGTCTGTGAAGACAAGCTCTAAGTATGTTCCTCAGACATGAAGAAGAGCTCTATGTCACCAGCAGAAGTTGGTCCAAAAGAAGATATTGCCTCACCCAGCTGGTCTCTCTACTATCCCAGGACCAAGACAGCTATAACACCGCAAACATACTTCATACAAGGTCTATGACAGCTCTCCTATTTATTTGTGGATGGATAGTTTGCCCTCTGCTGGGGAAATACACTATTTAAAAATCATACCGAATACCCCTTTTCACTTGGTTTTCAGGACATTTGGCCAATATTGTTACAGATAAGAGTTTTATGGAGTGATTTGCAAGTCACCTTTAAAAGCCATTATGTGAGACAACAGATGAGTTAATAATATGAAAAGAATAGTTTCTGAAAGGGAAAAATACTCATAGGACCCTATTTGCAGCTACAAGAAGCCCAACACAGGCAAACGCTGAAGTCCTTAGGAAAGAGAGCTCCTCAGAACAGTGACAATCCTTTTCTTGTATGTTTGTATGGTGACTAATACAATGGGGCCCTCATCAGGGCACTACCACAACACAAATGACTAAATTTCTTTTTAGTGATATTATTAATACGGTCTCAGAAGCTATTGGGTTAGAATGCTTTATGAATAACAAATATTCAATTCCTCTTCTGAAATAGAAAGTGTTCCAGAAAGAACAGGGCATAGCTGCAATGAAAAGAGGCTTTGAAAAGTTACATCTTTTTATGCTTTTATGCTTCATGCATCTGACGAAGCGGGTTGCAGCCCATGAAAGCTTATGCCCACAGAAATTTGTTACTCTTTAAGATGCCCTAGGACTTTCATTGTTTTTGCTATAACATGGCTACCCTTCTGGAATTTATAGCTTTTTAGCTAGTTCTAGAAATTTCAGGAATTGTTCTTCTGAAATGCATTGGTCACAGAGATGTACTCATCACAAAGGGGTAACCTCTTGATAACCTCCCCTTTTGTTCATCTGATCCTTCCTAAATAGGTTATAATAATTGATTTTTAACATTCCATTATGACAATCCTCCCACCAAGTTTCTCTAACACCAACTAGATCAAACTTCAACGCTCTTAAATGAGCAATACCAATTCCTCTGTTTTTGTTCCCCAAGGCTCCTAGAATTAGTGTATAGGCAACTCAGTATTTTTCTTTTTTCTTGTCTTTTGGTTCCTTGATTAATTTTGTTCTCAACATCTCAATTCTGATGCTGAGTACTCACATCTTCTCTCTTTTTACCCTCCCATTTTGCTGTTTAACTCCCTCCTGACTGTTCTAGCCATCCTGTCAAACCAAGGAGACTGGTCCCCCTTCTACTGGGCTGCAGGCCACCCAAACTATACAACTCCTCCTTCCCACAGTAAGTGGACCAATGTTCCACAAAGCCCTCCACCCTCTACCACTTACCCATCCAACCACTGACTTCTAGAAGCTTGAGACATCACAAACAAGGGTCATTGAAAGGCACAGGCTTGAAACCTGGGGACTTGGAATGGGCCCTCCCAGTACAGATAGAGCCTGACAGCCCAACTAAAAACAAACAAACAAACCAAAAAAAAGAGCCCAAGATAATACTTCATGCATCTGATGAAGTGGTTGGAACCCATGAAAGCTTATGCCTGAAGAAATGTGTTAGTCCTTAAGGTGCCACAGGACACTCATTGTTTTTGCTGTACACAGACTAACATGGCTACCCCTCTGGAACTAAATTAAAGAGTCATCTACTATCAGAAATCTCATCCCCATGCATAGGTAGATGAAGATCACGATCAAGTCCTTCTCAACCTTCTCTTGGATAAACTAAGCAGATTTAGCTTCTTAAATCCCTCCCTACAAAGCACGCCTACCTTTGCCCCCTGATGGAGATGCCTGTTCCCTGCTCAAGGAAACTGCACGTAGACCAAGCTAGCAGCAAGATGTAGTCCTCCAGAGCTTAGAAAGGCGAGGAGGAGACATTGACTAAGTAGCAGCCAGCAGGGCAGTTAAGAATGCTTTCCTGCTTCTTCTCAGGGGCAGTGCAGGGTCAGTGTGGGACAGAGGAAAAGCTCCTCAGTGCCAGCCTGGAACCCAAGGGCCAGGTCAGGGCCTTGCCCTCAAGCCTTGGTCTTTGCATTTTGTTTGTTTGTTTGTTTAAAAGGTGTAGACAGCCAAATTTCAAGCTTTGTTATCCTTACTTACTGTTTAGAGACTGATGGCAAGCTTATGGCACTGGCCACCCCACGAGCGTAGCCAGAAGTGATCTTACGGCAGGACCTATGACTAACTTGGGTGCATCTGGGTCATTTCCTACTTCTGGTCATGTGCAGGCGAGTGACGCGATAGGCTGAATGCTGATGATGTTCTTGTTGGCAGTACCTGGCTACTGGAGTGTCGTCAGCGTTCAGCCTATCGCGTCGCTTTCCTGAGCTTTCTACTTCAGGCAAGCAATGTGACAGGCTGAATGTTGCCTGCTGACACTCACAGCCAGTTGGGTATGCCTGCTCTCAAGGCCCAGGTCTGCGCAGGCCCATCCATAGCTACGCCTCTGAGCCACTCTGTTCCAAGCAGGAAACAACTTGCAGAATAAGGCAGGTGATGACTGTAGCACCATGCTTGGTCCCATCTGGGGTGCTACAGAACCGCCCCACGCTGTGACAGCCTGTTTTGCAGATCTTGAATTGTTAGCTATGACTTGGAATATGCTCATCATCTATCTGTCTGGTGTACTATTTTCCCAAACTTTACTGCCAATGTAACGTAGAGATTGTCAGATTCTTGAGTTAAGAGTCTGTCTTCCCCAATATGTACGGTACAGCTCCCTGCACAACAAAGGCAAGCATTTATTTACTTGGAAGAGCTACTAAGTTCAAGAAGAACACTTTGCCAAACCAGCAGCTTGTGTGCATAGCATTTTCTTGCTTTATGATGACATCAAAACTACTGTGGGTTATTAGGTTGTAAAGAGGGATGTAGGAAGCCATGGTACTGGGGAAAAGAGAACTCAACAAATGCTTTGCTTTATAGGTCTCAGACTGCAAGGCCCTTAAGAATAGGAACTATATTGTCAGCACTGAGCAAAATGATCATGTCAAATAAATGAAATGATGTATAACCCTCAATATTGTACGATGTGTCTATGTAGAAGATTCTATTAAAAAACCTGTAAGATTTGACCTTTGATTCTGAACCTATTACATAAACATCTTTAGCTTCCAAAAGAAATGTGCATAGAGATGGTCAGTGCATTATGACAAGAAAGGCGACTTACCCAAGAGGAATGCTCCTTCATCTGATGCTGGTTGCTATGAGGGCCATTTGCGTGGCCACGCCAAAAACAGGTTTGACAGAGCTGGTAGCTGTGGCACTGCTGGCATCGGTACCGGAAACCCATCATGCTCTCACACCGACAATAAGAACATTCCACAGGATGGAAGACTTTAGGGGGAAAAAGCAATAAGAGAACTTTAAAAAATGTTATTTTACTATTGCCTGAAAAAAAAATTACACAAAATAAATCTGAGTCCTCAATAATGATGAAGTTCCTAAACATCAAAATAAAATTTGTTAAGAAATTCGTACTTAGAAGAATCATTTACATTAAACAAGTTAAAATAACTGATTTCTATTAAATGTGTCCCTCTTCAGATACTATCTGATCCTGAAATCTGTAGGTAAGTTTGAAAATCTAAAATATACGCAGTATACATGGTTTTTCAAACCTAATATATGACAGTCTACCAAAGAACTTGGTGGAAGTCCCATTGTTTCTGCCTTTCAAACTAAATTGTCTAAAGTACTGAAGGGAACAATTCTGCAAAAGCAGAGAGATGGACTGGATGACACGTATTTTTCATCTTCACTGTATGATGTATTTTACATTCTGTTAAAACCTAAATAGAAATACCTACTACCTAAATATAAAGGTGAGTTCTGAGTTTATTTCTGAACACCCAAAAATATGCTAGGAGCCTTGACAACAAAGACACTGTACATGTACCAAAGAGTTCACAGTCTAAATTAGATATGACAAAGAGTGAGGTCACAAACAGAGCACACGAAAAAAAGAAGGGCGGGGGAGAAGATAGGGAAATGGTAAAACAAACAAACAAAAAAGAGCATATAATTATTATGCGAGGCACATATTCCTCTTAGTGGTTCCATTAATTTAGTGTTTCTTTTCCAGTTTTATTTGTTTCTTTAGTTTACTTTTCCCTCCTTTCTATTCTTTATGTAAGAGACGAGAGAAGTGAGGTTTTAGGGGAGATGGAAAGAGGTATGTGTGAGGTAAAGGAGGAGACCTCAAAATGGAATCAGTTTGGACAGGGGCAGCATGAAGATGGGATTAGAAGGGTATGAAGAGAACTTTGATGCTATTGACACTGCTAGAGTGGACAGAAAGGTGTAGCAGGGGTCGGCAACCCAAAAGATAAGAAGAGCCATTTTTAAAAGTTCCTTCAATAACCAAATGTTTTGAGAGCCACAGTGAGTGTAGCCTCCTGCTGGGGGATGTGGGGAGCTAGGAACTGGCCCAGGGAACCTGATGTAAGGTGGTGGTGGTGGGATAGCCCGAAACCAGGAGCAAGCCACCCACAGAGCCCCCAGTGAGGGAGTGGGGGGGGGGGTTGATCCTGGAGTCCAGAGCCACAAGGGGAGAGCCAAAGAGCCGCATGCGGCTCCGGAGCTGCAGGTTGCAGACCCCTGGTATAATGCAAAAAGAAGACATGATCACTGATTTAGACTGGGGCTAGTAGTATAAGATCTTGAATCCAAGGATAAGGCATTTCAAGTTGATATGTTGTGTAACAGGGAAACCAGTGAAAAGATCTTTTTGAAAATGAAGTCAAAACCAAAAGATGGAAGGAAATGGTATTGGTGACAACATTCTGAATGGATGGCAGAGAGCCAGGTAACTATCTTACAAGGCTAGAGAGAAGGAAGCTACAACAGTCAATATCAGTTATTATTAGAGCATAGACAAGCAATTCGGTCTTCAGAATAGAAAGGAAATGGTGGTTATTTTGCAAGATTATGAAGAAAAGTGTCACAGCCTGGATGCTGGAGAAATAAGATAGAATTGAAAATGATCCCCAGGTTACAGGACTCAAGGATAGGAGAATGGTGGGTGTTATAAACCATAATGGCAATGGAGAGAGAGTTTGTCAGAAAAGATTATGAACTTAGTTTTAGTTGTGTTGAGTTTCAGATGACAGTGATCCATACAGGGTCAGGTATCAAAGAGTGAGAGATGCAAGACTGGCCTGGATGGAGAAGTGTATCAAAATTGCTATTTCAGATGTGCATGTTAAACTTATGCAAATGGGAAAGAAAGGCTACCCAAGGATGTAGAGGGAGTAGGGAGATAAGGACAAATTCTTAAGGAAGTAGAGAAGGAGAAAGACACCAAATGACAAATAAAACACAATTAAAAAGCCAATGATAGGAGAATGAAAAGAGGAAGGTCTCAGAAAATAAGAAAAGAGGATGAAAGGTCTGAAGAAAGGTAAAGCAGGATGAAGATTAAGTACTCAGACTAAGTTAAGAAGAGGATGATCAAGATTTTGACAGGAGAACATTTTCTGGGGGACAACACGTGGATGGAAGGCAGCCAGTTGAAATAATAGCTCAGATAGCAATGATGTTGAGAAGTAGAAGTGCTTTGAAGAACTTGCTGTCACCATAACAATGACTTTCATTCAGATTTCTACTCTCAGATTGTACTCCTAGACTTGACATCAACAACTATGGCTGTAAAATGGGCAATATATATCTATGCCACTTCATTCTATCCTGAAAGGCTTGGGTTGGCCGCACTGATCTATTCATTCATGATCTATAGATCTGATTATTTTAAAATAATTTATCTAAGGAATGAAACTGATGGCCACAAATATTAAGGCCTTGTACACACTACAGAGTTATCGCGTGGTAAAGCTCCTTACTGCATGATAACAATCAAAGCGTCCACAAGGAAAGCTTCTTCTTGCGCAGCAAAAGCCCTCTTGCCGCGCAACACGTAAACCACCCAAACGAGGGTGGTAAGGCTGACCACAGAACAGTTGTTCCGTGATACAGCCTGTGTGGACGCTTATTGCGTTTTTGACAGCCTCTGGAAATGTCCCAGAGTGCCAATCCAGGCCACTCTGGGACAGTGGAGCTGTCAAATATGTCAATTTCACTGCTCTAGCAGAGCAGTGAAACTGACTTTTTTGGAGCTGCCGGGTTCGGAGGCTCCGGGGGATTGGCCCCCTGGACCAGCAAGGGCAGCTGGTTTGGGCCAGACCCCTAGTCCAACTGCAGGGCTTCGGGTGGCAGCAGGGGTGCCACCCAAAGCCCTGCCGCTGGAGCCCGGTGTGTGGTGGGGCTCCGCAGGCCGCCAACAGTCGAGCCCCTCCACCCACTGGGCTCCAGAGAGCTCAGGTGGCCAGCGGCTGGAGCCCCACTGCGGCCAGGGCGGGGCTCTCAAGCCCCCCACCGGGACCCGGCTGAGGGGCTCGGCAGCCCCAGCGCGGGTCTCAAGGCCTCCCCGCCAGGGTCCGGCTGTGGGGCTTGGCAGCCCTGGCGCGGGTCTCAAGCCCCCTGACGGGGCCCAGTTGTGGGGCTCGGCTGCGGCGGGGGTCTTAGGCCCCCCAGCAGGGCTCAGCTGCCCAGCGGCTGGAGCCCCACCATTCCTGGCTCGGCTGCCTGGGGGCTGGAGCCCCACCAGGGGAGCTGGAGCCCCTGCAGCCTGGGCTCAGCTGCGCAGCCAGGCTTGGCTAAGCCGGGGCTCAGCTGCTCCTCAGCTGGCCGGCAGCAGCTGATCCCCAGTCCAGTTGAGCCCCAGCCACAGAACTGGGGCTCAAGCCAGCACCACAGCCAGCCTTTCGCCTGGCAGGGCAATGCATGGGTACCTATATCACCATGCACTGCCCCTTCTAGCAAAAACTGAAAGGAGCATGTGAACCCTCCTTTCGCTAGGAGTGCTGTGTGGATGCAGTAAAGCGTTATAATTATAACGCTTGCTTGTCCCGCAATAACTTTTATTGTGGGACAAGTCTGTGGTGTGTACATGGCATAAGATAGGTCTGTAGCTAAATTTTTAACTAATTAGCAACACATACCCCCAAAAGCCTATCCACCCTAATGCTTCCTTCCTTGCAAAGTTCCGTTTTAAACACTAAGTTCAAAGCTTCAGCTCTCATTATTAATTTTCTTCATGCAAACAATCCAGACTACAAAAGAAATAGCCTCACCCTTCACACCTGCTTTCCAATGAAACAATGGAGTTGTCATACCTGAGATTAGTGAGCACTAAAAACAAAGCTTTCTTTGCCGCTAGCCCAGGAATGAGGGACCCCTGGAACTCATCAGAATGATCACAAAAACTTACCACCTTTAGAATGGAATGTAACACACCCTATAAACTAGCTTTCCCACAAATGACCAGATGCTCACAAAAGCTTTCCCTCCCCACCTAAGAGAAAGAAACTGACATCTTAGGTTTTTCTTTTTAAGTCCTTGGAAGGCTCATTTTTGGACTAACTCTCCTGAGAGCTGTCTGGGGAAAAATCTCTAATGTGAGCTTGGATTTGAATCCATTGTCTCATCAAACAGATGATGGCCTTTGTAATTATTCTTCTGAGAGATATGTTGCATATGTCCATTACACTGTAGATGTGTGCACACCTTGTGCATTCGTGTGGGAATGGGCCAACCCACCTACCCTCCCCCTGCTCCAGTCCAGGATATAGAGGGCAGAGTTACCCCACCCCTTCTCCATGTCCTTTGCTCTGGAACCTAACAATAGACTCTGACATCAGGGAATGATGCTGGCTCACATAATGGATGTATGCAACACATCTCAAAAAACAACAGTTACAAGATGGTTAATAACCATTTTTCTTCACGTGCTTGCATACGTCTATGATGCTGTAGATAACTCCAAAGCTGTTACCACAGGAGTAAGAGATCAGAGTCTCAGAGAAAGAGGGACTGTAGGACCACCTTGCCTATATTTGCATCTTCCCTCAAGTGGCAGACTGAAATAATCTGTTTAAAGGTTTCATGAATCTGGGCATGATACACTGTCAAAATAGTTTTGCCATTTATATAAGGATGAAAAGCCAATGTGTAATCCAAATGCACCTTAACAGAGCTGAGCTCCAACTCCTTAAGGTGTCAAAGAGAGTCCAGGACTGTCTGAATGCTGGTCTGAGTTAGGGACACACTATGGGAGGCTGTCCAGATGGAGAAATGCTTTTACCTATTCAAGTAAGTAGCTAGTGGAAGGTTTCCTATTGTTAAGGAGAACATTCTGCACAGCCACTGATAAATGCATTTTCTCCATATTCAACCACCTATGAACTATGCTGTGAGACATCGCTCTTGAGGATTCAGGGGCAGCACTTGCCCATGGTTGTGTGTCAGAAGGTCCTTGGCCTGGCTGGAGCTATAATGTCCAAACTGCCATGATCCTTCCTGAGCTTGATGATGACCCTGGGAATCAGGGACACTGGGGAATGCAGAAAGGAAGACCTTGTCCCATGGACACAGGAAAGTATCTGATAGGGATCAGGGGCTGTGACCTGCCCTGGAAGAAAACTAGGCAAAACTACCTGTTCTGCCTAGTCTCAAAGAAGTCCATGGATAAAAACACTCTACTACAAAACATCCAAGGGAGAATGTTTGTGCTGATGGACAATTTCTGGTCTAAACTGAAGGATTGGCTCAGATTATCCATCAGGACATTTTGAACTCCTGTGTGATGGACTGGCAGCATTCCCCACAGGATGGGTGCCTCATGATGTTGTTTTGAGGAATAGCTCAAGCAGGCACCCCATCGTTGGCCTATAGTCCATTACTCTCAACATTCATGGGTGGGCCTCCTCAACACTGTCTGGACCTCCTTTGTGTTCTTCTGGCCTCAGCCCTCCAGCTGAGCTACCACCCGTGTTCTCCTCCCTTCCGGGGGATTTGACAGTCCCGACTCTGTCAATTGTGTCAGTGGCTGCCAGAGTCCCCCACCACTCTACTAGTCGTCTGGGGAAGGCAGGGAGGGACCAGGGCCTGCCCACTGTTCCAGGCCTCAGTCCAGGGATGCTGCATGCAGCAACCTGCACCGCCTCTTCCCCTAAGTCTGTTACAGTCTTCCCTGGGTCACTTCCCCCCAACCCCCAGTATCTCCGCTGCCCTTACATCAGGGCTTTGTCTCTGCTCAGTCTCAGCAGCCAACCACTGCTCTGTCCAGGGTCCTGACATTTTGACCCCTTCAAGCACCTTGTGCTGCCTGGCAGCTCCTTTTTATGTGGGGCCACTGGGCTCTGACTGGCTCTCCTGCCACTTCCTCTGATTGGATGCTGCTCCCAGAGTCCTTTTACCCCAGTCCTGACCAGTGAAGGGCATATGCCCCGTTACACCCCAGTAAGTGATAAGCCTTGACAGAGATCTGAATACACTAGTTCCACAACGTGCATGCATCTTGGCAAAGGCAGCTGGACCTCGCACCATTGTTTGTTCACAAAAAATAAGGTTGTGATGTTGCTGGTGACTACCTGGCTGTGAAGACTCATCCCATGAGTACTCCAAAACCTCTGAGCCTAAAAGGAGCCCAGATGAAACCCAACTTTATCTTCCTGATGTAACTTTTCAGGCTCCAAAAACTCTAGGATGCACCTGAGACCATGTCTGGCTGGGAATCAGAAAGTACTAGGAACTAACTTGCCAGCCCCAATGAAGAGAGGGGCACCACTTTATTGCTCCCAAAGTAGGCAGTTTGCACATCATGTCTTAACACAAGCTCATGAGGGGGTCCATGGAGAGGAACTGGGAAAGGAGATGGTGGTGAATAGAGAAAGGAAGTGCTGGATATATCTCAATTTCATCATGCTTAGCACACATCTGTCTAAGGTGATGGACTGCCACACCTGTAGGAAATTGAACAACCTGTTTGGAAAAGGTAGGGACAGGATGGAGCGATCTGGTAAAGTAGTGTGCGGTCATAGAGTCATAGAATATTAGGGTTGGAAGGGACCTCAAGAGGTCAACTAGTCCAACCATCTGCTGTGATGTTGCCCACCCAGAATCTGGTCCAGTGTGCTGCTGTGACCCACTGATCTCCACTCCTGAACCCCGACTTACCCCACTGTGCCAAGTGACCACTCACTCCTGAGTCAGTTCATGCCAGCCTGCTATGTGCAATTGGTCCCAGGCAGTGGGCGCGTGTCCCCACTTAGGGGACGGTCCCTCAGCAAGCACCCTCAGCCCCTAGATGCCACACCAGGAACTACCGTCCTACAGGGATCCACCAATCACTGTTAGGCTCATGGACTCTGGTTTGCTCATTTGACAAAGAAATAAGAATACCCAGCTCTGCTCAATCCACACAGCTTTACATAAAACAAACACTAGTTTATTGATTAGAATATGATTGTAAGTGAGTATATAGCAAATCGATACACAATCATTTAATAAAGGAGTCAGGAGTTACCACAAGCAAATAAAAGATACAAGAAACATGCCAACTATCCTCACTGTCCAAGGTTCCTCACAAGATGTTCAGCTGAAAGATGTTTTTACAGCCAGGCTCTGCCTATCACTAGGTAAGGCCCAGGCTTAAAGATGGAGAATGTTTCAAGATGGAGTTTCTCTGGCAAAAAGGCCCTAGAGACACCTTGAACTGCTATTTGTTTTCTATCCCACCTCAGCCCCTCCTCTGCCTGGGCTAAGGTGATTTCCTTTGTTCCACATGAGCCAGGGAGCTCAATTTGTGTTGTTGTTGTCATGTACCTCTCCAGCCTCCATGCTGAGGGATAGCCTTGATGGTCTGAGCCATGTAACATGCTTCATATCTGTACACATACATGATACCGTAACAAGAAGGCAGAGCATTCAAAAGGGACCCTTAAGAACATAAGAAAGGCCGTACTGGGTCAGACCAGAGGTCCATCTAGCCCAGTATCTGTCTACCGACAGTGGCCAGTGCCCAGGTGCCCCAGAGGGAGTGAACCTAACAGGCAATGATCAAGTGATCACTCTCCTGCCATCCGTCTCCATCCTCTGATAAACAGAGGCTAGGGACACCATTCTTAACCCCTTTCTGGCTAATAGCCATTTATGGACTTAGCCACCATGAACTTATCCAGTTCCCTTTTAAATATTGTTATAGTCCCAGCCTTCACAACCTCCTCGGGTAAGGAGTTCCACAAGTTGACTGTGCGTTGTGTGAAGAAAAGACCCTTGGCATGGCATAATTGGCATCAAACAAAAGAGAACAGAAAAGTTACACAGATCACCACCTAGGGATGCCTGGATGTGCATCCTGTGACACCTGCTCAAAGCAGGACCAACCCCAACTAAATCATCCCAGTCAGGGCCTCGTTAAGCCAACCCTTAAAAACCTCTAAGGATGGAGATTCCACCTCCCTAGGTAACCCATCCCAGTGCTTCACCACTCTTCTAGAGAAAAAGTTTTTCCTAATATCCAACCGAGACCTCCCCCACTACAACTTGAGACCATTGTTCCTTTTTCTGTCACCTGCCACCACTGAGAACAGCCTAGTTTAGAGGCATCAAACATGCGGCCCATGGACCAAAAGTGACCTGTGAACCTCTCCATTTGGCCTGTGGGAGCGCACGTTCCCTAACAGAGAGCATGAGAGTGTGGTCTCAGATACCCAGTGCTCCACAATGAGGTATCATGGAGCGCAGTTTTGTGTGCGTGCGCACAGAGACAGACAGAGAGAGAGGTATCGCAGAGCGCAGTTTCACATATACAGCACTCCATGATGCTGTGAGAGTGCCATAGTATTTAGATTTATAGTATGTACAGCCCACTTGTACATACGATACATATACTTGTACACAGTATGTACAGCCCACTTGTACATACGATACATATACTTGTACACAGTATGTACAGCCCACCAAGTCAAATCCGGCCCATCATAACAAATGACTGACACCCCCAGTCTAGCTCCATTCTCTTTGGACTGCTTTCTTCAGCTATTTGAAAGCTGCTATCAAATCCCTCCTCATTCTTCTCTTCTGCAGACGACACAAACTTAGTTTCCTCATCCTCTCCTCATAACATGTGCTGCAGCCCCCTAATCCTTTTCATTGTCCTCCACTAGACTCTTTCCAATTTGTTCACGTCCTTCCATAATGGGGGCCCCCAAAACTGGACACAATACTCCAAATGAGGCCACACCAATGCCAAATACAGAGAATCATCATTTCCCTCCATCTGCTGGCAATGCTCCTACTAATGCAATATTCCATTAACCTTCTTGGCTACAAAGGCACACTGTTAACTCATACCCAGCTTCTTTGTCCACTGTAACCCCAGGTCCTTTTCTGCAGAACTGCTGCCTAATCAAGTCAGTCAAAGTCTGTAGTGGTGCATGGGATTCTTGTGTCATAAGAGCAGGACTGTGGACCTGTTCTTGTCTTCTTCATCTTCAATATACAAGTCAAATCTTCTGCTTCAAGGGCAAGGGATGCCTCAAACCCTAGGAAGTAGAAGACATCTGCCTTCTCCCATGTAATCTTTCCCACATCTTAGATTGGTCAGCCAGGGGGAAGGGGTAATATTTTTGTCAAGGCTGATATGTTGGATGATATTTTAGCTTCTTCATGTAGAGGTGTAGTGGCCCAAGGACTTCAGAACTGCTCTCAAGCGCTTCAGGATATACAAAATGTCATCTGTTTTGGATTAAAAGAAAGCACACTCTTCGAAGGCGAAGCCTTCAGTCATGTGTGCACTTCCGCAGGAATCCCTGAGGTTTGCAACCAGGAGGAACAGCACATTGTTACAGCTGTTGCCATGGCTCTGGTTGCAGAGTCCACTCCATCCAGGAAAGCCAGCAGAACTGTGTGATAAATGAGGTAACCCTCCATGACAAACTATTGGAATTGTTTCCTTGAATTTTCTGGCAGCTTGATGACAAACTGGGATATGCCTTCCCTTTGGGAAAGTCCCATTGTGGTAACAGAGAGAGATTGGAAATCAAACTGAAGACTTGCTGCCAGAAAAATCAAGCTTTTTAGAATCTCTGCCTATGGGGCCAGCCGTAGCCCATCCTGATGACTTCTTTCATTCACTACAGCTATAATCAATAAGCCGGATGTAGACATAACTACTCAAACCATAGCGACAGAACCTAGTGTTTCCATTCTGTTCATTTGGTCTCATGAAGAATGGAGGAAAGGGGCTGACAGATTGTTTTGGCTAGCTCTATGATGGCATCGTTTATAAGCAGGATGATCTTCTCTTCTGTAGGAGGAGAGAGAATGCCAAAGAGCTTGTGTATATTCTCATATACAGGCTCCCGCTGGATGCCCAGACAGAGAGCCCTTCTCTTGAACTAGTGATCTTTAAGATCGGGATGTCGTCTCTTGTCAGGTAAGGAAGTGTGAAGTGGAGGCAAGAAAGCTGGCACTCTAGGTTGGCCTTGCAGTACTAGACTTGCCGCCTGCTTGCAAAGCCTCCCATCTGCAGCGTGAGGTTGTGCTAAGACCCAGAGTAGAGCACCCACAGGGACACTACTCAAAGGAGAACCAGAATCATCATCTAGTCTGACCTCCACCATCCTGTCTGACCAAATCATTGTTTAAAGACTTCAAGGTACAGAGAAACTCAGAGTACCCAGAGAACCAAAACAGCATGGTTACAGGAGAGCTCCTTGGTAACCTTGATCAACCTGTGCCTAGAATGCAGTGTGCGGGGCACCATAGGCTATTTCCCAGCTGCCGGCAACATGCAGATAGGGGACCAGAGCCACCCTTTAGGCCGGTGTTGCTATAGATGAGTGACCCAGTACCAACAGTCTAGAAAGCTGTATTCGCGTTGAAAGGGGGGCTTCACTCTGGAGCAAATGTGATGGCATAATAAGTCTCTAGCCACAGCATAAGCCTCTTGCATAGTAGGCACTGATACAGACCACTGCCCTGCAACAATCAGACAAAAATGCTCCGTCACCATTGAAGTAGTAGCCAGTATCAGCAATCCCAGAGACGGCACCATGTCAACAGTTCAGGTCTCCCTGAGTGAGTCAGTCAGCACTGAGGAAAATTTACAAAAGGGTGTGCTCTATCTTCAGTGTCTGATGGACCTTCTATGGAAGACTTGCGCTCTGGATTTCGAGTAATGGGATGCCTGTTGCTGGTTGGGCATCTGGGACCAGAACTCTGGTGCCCTAGGCCTCAAAAAGGACAGGCCTGGAGATAGAAATTTTCTGTGGCCCCTCTCAGCTGATGCAGCCTTGGCACACTATGGAGGAGTTTTCAAAGAGCTTCCCTGAGATGATCAATGTGGCTCCAAGGCTACTCTGAGATTAGCTTCCAGGGGGATACATTGGAGATGCTTCCCTAGCTTCTTTATCAGAGGCCTGGTCTACACTGCTGGCATCAGTCAGTGGGAGATACCAGCTATGTAGTGTAGCATGCATATCTCCTGTTGACTTACTAACTTTGACTTACCATGGCATCTCCACTGGGCTGTGCCAACAGGAGATGACGTCCAGTCAAAACAGCCTTACACTTCTCACAGGAGTGGATTTATGGTGTCGATGGAGAGCACTTCCAGGATCAATTGAGCAGGTCCACCCTGCCCACTCAATCAATCCCAAAATATCGATCCAGGAGCAGCAACATACGTCTATACATAGCAGCGCAGACATACTCCTAGTCTTGAAGCTGCAACAGAGACAGTGCCTATCTCTGATGTGGCCCGAACTCAGGCACTTAGGCAGCTGGAGTGAGGAACACCAGCATTCTAGGCTTTCTGCAGCCAATCTGATTCCTTGACATTGGGAGAGCCTATGACACCATTGAATAATGTCTTCGCTTTGACATCCCACCGTCCCTTGGCTTTCATTGCACTACTTTCCCTTGATTTTCTTCGTAAACCCACCTGGGAGGGGTCTGTCTCTTAATACGTGTTTGTGAAATACTCAGCGTAGTAGGGCCTTCATCCTGATTGGGCCTTTTGTGCCTTATCATAATAGAAATAGTTAGTACTAAAATCTCCTCCTGCTATTTGATAAACTTCTTTCATGGTTCCTCTAGCTCCTGCTATCTCAGTTTTTGGAGGGCTCCTCTTCTCTAGCTAGACCTTTTACCCTTTACTTCACTGGCTCACAAGAATACAGCTGTCAAACCTATGTCGATGACACTCAAATCTCTTTCTTAATATTGGACCTGTTGCCCTGGATACATTCTCTTATAGCTGACATTTTATTTTGAAGGGTGACTGCTCAACATGTGCGGAAATAAGGTTCTTATTTAATTCCTAAATCTTGTCATTCTCAGCCATCCTCTTCTAACCCAAATCCTTTTTGGCCAAAATCTTGGGGAATTAACTTTTCCCTGATCTTTTCTTATCACTTTCAAGGTATGATCAAATCTTCCCAGTTACTTCTTAACATATTAAAAATCTTACCACCTTGAACTCTCATCCATCATACTCCTGTCTGTCCAAAATCATACAGCTAAAATTATCTTCCTCATCTCTCAAATGGACCACATTATCCCCTTCTCTGAATCTTTCCACTGGATGTGCCTTGTTTTCTATACCAAATTAAAATTTCTTAACATGTCATCCAAGATCTTGAAGACTCTGCCCTCCTATGTCTCAACTCCTTTCTTATTTTACATTGCCCCACCCACTCTGCTTTACCCAGAATGTCAGCCTTGATGATGGAATATAAATACTGAAATTAAGCTAAAGAGAAGTTACTACTCCTCAAAATCAATTTATGTGGACCAGATAGGGCAAAAAACAGACTATAAATGATCTACAACTGGGTTACAGGAGAAAAGATTATTATGCTGCTTGTAGGCAGTCGCTCAATCATTGTAAAGTTGAAGAAGAGGGAACAGTAGTTAAGACAGGTAGGATTGAGGGAAGATTTTCTAAGAATGGAGAACATTATTGTATTGATAAGGAGATGGAGAAATGAGTTAGGTGACAGGTGAAGAAGAGCAGAGTTTTTTTGCTTTAATTTATATATATAAAGTGCCATGCACACCTATTATGCTATATAAATACAAAATACATTTAAAAACTGCAACTGGACCCTCCATTTGCCTTCTAAAAATGGCAAAAGCTTTTGCCAGTGTAAAGTGGAAGGACAACAGCCCCTGTAGAAATGACTAATCTTCAACGTGTCCTGTATGGTCCTGGGGAAACCAATGTCGCACAGGTGGAAACTGTGATTTCTGCGACCTGTGGTGGAACGTGTGTTCACATACCTAGCATGCCAGTCAAAGACCAGGTGGCATGCCATGCCTCACCACAAGAAGTACGTTTGTTGTCCTATTCCTCTTCTCCAACTTTCAAACCGCAGTCAGAGAAATACCTTCCTGCATAGGTGTGACTGGGAAGGGGGAAGCTCAGCCCTCAGGTGGGAGGCAGAAAGAGACTGGGGCACTTAGGAGAGACTCAGAAAAGAAACCGGGAAGGGCGCCTTGAAATCTTCCGCACCATCAAACGGTAACATTTGTTCAAGTCTGACATAAGTGAAAATCCTTTAAAAGTTGTGGGCTGAGCTTGTTCACTTGCAGAAGTCGTTTTTTCTGAGGCCTTTACATTTTATTTTTAATCCTGTCTTGTGAATGATTTTAGAATTTAAATTAAGAAGAATAGTTAAAAATAATAAGGCTGTTCTAGTATATTGCTTAGTTTTCTATATAGTTATACGATCTAGTTTTCAGAAATGAGCAACCACATTTCGCTCTTAAATCAGTGGGATCTGTGGGTGTTCGGCTCCTCTGCAAATTACGCCCTGAATGCTCTGGGACCATACCAAACTTTGTGGACAATCAGCGAAAGCAAACACTGAGATTCATTGTATGGAAAAAGACACCACAGATACACTTTTCTGAACAGAAATTTCAGACATAATAAATATTTAACTTACCATTTTCAACGTGTGCAAGTCTGTGCATGAGAGGTAGCCACACAAGGCACTGTGGGGGTGGATCAACCATCAATGTGTCTAAAAACATATTTAGCGTTATCTTTTTCTGTAAAAGAAAAAATATGACTCACTTTCAAAAGACAATTGCATTTTTTGAAATTACCTCCATCCCATGGGTCCTTTACTATTAATTTACTGAGTATCAACAATGTGCTCCATGTTATAAAGGACAGATACAATCATTCTTCCTCCCCAAGGAATTTCCAGTCTTAATTAGACAATCCATCACAGACAAGAGAGTACATACAACACATTAATTATCAATTAATACATAAGTAAATTCAGAGGGGATGAATAGGTAGTCAGTACTTTGAGAGTTCCAGCTGTCAGGCCTTGCAAAAGAAGTGATTTAAAGGAGGGACTTAAATGCAAAGAAGTATGATTGTTCAGTGAACTAAGGGAGAGAGTTCCAGGCACATTACAAGACTGAGAAAGGTACATGGCAAGGAAAGGAGGAATCAAAGTGTATGTCTACATTTGCACCTTAAGTCGACTTAACAATGCTTAAGTCGACCTACAGAACGCTGCATCCATACTAGGCGCTTCCTTAAGTCAACTTATCTCCGCCTCGGAAGATTGACTTACTGCCTAAGTTGACCTTATTATGTCGACTTAAAGCCGGTGTGGATGCCCTAAATCGACCTAATTGGCCCCTAGGCCGGGGGTTGGGCTGGGGAAGAGAGCTGCAGCTGGGGGATCAGGCAGGGGAGAAGGGAGAGCTGCGGCTGGGGGATCGGGCAGGATCCTCCAGCCGTGGCTCTCCCTTCTCCCCTGCCCCATCTCCCCAGCTGCGGCTCTCCTCCATCGACCTAGCACCTGCCAGTGTGGACACAGGCAGTCAACTTAAGTTTCCAGTGTGGCCGCTGCAAGTCAACTTAACTTAACCAGTGTAGACATAGCCAAAGGGAGTATTCAGGCATTAGCCATGTAGGCAAACAAGGGAAAGAGAAGAAATGAGAAAAGAAATAGGAAAGGGCAGAATTGTATTAAGATTTGAAAAAGTGGGCAAGGGAGTTGATTTTAAGGTAGACTTTAAGACTTAGGGAAGGAAGTGAATGAATTGAATTTTCACGCGAAGAATAGTCTCTCCCAGATCTGTGTTTTCATGATCTCAGAAAAGCAGAAAGAAGGAAGCACGAATGATACAATATTGAAGAAAATGCATATCAATGAGATTTGTTAGGAAGCAAAATGAAGGAAACTATGGCTAAAACTCTGAAAGAATGGGCAGGGGTACTACCTGTCTCCAATCCAAGAGAAATGCGCACCTGAAGTGGAGAATTCATATGGCCAATACTTGAAGAAGAACCCATTGTTCAAATCACCTCAACTGTGGATCAGTAACCAAACCCCATACAGCCAAGAGACGCATCTAATTTCAAAGCAATCCAAGTAACTATGATGATTGCAGAGCACTTAGTGTTAAACTTTAAACAGAAAGTTGATCTCAACCTTACCTACAACCTTATCTCTGCTATTATTTACTCAGGCCCTCTCAAAATTTTTTGAGGTACACAATACACAATCTTGAAAAGAATTCACATGCAGACTATACATAAGAGAAGAGGTCACTGGATTTTAGAAGGCTGCACTATTTCAACATGCAATATATAATTAAATTTTGTTAACTCTTACTTGTTGTGGGAAACATGTCCGCACAGAATGTTCTGTGTATCCAAAAGAAGGCCCTTCAAAAACAGCTGTTGGAAGCTTTAAAACTTCTTTCAAAAACTGATCAAACTTCGTAAATATCATCAATCCACTGGAATCTGACATTTGGGAAAAAATATCTACAAGAAAAACAAAATGAAGTAAAACCATAGAGTAAATACAAGTTCATTGGAAAATATATTATGCTTTCCAACAGAAACATGTTGTATTCAGTTATCCAATACATGTCTACTTGTTTTACCATGAACATCAATTTTATATTACTTGTCCCCAGGTAAAATATAACACTGAACATGCAGGGATTTAATTTATTATATATACTCCAGGGGCCTTCCCCACATTCCTATAGAAATTTTTTTCCCAAGGTACTAGAAACCTCAAAGCCTAATATGTTGAAGGCAAGAAAGCTGAATTTGAGATGTGTGGAGAATGTGGAAATTGTTGTAATATTGTTATGGACAATATAATTGACTCAATCTCCTCACTTTATATTCATACCCACTGGGTGTGAAGGAGTCGATCCCTCCTTCTCTAGGTCCAGGAACATATGTATGTTTAGATTGCTAGCAATGAACAATCAAGAGCCGGTTAATTTTTTTTGCATTTTAAAGAAAAAAGTTTCATCCCAAAGCAAGGTTGAACATCAGAAATGTGAAAATTTTCAAGGAAAGGCATTTTAAGGACAATTGTTTCCAGAGACGGGTTCAGGGAAGGCTCTGAAAAAGATGTGTGTGTCATGGTGTACAATCAGCTGAACCTGGCTCCCATTTGCATCATTATGGCCAAAAAGACTCATGTGGTCCCTTTGATGTATTAACAGGGAGATCTCAAATAGAGAGGTTATTTCACTTCTGTATTTGGCATTAGCGTGACCGCTCCTGGAGTACTGAACTCACAAATCAAGAAGGATGTTGATAAGCTAGGGACGGTTCAGAGAAGAACAAGAATTATTAAAAGATTAGAAAATATGCCCTATAGTGACACCCTCAAGGAGGTCAATCTATTTATCTTAAGAAAGAGAAGATTAAGGAATGACTTGATCACAGCATACAAGTACCTACATGGGGAACAAATATCTGATAATAGGCTCTTCAGTCTAGAAGATAAAAATACATAATGGCAGGAAGGGAAATTAATTAGAGGAATCTGTAATACATTAGGTGACACATTGTGTTCTACCTACTGAAGCATTTTCTGATGTAGTTAAGTTTAGTTGGGAATTTCCAACCAGCTCTTCTGTGCACATATGAATGGAGTGCCCAAAAGAACCAACAGAAGACTTAATGACCAGGCATTAATTCCTAATGACTGCCAGACAAGTGCAAGTTATGTCCTCCAGTTCTCTGTAGGGAAGCACAGAGGAAAAGCACCTGCAGCAGGGATCAAGTGTGAAGAGACTGGAGTTTAAATTTGCCGCTACAGACAGATACACACTTAGGCCACGTCTACACCACACAAATGTGTCGATACATCTTAAATCGACATTCAGCCACCATAATTATAGTGGCGGCTGACGCCTAAGTTGCCATCCTTGGGTTAGTGGGACCTCACTAGAACCACATCCACCAGTGCAAGTAGCAATCTCTCAGCTCCCTGCAGGGAGCACACAGGCTCCCGCCTGCCCCGCACCCTGGGACCTCAGCGAGCCCCAGGCAGCTGCCTCCCTCCTCCCGCCACTGCTGCCCAGGACCCCAGCAAATCCCTGGCAGCTACAGCCCCTGCCAGGGACCTGGGCAAGCTACATGGTCTCTCCCCCTTACTAGTCAAATTCGCTGCTTTCTTAGAGCAGTGAGATTGTCAAGTATGACAGCTCTCCACTGCTCTAAGGGGACCCAGAGTCTACACTGACACCGTGCTGCTCAGCTCTGCCGATAAAAGCCCTATGCCTCTTGCTTAGGTGGTTTTATTGTGTCAGGAAAACAGGGAAGTTCTTGTTTGTCCGCCTTGGGGGCCAAAATTAGGATGTTCCCCCCAAGGGGTAGAGGGAACCTCTTAGGGAACCCTCCCCCCTAAAGTGAATTCTACTGGTGACTCAAAATACAGGAACGGAGAGGTGGGTGGCACAGAGACAAAACTGTAGTGTTTGTTTTCAACTTCAGCAGACTTCAGGGAATCCTCCTGTTTTGGGATGACCGAATCTGGCTCCGGAATTTCCCTTACAGGCCGCCCTGGGTCTGGGTTAACTCGCAGGATATCTGACTAAAAACTTGAGCTCACTCTTAAGGGCACCCCAAAGCGGCTTGGGAGTGCTCCTGTACTCGGAGAGATAAGTTGTATATCTCCCACTAGAAGAGCTCGAGGAATCTTCCTGTTCTGGGATGACCGAATCTGGCTCCAGGATCTCCCTTACAGGCTGCCTCGGGTCTGGTTCAAGTGCCTCAGTTGATCAGACCGTGGCAAGAGCCGTCTCTTGATGCTCCAACACTTCGAAGGACCACTCCTTTTCCGTGTGTCCCGCCAGGGCCCCCCCCCCCCCCTGTAACAGCCTGGTTTTTATAGGCCCCTTGTAGCTGGGCAAAAATTGCCAATTAGAAGAGAGATGGTCCCATCCCAGTCTAGGTATCCTTTTTATCAGCATGGCTTGCACTTTGAAACCAGTCAGGACGTAGGTGTCCCAACACTTGTTTGCTCTAGTTTTAATTTTGCTGACATGGTGGGGAATTTTCCCACTTCTCCTTTTTCAAGGCCTAGTCTTCTTAGCTGCTAGTGAGACCATTGGTAAAACTACTGCCCTTAGCTTAGCAGACCGTTCCGTCAACAAAGAGGCAAGCGTAGTGTACGCCAGGACTGGTTTGTCGAGAAAGCTTCCTAGTGTGTACAAACCCTGTGTCAGAGGGGGACAGAGACTCCAGGAAACTATGGCAAATAAGAGAAGTGCCTTATGAATTAAGCTTTGCTTTACCACTCTAACCTGAGTTGTTAAATACTGGGCGTCAGCTGACTAATAAATACTGGTTTATTTTGAAAAGACTGCCTTCCATCATAGACTCTAAGGTCAGCAGGGACCATATGGTCATCTCCTCTGACCTCCTGCACAAGGCAGACCACAGAACCCCACCCACCCGCTCCTGTAATAAACCTAATAGCGTAGTCATAGGTTAGAAAGTCCTCAGATCAGGATTTAAAGAGTTTAAGGTACAGAGACTCCGCCAGCAAGTGAGCCATTCCCCATGCTACAGAGGAAAGTGAAAAACCCCCAGAGCCCAGGCCAATCTGCCCTGGGGGAAAATTCCTTCCCGACCCTAAATATGGGGATCAGTCAAACCCTGAGCATGTGGGCAAGACTCACCAGCCAGTTACCCATCCCTGCAAATACTTATTGAATGAACTGGGGAAAATAAACAAGGAGTCCTGTAGTACTTTTTAAAGACTAACAAATGTATTGGTCCATGAGCTTTCATGGGAGAAAATCCCACTTCAACACATGCTTGAAGATGGGGAACTTACAGAATGGGAGGAAAATAAATGCAGTGCTCCCTTCCCCTGGCTCCAGCAGAAAGCAAGGCGATCTGCTTGGGTCCCAAGGTGCTGGGGCCCCTACGGGAGCACTGATTTCTCTTCCTCCTGGCTGAAAAGGGAACTCCCACCTAGGGACCCAGATGAAGAACACAAGGCTACAGGACGTGTGCAGTTTCTCTGCTACAGCCGAGGGGAAGGAGGCAAAGAGGCAGCCTCCTCACTGAACTCCTTCTGTCTGACTGCACTGGAGAGGAGGGGAGGCACTTCTGATGGAGCAGCCAGGACCCACCGTGCTTGAGGAGGGGCAGGACTCTAAAAACCCACACTTGATGGTGTGGCGAGCATTCAGCAGGCCACCCACCATGATTTAACTGCCGAACTACATGCTTCACTGTAGTGACAGTCACTCCTCTACACTAGTGCTTTGTCTGTGAGCGTGCCACATACTGAGAGTCACTTGTATATGTAAAATGGTGAATCCAAAAATGAGCACAGTAGCATCAAAATATTTACTTTAAATACGTAGATTTGTAGTCCTTAATGGTGTATACATCAATACATTTTTTTATGCGTTGATAGACTGGTGGCCCTTCAGTGTTGTAAAAAATTGTATTTGTGGCCCTCAAGCTAAAAAGGTTGGGAACCACTGAGCTAAACCTAGGGTTTGACCAGTAGGGATCATTTGAAATAGACTGTAGGAAGGTGGGGTTATTGAACTGCCTGTTGATTCAGGACAGGAGGCATAGTCAACATCACATTTTTTAAAAGCAGATGTTGAGGTCTAAACTGTCCTGAAAATCCTTGGAGGAAGCGGGACTCACAGGACAAAAAGAATTAAATTAAAAACCACAATATTTAAACAAACAGAAGTGAGTGATCCAGCCACAGTCTGGCAGTATGCGGATGTTTCACTTAGAGATCACGTCAGTAGAGGACCCAGTAAAACCAGGCAGAGAAATACAGGCATGTGATAGAGTAGGGAGAAATACCTTAAGGCTGAAATCTGCCTGCTCATTGGGTTGCAGCTGGGTATGGGGGAAATCTGTCATTTTACCTCAATGACATTTTGGAGGACAGAGGAAGGAAATAGGACCTCAGAACCCCACATCGCCACTAGGAAAAAAGATGCATTCTTAACTCAGCTAATAGGAAGTAAATCCTAGTGAAGGCCAAGCAGTCTGTTGGCGGGTTGTAAAGAGTGGAATGAACAAACTTCACCAGAGGGCTATCAAAAGGACAAACCGAATGAAGGTATGGCTTGGTCACTCATGGTGGGAATGAAGGTAGGGGATATATTTGGGAGTGGTGGCACTCAGGACAGGAAGTAACCCATGAGTTATCTGGTCTGGTTCATATTTTGCACGTTTTTTGAGCACTGATGTAATGCTGGTGTGAGGAGATATGTAGGGGCAGGCTGAATTTTCAGTTGCACAGAAAAGTAGGAGCAAGAGATGGGAGAGAACAATGCCATAATTCTGCTTAAACAGGCAAAGGAAGCAGGAGGTGGTGGCCAAGTGCTTTAATGTAATAGAAAGATGGCAGGGATACGAAGAGAATAAAAGAAGTGACATACAAGGGTTACAAGTGAGGTAACCTAGGAAAGAGATGGAGGGTGTTTGTATTCTGGATGATGCTCTCGGTGGGCGATAGTAAGAGTGCGCCCTGGTGACTTGGGATGCAGAAGGTAAGTAGAGGGAAGTGGCTGTTGGTTTTGACGGGGAGAAATATGTTATGTATTTAATATCTTTAAAGATACAACCTACAAAAGTTATTTAGAAATAATTTTAATATGCAATTGCCAGGCAAAAGCAAATTAACACTCAATTACTGCTGTAGCTATACATCATTTGTAACAGAAAAACTATCAAGATGACTCTAGCTAAAAAACTAAGCTGTCTTAACATTATAAATATATACATTCAACGTGACAGTCACAGAAAGTTCTATCTCTCGTATTCTACACAAAACTCAAAATCTGAAACCTATGACACCTTCCTTTGCATAATTCTACTATTAAAAACAAACAAATTACCTACACCAATAAATAACTCAATGCAACACAGATAGACTAGCGAGGCCACAACCTCCCTTCATTAATGACCAACTAAAACTTATCACATCGTACTTTCCAAATACAAACTACGTCAGCTCATATGTTAATTTTTTTTTTTCCCACTGCAAGGAGACATTTGCAACTGTAAGAAAATTCAAAAGATCTAACTTTCATCCAGAACAACTGCCGACCAGTGCTTGCTGCTTTCCAGTCAATCCTGGGCACATTAACCTACAAAAGAAGTTAGTCTGAGAGACTTGGACATGAATGACACCAAAAACAGAGGCTCACAATTAAGCTTGGAGAGCCTGAATCACCTGTAACAAGTACCAGTGACGGAGGAAAAGTTACTTATCCTATAGAAACTGTGGGTCTCTAAGGTACGTTGCCTACATGTATTTCACAAACCATGCTCCTTCCCCAGTACTGCAGAATCCTATACCATCTGGGTTCTGAATTGATGAAGGAACTGAGGGAGACCTGGGCCCACTCTGCCCTTTACTCCCTCAGGTGTCGGTCACAAGGGCATTCATGGCACAAATACAGGCCAACAGAATCTGATCTCAGGCATTGTGAGGCACTTGTGTATCAGAAATGGAACATACATCCCAAAGAACCACCCTTTGACTAATGCACGGCATGCTAGCTTGCCATGCACTGACTCCCTGAGTGGACCCAGCTGAAGTCTCCAAGTCTGGCTCTCTATACACAGTGTCTAGTAGGGCAGTGGGACTCGCACTGCATTCTAGCAGTGTCGCACTGCAGATTCACAGCCTGGCTTGACATGCAGTAACTTCTTGTGTGGACAAGTCCTAAAAGCATGATCATTGCAAAGTCAAATACTCAAAGGTCAGGAAAAGCCAGTATTGAGGTTGTGTGTGCTGTGAAGTTAAATTTACGAACTTCTGAAGCACACAGATGCTAACGTGAGAACACCATGGAAACACTCAGCAGGAAATTAATAATTTTGTATTGAATACAGGGTTTGGAGGGGGTACATCATATACACCCATTGAGTGAGAAAGGAAATATTGAGTAACTACCCATGTTCACTGATGAAGGCAGGGGTACTACAGAAAAAATAGTATGGGAACATGTAACTGATTAAAGTCTGAATCATAATACAAAGGCACAGAGAGCCAAAATAAATTTCATGGACAACCTTAATTCTGGAATTTACTAACTTTTGAGTGCTAGTGAAAGTTTCCAGATCACAGGACCTGGTTCGCATGGGGATCTTCAAGCACCATGACATCTGCTTGAGAGCAACACAGCAGAGCATAGATAATCCAGAAAGATTTTGGAGAGGATTGCGGACAGCTTCTTACTGCAAGTGCTGGACGAACCTAGGAGGGAGGCTAATATGACAGGGAAAGAAGTTCAAGAGAGCTGACTGCATTTTAAAGAAACATTACTGCGGGAGCAGGAACAAATCATCTTGATGGGCAGAAAAAACAGTAAATATGACAGGTGACTAGCTTGACTTATCAAAGAAGTCTTCAATGAGCGTAAACACAAAAAGGAAGCTTACAAGAAGTGGAAGCTTAGTCAGCTGACTAGGGAGGAGTATAAAGATACTGCCTGAGCATGAAGGAGTGAAATCAGGAAGGCCATAGCGTAATTGGAGATGCAGCTAGCAATAGACAAGAAGGGTAACGAAGAGTTTCTACAGGTATATTAGTAACAAGGAGGTGGTCAGAGGAAGTGTGGGCCCCTTGCAGAACAGGGGAGGCAAGCTAGTGACAGGTGATATGGAGAATACCCAACTACAAAATGGGGAACTGGCTAGGTGGTAGCATTGCAGCAAAGAATCTGGAGGTTACAACTGATCACAAATTGAACATGAGCCAACAACATGATGCAGCTGCAAAAGGGGTTAATGTCATGTATTAACAGGAGTGTCATACATGCAGCACTACAGGTAAACTGCTCTTGTCTTTGCACTGAAGGGCCAGCGCCGGAGTTGTATATTCACTTTTGAGCACCATGCTTCACGAAAGATGTGAACTAATTGGAGAGTCCAGAGGAAAGGAACAAAAAGAGTAAAAGATTTAGAAAACCTGACCTATGAGGAAAGCTTAAAAAAAATGGGTGTTTCGTCTTGAGAAAAGAAAATTAAACGGGGATATGATAAAGAGTCATGAAATATATTACGGTCTGTTATAAAGAGGACTGTGCTCCGTGGCCACTGAAGGTGGGACAAGAAGTCACAGGCTTAACCTGTAGCAAGGGAGATTAAAGTTAAATATTGGGAAAATCTGGAATAGGTTCCCAAGGAAGCTGATGGACTCCCTATCTACGGTGAAGCAGAGAAACCTCCTTCCAGCATAAAAGGGGTTAAAGAGAGCCTATAGGCCCAGCTAGCCCCACCCCATTATACCTGCAGCCAATGCCAGGACTGGAGGGGAGAGAGAGGGATGGAGTCAGGCTCAGTTTGGGGCTGACTAGCAAAGAGGCAAGAACTAATTGCTTACTAGCTGTGGGAAAGATGACTAGCCTGGCCGCCAAGGCAGGAACCAAAGACTGCCGGCCTGGCCAAAGGAAACGGAGAGAAGGGTCTAGGAGAACCCAGTCCAAGAGGGACCTGGGTGCCTAAAGCACAGCGTCCTTGGGTGGGATCTGAATTCCCACCCAAGTTATGGCTGCCTTGCCTGGAGAAACCTGGGACCACAGTCCACATTTAGAGATAAGCCACCACAGGAACTTGGGAAAGAGGGGCCACACCCTAAACTGAAGAGGCCAGGTAGAAAGTAGCCCCGGCAGCAGATGTAGCCCCCCTAGTCAGGGGGTGGCTTGCACAGGGCCATGGGCTGGCTCTCAGTGGAGTGGGAGGGCCTACATCCCCCAACTCTCCTGCCTTAAAGACTGAGGAACCCCAACCACTCAAGCAGGGGGTGGGAAGTCAAATACTCAGAATACAATGTAGATTGGTCCTCTAAGCCCCCTGTTACACCAAAGAAGTTTTTAAGAATAGGCTGAAGAAACACTTGTGACATATGGCCTACTCCAACTTGGTCCTGCCTCATCACAGATGGCTGGCCTCGCTGACCTCCAAGGTTCTTTCCAGCCCTACAGTTCTGAGATTCACTGATTAAAAGCTCAGTAAATTCTGAACTAAAGTTTAAACTTCAAATAAACCCAAAAGAGTTTGAAAATATGGAAATGTATGGACACTCAAACATCAATGATGCCATATTTTGTAAGATTTGCTATAGAGAGATCAAGAATTTGTTCTCCCTACATACCCAGGCAGGTATATGACCGTGTCCAACCATCTTCTTAATATTTCATTGGTGGGGATTGTATGGTCTCTGCGGACGGCTATGAATTAGCTGAATGTCACGGTTATTTGGTGACATTTGTATTGGATTGAAGAGTTACGTAACATGCTGGAATGGGTTTCACAACTGTTGATGTGAGACCTGTCACCTGATTGGAGGTGGTTCTCAGGGCTCACTCAGTCAACTTTGAGAGCACTGGACATCCATGGAACCAACCCATGTTTACTGCTGGAACAGGTGCAGGGTTGAGGATTTAAGAAGGACTGAAGAACCCCAAGAAAACTCTGATTAGGGGACTTCCATGGTAAGCGGTAATGCTCTGTAGCTGTATAAGTGATGACAAAAGAGAAGAAGTTGTGATCCATATGGTAGGAGGCATTTTGCCAGCAGCAGAGTGTCTCATGAAAGATGGATCCCAGCTTTTTGGACTGGACTAGCGCTGTAACAAAAATAGGGTGTGCACTACCTTATTAGATCAGAAAAAGCACAGGCTATGGATTGTGGCTTAGGTTTTTCTCTCACTTGTAACCTTATGTTTCCAAACCATTACGTTTGCTTTTATTTTAAGCTCTGTTTTAAGCTGTTAAACAACCTTCCATTTGATTTTACCCTTGGCTCGTCTAAATGTCTTGTGCACAGAAGAATGTTGAAGTAAGGCTAAACCAGAGAGCTGATGTGCACTGCTTCCACAGAGGAAGCACTTTGGTGTACAGGGGCTGGCACTTGACTATGACAAAGTGGGGTGCATAATTTGCTGGGCTGCAAAGGGAAAGAGTGGGACTTGCAGAGCACTTGTATTGCCAGCAGCGGGGGAGAGTCTCGCCTCCTGTCGTAGACAGGACTCAGTCCCACTGTGATCAGGTGTTAGTGATTCACCCTGGACACCTCAGGTAACTCTGGAAAGGGTAAAGCCAAAGGGCTTTAAGAAGTCTGTATCCTACAGACCATAGTATCATGGTTACTTTACTCTACTGCATGATCCAGTGCCTACTGAAAATAATGGAAAAGCTTCCATTGGTTTCATTTGTACAGTAGGATAAATGAAACTTTTTGAAAGATAAGAACTGTCAAATAAGTTTCAGGTTTTTGCAATTTTGTTTCACTTCCTTTGAACAAAATACTACTTTTTAAATATAAAGCTGAGTACCTTTTGTAGCCATTAGATGGCATGCGTTACCAGAAAGACTAACACAATAGCATGCTTTCTGGATGAACAAGAAGTATGTAGCTAATTTTCCAAAAAGTAACAATTAAATACAAAGTTTGTGTGACTAGAAAATTTCAAATAATCACTCAATATATTTGAAAGTACTTACATCTTAGTTTGTCCTGTATTTTCCCACCGCACATGGTTGCTAACAGAGCTTTAACTGAAAATACTGTTAGCTTCCCACGGCCCTCACTGCAAAATAAAATAAATACATGATCATTACTATATGGAATGATAAGAACAAAACTATTTCAGGGTCAGAAGCAGCGTGCGTGTATGCCTTCCCTTAGGTGCCATGCTTTATAAAACTATTTAACAGTTAACATTAAGACAATGCAAAAGGTGATGGTAGCATTTAGCTTTGTCAAAAAATTACAACAGTTAACAGGTCTCTGATGACAAATTGCATTCGGTTGAGGAATTATGGCCATGCTATGAATAAAGAAAGGCTTGAGTTTGTTTTGCCTGTCCCACAGCTACATAATAAGTGGTAGTACCTGATTATTACAAGTCATTCCTTTCTGTTAAAAATATGCCTGTTTGATTATGTTTTCTTGCTTCTACTGCTGCTGTTTCTCAGGAATTCCAACTCTGCATGAGCACTGACTGACACGCAGAGAAAGAAGTGTTAATCTAACAAAACAGGTTGGGTAACAAGATATTCTGAACATTTTGTGCAGAACAGGAACAAACATGGATGGTTGTTTTTCTAATTAAATATCTAGGCTGCTGCTATCAAAAATAGATGCCACAATCATGCAACCATTTCCTAATGTCAGCATGAGAACAATTTTGTACTAATTCCTTATGAAAACAATGGAAAGATTTTATTCTGCACAAGTGTTATGCAGAAACAACTACTCATAAAAAAACCACAATGTTTTACAGGGAGGTAAAATACAAACAACATAGAACAACAAAGGATTATAGAGACTACAGAACAGTTATCTCAAGATAAAGTCATTGTTACGGTGCAGCTCAGTATGGAGTTAATTTAGTTGTAGCTGAAAATAAATAGAGAGTATCAAGAACACATACACAAGTGTGGATAAGGAACGTATAAATTCTAAGCCTTATAAACCTAAATAAATATATTGACTGAATTATTTATGTCATAGTGTGTGTTATGGATAATACTTCGCAGATTTCCAACAGCAACTCAGAAAAGATGATGTACAAGCCTAAGAGGAAACTTGGGTTCTCTTCAATGATTTCCTGCTGGAGAGCCGACTTAGCCCCTTCTAGAAATAATGTTTCAGGAGGATTTCAGAGGGACGGGGGGATTGGAAGCAGTTATTCTGGATGACATGCAAGACCCCATCGTCAGACATTCTGGTCTCCAGACAACACCATTCGCAGGTAACACACTTCTCTCAAACTGGTCACATTTAGAAGATTTCAGCTTAATTCCATGCTTCTGCCACTGTAATTCTCTTCTTACATTCTCCACGTGCTCTTCAAAAGTGCCACTGCAGACAGGGACACTATTCAAGTAGGGAACCATCCAACGCGTCTCCGAGCTTTACAAGATGTTCCAACTTACTACATAGAAAAATGAACACTGTGAGGCGATGGCTTTGGTTCAGTCATGAAATCTTTGTGGTTTGTGTTCCCTTAATCTACGGTGGAGAACCAAGATTTAGCTCCTAATCCATTTGGAACATCTTGGATTCAAGTCTATCTGGTATGGTTTTTCTTTCAATACTTGACAGTCTTGCAGTCATCCCTGTACCGGGCTCCAAAGGGGGAGCCGTGTTAGTCTGTTGCAGAAAAACAACAGAGTCCTGTGGCACTTTTAAAGACTATCAGATTTATTTATCGCATGAGCTTTCCTGGGAGAAAATCTCACTTCGTCAGATGCTTTGAAAGCATGGACTCTGTTGTTTTTGTATCCCTGTTCTAGAAACATATCACTGGGGATGAATAGGATGAATTTGATTTTGTGATCCACCCTCTGTTTAGGAGAGCTCTTTCTGGAGTGGCACTGAGATGTAAGTCTTCTGTTGCTTCAGGTTGCTCATTGAATAAAACTTGATATGCATCTGTGAAGAAGGGAATCTCAAACTCTTAGGCTTTAAGATCAGAAGGGACCAATGTGATCATCTAGTCCAGTGGTTCTCAATCCCTGGGCCAAAAGTGGCCCACAAGGCTTTTTAAAATGGCCTGCCCGCCCACCTCCTCTCCCATCCCGAGCAGGGCTCCAGGGGCTGCCGGTGCAGTTGAGGGGTGTGCTGGGGGGCGGCGCGGGCCAGCACAGCACGGCTGGGAGTGGGAAGCGAGGTGGGCTGGCGTGGCTGAGAGCGTGCTGGCTGCTGGGGTGGCCGTGGGGAGCACAGCGTGACCGGGGGGGGGGGGGGTCACTGAGGGGCCAGGGCCACAGCCACAGTCACAAGCTGTCATGTCCGTGGCGGGGGGGGGGGGGGGAGAGCATAGACTGCCCTGTTACCAGGGCCCAAACGCCTGCCCACAAACTGGCCCTGTTCCTGGGCATCCAGCCACATCCCACCCCCTTTTTAAAACCACAAATATAACTTTACAACCCTGAAGGGCCACTAGTCTATTTAATTACAATTTTATTTAAATTTAATTAATTGATTTTAATTAACTTAATTTTAATGTAAAATTAATTCAATAGACTGGTGGCCCCTCAGGGTTCTAAAAATATTTGTGGCCCTCAAGCCAAAAAGGTTGGGAACCCCTGATCTAATCTGATCTCTTGCACACCACAGGGCCACAGAACCATAACTCACCCAGTCCTGTAATAAACCCCTAAGTTACTGAAGTCTCATATTGTGGTTTAAAGACTTCAAGGCACAAAGAATCCATCAGCAAGTGACCCAGGCCACATGCTACAGAGGAAGACAAAAAACCTCCAGTGCCTCTGCCAATCTTCCCTGTGAGAAAATTCCCTTCCCAACCCCGAATATGGTGATCAGCGATATGCAGAGCACATTGGCAAGACTAATCAGCCAGACACCCAAAAAAGAATTATCTGTAGTAATTCAGAACCCACCCGTCACATGTCCCATGACAGGTCACCGGGCATATTTAGGATCTGTCCCAAGTCTCCATCACCTCTAGAGAAAGCTTTGGACTCCTCTTTCAGCATCTAATGGGTCACTTTCCTTTGAATCTGTGACAAACAAATGGCTCAGATTCATTGCTGGTTCAAAAACGTTTTTATCATCCTCTGTGTTTAGAGGCTGTTCTCTTTGCTGGCTTAATCCCTGATATCACCATCTCTCTCTTTCAAAACTGATACCATCTGTAAGGATGTTGCCTGCTGAGAATCCACTAGAATTTCACTTTTAATTTGCTGTAAACTTCCCAGTGCAATTCTCCCTTCAAAATGAAGTCATATTTTGATACATTACTTGCAGAGATATTCATTCACCTAATGACCCTTTAGGTATTTTGGCTACTGCTCCTTTTAAAACCAAATCCTCAGGCCACTGAGCAGCAACATTTGGCTGAAACATTGCTGTTAAACTTCAGTATCCAGGCCTGCATGAGCCCAACATATTACATTACTGGTTTTTCCTTTGGGGATAATTGCAACCCTTCACACTAAGCATGCACAAGTTGTCTGAATTATTATTTCTGATGAAGTTCACAAGAGCTTTGACTTTTGCCATGCCAACTTGGGGAAATGGACATTTCATATTATTAATGAGGGTAGGTGCTGGTGTCTCATCAGACAAATGCAACGGCGGTGTCTGGGCATCTCCTCAATACCATATAGTCAATGATCAAGTTCTCCAATTTGTGTGGACTGACAGCACAGGAACAATCAAGATATTATCATCTTTGCTCAGTTGGAACCGGACTTCAATCAATCCTTTGTAAGGTGTTTAAGCTCCAGTAGCAGCTTTAAGATCAAGTCCATCTTCTATTTTTAGTCATCCTTCAAGCTTTTTAAGGTGCATCTCTGGCTGCTTACCTTTCACCCACTGGACTTGAGACCATGCACGCCTGTGCTCCACGGTCCCATAGAGTTGAGTTTTGACTTTGTTGAGGAAACTCCACACCATATATCTATTTTCAATTAAAATCAGTTAATCTGGTCTGCTGTTTGGTTGTTAGATGGCAACCGGAGGCCATGCAGTGCCGGCGCCTGACATCTAAAGTGGCAGAGTTCTTTTCTGCCATCTCTGAAACAGCAGTCACAAGTACTGTCTCTGTCTAGCACAGCCTCTTCTATGGGATAGTCGGTGCTTTTCTTATGAACCTAGACAGCTTGATTTAATGTGTTAATTGTGTCTTTCATACATTTCAATTCATCAATATTTGCCATTTAGTCCCTTATCTCATTCATCACCAAGTCACAATTGGAGACTTCCTTTCCCTTCTGAGAAGGTGCTGCTTCCCACTCTAACCTATTCTCTGTGTAGGACAATTAAGCAGAACAAGCTACTGCCTTACACCTGCTCCATTCCCCAACTTTTGATATTCTTTACCTTTTCACTAACAGCAGTGTGGAACTTCTCAAACAAGGTCTCACCTGCAACCTGACTGTCTTTCAAAGAAAGTTGCATCACAGTCCAAATAGTGTATGCAGTGGTGTTGTAGTTGTGTTGGTCCAAGGATATTAGAGAGACAAAGGATGTGAGGTAATATCTTATTAGGCCAATTTCTGTTGATGAGAGAGACAATCTTTCAAGCTTACAAAGATCTCTTAAGTCTGAGAATGTTTCGCGTATCTGAAGAAGAGCTGTATGTAAGCTTAAAAGCGTCTCTCTCTCACACAAGTACAAGTTGGTCCAATAAAGCCAGCTTCTTGTAAGGCAAAAGAATATTTTGTCTCAAATCAAGTGCACAGACTAGGTGTGCACCCTTTGAGTCCCACCTTCAATCTGAGAAGCCAGATTGCTTAGGCTTAGTCTTCTGTTGGCGAGAGAGAGAAACTTTCGAGCCACAAAGAACTCTGCATAAAGCTTGTTTCTCTCACCAACAGAAATTGGCTCAATAAAAGATATTTCACCCACACTGTCTCTCTAATATCCTAGGAATGATGCAGCTACAACTACACTGCACAAGCCTGGTCTGCCCTTTTGATGGGAGTTTCTAATTTGTCCTGTTATTTTACCACCTCTCTCTCTCCAAAATTGCTTTTGTTTTATGGGGTAGCAGATGACATTTTCCACAGAGATTTGGCTGTTAATTTCTCTCGTTTTCCTGAAACTGTATTTCCTATCAACTGTAATTTTTATCATACTGTTTCGCAATTTCCTACTGCAGTTGGCTCCTCCTTTGCTGTACCAATGAGATGTAAAATCTGATCTTTTAGTGTCAGCAATGTAGACAAACATCTAGAAGAGAATAAGGTTAGGGTTAGGAATAGCCTTCCAAGGGGAGTTGTGGGGGCAAAAACCATAACTGCTTTCAAAACTGAGCTTGATAAATTTATGGAGGGGATAGTATGATCAGATAGCTTATTTTGGAAATTGACTGATCTTTGGCTACGGATGGTAGATATACAAGTGGCCTATGAGGGGAGGAGACATGGGGTGGATTCTGAGTTATTACAGAGAATTGTTTCTTGGGTAACCAGCTGTGGAGACTTGCCCATGTGCTCAGGATTTAACTGATCGCCATATTTGCGGTTGGGAAGAAATTTTCCCCCAGGGCAGACTGGTCTGGGCTCTGCGGGTTTTTCATCTTCCTCTGTAGTGCAGGGCATGCCTCACCTACCGGTGAATTCTCTGTATCTTAAAGTCCTTAAATCATGATTTAAGGAGGCAAATAACTCAGTCATAGGTTGGTGGCCTATTGCTGGAGTGGGTGGGTGAGGCCACCATTTTGCAGGAGGTCAGACAAGATCAGGTGTCCTCAAACTACGGCCCGCAGGCCGGATACGGCCCGCCAAGGTCATTTACCCGGCCTCCGCCCCTGCTGCGGCCGCCGGCAGTGCTGCATCCAGTTCCCCCAGGGCGGAGCAGGCAGGCTCAGGGTTGGGGCATGTGCGCGCGCCTGCCTGCCTGCCCCATGCGGCCGGGGCAGCGGGGTGGCTGCGGCCGGGGCAGGCTCCCAGGCTCCCACCCGCCGGCCGCCTCGACTTCCCGGCCCGGAGCCAACCCGGTCCCGCCGACAGCCTCAGCCTCCCAGCACAGGGCCAGGATTGGTCTCCATTGCCGGGGTCTGCTCTGCCCTCCCGGGACCACGTTCGGGTCCCTGCTAGTTGCCTACACAACAGCAGGCCAGCAGGCTAAAATCGGTCAGTTCCACACTCTGGGCCTGGCCGGAGCCCCACAGCACCAACAAAAAGTGTGTGGATTCATTACCGCCTCCCACCCAGTACCCAGAAACACAGGCCAGCAGCAGACGTGATAGCTACGCGTTCATATTTTTTTCAAACTATAGTACGGCCCCCCAACAGTCTGAGGGACCGTGAACTGGCCCCCTGTTTAAAAAGTTTGAGGACCCCTGGACTAGATGATCACACTGGTCCCTTCTGACCTTAAAGTCTATGAGGTGTTAAGTGAGAGTCAGCATGGATTTGTCAAGAAAAAAATCATGTCAAACCAACCTGAGAGCTTTCTGTGATGTGATAACAAGCCTTACGAATAGAGGGGAAGTGGCAGATGTGGTATATCTAGACTTTAGTAAGGCTTTTGATACGATTTTGCACCAACTTCTCATTAACAATCTAGGGAAGTACAACCTGGAGGGAGCTACTATAAGATGGGTGCAAAACTGGTTGGATAACCACTCCCAGAGAGTAGTTATCAACAGTGCACAGTCATGCTGGAAGGGCGTAACGAGTGGGGTACTGCAGGGATCGGTTCTGGGTCCGGTTCTCTTCAAAATTTTCATCAGTGATTTAGATGATGGCAGAGAGTTCACTTATAAAGTTTGCTGAAGATACCAAGCTGGGAGGGGTTGCAAGTGCTTTGGAGGATAGGATCACAATTCAACATGATTTGGAGAAACTGGTGAAATGGTTTGAGGTAAATAGGATGAAATTCAATAAAGACAAGTGCAAAGTACTTCACTTAGTAAAAGAACAATCCACTGCACACACAGACAAAATGGGCCAGGATTGCCTAGGAAGGAGTACTGCAGAAAGGGATCTGGGTGTCATAGTGGACTGCAAGCTAAATATGAGTCAACAGTGTAACACTGTTGCAAAAAAAAAGAAAACACCATTCTGGGATGTATTAACAGGAGTATTGTAAGTAAGACACGAGAAGTAATTCTTCTACTCTACTGCGCCCTGATTAGGCCTCAACTGGAGTGTTGTGTCCAGTTCTGGGCACCTCATTTCAGGAAATATATGGAGAAAGTCCAGAGAAGAGCAACACAAATGATTAAAGGTCTGGAACACTTGACTTATGAGGGAAGATTGAAAGAGCTGGATTTGTTTAGTCTGGAAAAGAGGAGGCTGAGAGGGGACAGGATAACAGTTTTCTAGTACCTAAAAGGTTGGCATGAGGAGGAAGGAGAAAAATTGTTCTCCTTAACCATCAATAATAGGACAAGAAGCAATGGGCTTAAATTACAGCAAGGGAGGTTTAGGTTGGACATCAGGAAAAAATTCCTAACTGTCAGGGTGATTAACCACTGGAATAAGTTGCGTAGGGAGGTTGTGGAGTCTCCATCATTGTCTAACCTGCTCTTAAAAACTTCCAAGCACTTGTCAGGGATGGTTTAAGATGGTCCTTGGTCCTGCCATGAGCGCAGGGCTCTGAACTTGATGACCTCTCATGGTCCCTTCCAGTTTCTATTATTCTAATCTCTGATCTTCCCACTCATTTAAATGGCTGGTTATGTATTAGATTAATGCAAGATTGCTTTTTGCTGCCTTTCACTGCGACTTGCCCCAGAAATTCCCAGCGTGTCACAGATTTCTATTAAATGCTCATCTTTCAGCTGTTGTAAAAGTCCTCCTACCTTCCTGTGAGGGTCTTCTAATTCTCTCCCAGCCATAGTACCCACACACAATTAAATCTTTCCTAACTGCTTTTCCTGCGACAGTCGATAGCATCTTTTTGTAGGTTTATCCCTTGGAGAGTTCACAGAACTGCAGTTCAGCCTCAGCTGCCTATGCTTGCCAAAAATTATATTCCCAGATCAGGGATAGCTTTAAAACTTGTGTTGAATAAAATTTAATATAAAAGGCAAACAAAACACGAAACACAGCTTGCACCAGCCCCATTGCTGCTCTGTCCTTTCAGGATACACACATCCATGCTGCAAGTTCCAGAGCTGTCCCCTTTAACCCATTCAACAGACCTTCAACCTTACAGGACAGGGCCCTTGTAAATCTAATCCCTATACTCGTACACCTGCTTTCCCAACGTCACGAAAATATAATGAAACACCTCTGCAGGGAGTGACTGTGAAAGGGGGAACCCCTCACGGCTGAACATTGAACACGTAAGTGAGGAGGAAAGTGGGGCATCTTCTGACCTGCTTAGCATCTGAATTGCTGTGGTCTGCCCTTTTCATTTCAAAATGTTATCTGGTTTGTTGGATATTTTCACTTTCTGTGGCTTTGAAGCCTGCTTCCTCTCTGCTGCTAATTCACTTGCAGTCTGAGCTTTGTACTGTTTTAGGCTCTGCGACCAATAAGCCACAGAGCCTGTTTTGGAGCCTCTGGAATTTTGAAAAACAAACAAGGAGTTCTGTGGCACTTTGAAAGACTAACAGATTTATTTATCGCATGAGCTTTCGTGGGAGAAAATCCTACTTCATCAGAAGCTTTAAAGATGGAAAATTGGAATTTTGGGGGCACTCAGCTCCCCTTTGGGATTGCTTCAAACCTGGGTCAAGCAAGACGTCAAAGCCTGACTCTGTGAACAAAATAGGCATTTGAGATCCTCAGATACCTTTCTAGATCGTGCTTGGGTTGGGAATCCCACTCTCTATGGCTACACTGAGTGAACAGTTCCCAGGCCACATTATGAGAGAGGGCAAGAGCAGAAAAGGAAGAGGTAAGATTATAAACAATAGGAAAGACTATAGATGATGTTAATTAGCAGCTCCACAGGTTTTGTAACAGCTTGAACTCTCCAGCTATCATTCAGAGATTCACAGAGACTAACGTTTCTGCTCAAAAAGGGGGAATACAGCTCCTAGGAACATGGTTAACCTTCTTGCAAGAAGGGTGAAAGGAAGGGACTTGGACATATGTTTAAGGGTCCACACCAAACCAAAAAATAATGCCTTGCTCTGAACAGACAACTGTAGTCTTTTCACCGAGAAAATGAAGGCTTATAGCCCTTCCTTGCCAATCTCTAGGAGGGGTCAAGATTTAGTATCAAAACATATGCTGCATTAAAAAGGTCTTTTTGTCCAGCTTTAATTAAAAAACAGTGTGCACATAAATTTGAGATGCTCCTATCATGCAATTTAACAGCAACCTCACACCACTCCTGCTAAATTAATGTTACTTTTTATTTTCAATAGCATTTCACAAAAAGGCTTGATTACTATGACCCAGGAACCAGATATGGCCAGTTAAGAGCCCTCACCCACAGCATGGTTGCCCTTTATTTTTAATCCCATTATGTGTTCTGTAGAGATGTACAGATCCCAACAGGCAATGATTCACCGTACTCAAGAACAAGATTTTAAATATGGATCATTGCTTGCTGTGATGTGTAATTCTCTGAAGATGACACCATTATATTAAAGATATACAATCTACTCCACTTTATGAAATTTAGGCACAGCCCTTTGGCAGGGTGTGTCCAACTAAATGAATTAGTTTAAGAGAAGAATGCAACTGGAGAAGTTACTAGCCTGTCATATGCTGCTATCATGAAATTGAGGAGAAGGCTGATGGATTGCTCCACACTGATCTGGTGAGTAGAAGGAAGGCGTTTATTTAGCTGGTAGTAGATGGATGAAATGATCGTTTCCAGTCGAGACACATTGATCTCTGTGTTGTGATCCAATGTGTTAAGGCCATTGTCTCGGAAGGCTTCAATCATGTTCCAGATATCAACAAGATGGACTAAAAGTGAAGAAAGAAATTAATTGTTATTTTCTGAAATGTCTAGATTTACTCTCTTAGATAAATCACTTTTGGATAATAGGTTAATTCAGAAAGAGGAGAAGAAGAGGGCTTCCTATTAAAATCACCAGATTGGAGAATAAATTATATTCCACACGTATTCCGTCACAAAGACATCTCACAAGCCATCTAGCAAACTTTTCAACTGTCAAAATCGGGTTACAACGATCCAGATTACAGACTAACCCTATTTTATTAGCTCTTTAAGAGCTGTTAACCTACAGTATATATTCCCATAAAAAAAATTAAGGCTGCAAAGTGAAATACTCAGAAGTAAGGAAGTGTTTCAAGTAGGGGATTTAAGTTAAGTTAGCTCTTTTTCTAAACCATAACTCTGTTCCACTGTGTGCATGCATTATAGCAAAATCTAATTACTTGGACACATTTCAGGTCATGTAGGAAACCTTAGCTTTGGCATTTCCATACTTGAGTGCTTTTCTTAATGTTTTTAAGGAAAATGATAAAGAAACTCTGGCACATGCAACTATTTCACAAACAGCAATAGAGTATTCCACGCTGCACGACACATGAGACTCCAAGAGGCAAAGACTGCTATGGACCACAGCTTCACTGGAGCTTGCACCCAACACACTGAGTGCACATTTTTGACCATTGAATGAAATGGCTTTTCAGTATCCTGTCCGTTTCTTTCCAAAGTAGCTGTCTAATAAAACACAGAGCAAGGCAGGATTATAACCACCACCTCCTTGATCTTGTCATTCTGACAGGTGCCATCAGCAGTGACATCTAATCCATTATTATTAGCGTCATATTTGTAATGTTATGCTCATAATGGTTTCAAATTACAGCTGGGGAGGTCAAGGTTGGATATTAGGAAAAACTTTCTCACTAGGAGGGTGGGGAAGCATTGGAATGGGCTATCTAGGGAGGTGGTAGAATCTCCATCTTTGGAGATTTTTAAGGCTCGGTTAGACAAAGCCCTGGCTGGGGTGATTTAGGGGGAGTGGTCCTGCTTTTTAGCAGGGGGTTGGACTAGATGACCTTGTGAGGTCCCTTCCAGCCCTATTATTCTATGATTCTAAAGAAAGGGTAGTCCAGTGGTTAGGAAACGAACCAAGAACTTCCAAGTCCCTTGCTAAATTTCCTAGTCCACTCTAGAGTTCCTTTGTGATCTTAGGCAAGTCAGTCAGTCTTTTAATGCCTCCGGTGCCCATCCTTAAAACAGGAATAACCACACTTCCTATTTCTCAGAGGTGTCCTGTGGAAAAACACGTCAAAGACTGTAAGGTATACTAAGAAAACATAAGTTAAAGCTTTAGTGGAGCTTTGTGAAGTTTAATACACCAAGCACTACTCTCATAGGGCAGTATATCTTTTCCATTTGCTTGTCAACAGTGATCCTTTTGGGGGAAGGGTTAGCTTCAGGTTTTTTCCTGTAATACTGAGCATGTTTTTGGTGGTAAACAAGTACCAGGTCAGCTTCTGAATGAGAACAGAGCCGCCCCCAGTCTTCTACCTATGCATGTATAAGTCTGTTCCTCATCTCAGTATTTCCCAGCGCAGCTTTGGAAGCACGCCTACTAGAACTGAATGTGAACATTCGAAAGAGCTGGGCTCAGGCAGCTGCCAAAACAGCAGCAGCAACAGTACACTGTGTAATAGGAACACCTGTAACAAGCCAAGCTCCCGCACACCTATCCCTGGACTCAACATATAGCCCCGTCTTCCCCGAGGTACGGGTTCCATGTAAGGCAGGAGCCCCACCCCCACCTCCTGGAAAGAAGAGTTTCTGCAGTTTGCATTCCCCTTGCACTGGGGTCCAGCAGCTTATCTCCCTGCGAACAACTTTCTGCCACTGCCAGCTTATATAATTAGCCCTGTGGCTCAAGGAGCACACAAACCCTTTCCAACCAGCTCAGAGTACTTCTAATTAGCCAGTCTGACATAAAAATGGATTGACCACTGAATGGTTGTCTACATGCCAGTGAACACTATCCAATGATGTTGTCTGTACACAAATTCAAAATCTACCCAACTTGTGAGTAAAGCCTTGTTACAAAGAGCTTTAGTTCACCTTGAGATGACACACACTTCTTGGTAAGCAAAACGTAAACCATACTCGTAGGGTGCACATTGCACTCCTGGGCCTTCCTTCAATTTGCATTACGGTGTGTACTGTAAACAGCAGGGGCTTGATGTATCCGAAGTGCTTGGTATTCCAGCCATGTATCCCCTGGTCTTTGGTTTCACTGCTGTGCAATGTGCACTCAGGGGTTTTCTGCTGTGCACTGTGGATGCTTAGTAGAAGCCAGGAGAATTGACTTAGTGTCCAAATAAAAAAGTTTCATGAATCCACTCTCATTGTGCCATGCATCCTCTTTCTGGGTGGGCTAGACCCATTTCTGAATTCCTGTTGACCAGCCTGGACCCAATGATGATCTGTGCTATTGTGCTAGCAACCACGAATACACTGAAGCTATTTGGGGTACCTGAAGCCAGGTGGCTTCATTGTTGGACTTTCCCACAGTATCAGCTTGGTTATGCAGTATGCAAAGAACAAGTTAAAAATTACGTGGACAAGGTAGACATCTTCGGGTCACCGGGGCCTGATAACATGAACCCTAGAGTACTCAAGGAGGTGACTCGGGAGATATCTGAGCCACTAGCTATTATCTTTGAAAAATCATGGAAGACGGGTGAGGTCCCAGAGGACTGGAAAAGGGCAAATATAATGCCCATCTACAAAAAGGGAAATAAGAGCAATCCAGGGAATTATAGAACAGTCAGTTTGACCTCTGTACCAGGAAAAATAATGGAACAGATGATTGAGGAATCGATTTGCAAACATCTGAAAGAGAATAAGGCGCTTAGGGCTAGTCAGCATGGATTTGTCAAAAACAAATCATGTCAAACCAACTTGATAGCTTTCTATCAAGCGAGCCTTGTGGATAGAGGGGAAGCGGTAGATGTGGTGTATCTAGACTTTAGTAAGGCATTTGATACGGTCCCATATCACATTCTCATTAATAAACTGGGGAGGTACAAACTAGATGGAGCTACTATAAGATGGGTGAAAAACTGGTTGGATAACCGCTCCCAGAGAGTAGTAAAAACAGTTCACATTCAGACTGGAAGGACATAATGAGTGGGGTACCGCAGGGATCTGTCCTGGGTTTGGTTTTGTTCAACGTTTTTATTTATGACTTAGATGATGGCATAGAGAGCAAACTTATAAAGTTTGCAGATGATACCAAGCTGAGAGGGGTTGTGAGTTCTTTGAAGGATAGGATCACAGTTCAAAATGATTTGGACAAACTGGTGAAATAAAATGAAATTCAATAAAGGTAAGTGCCATGTACTACACACTTAGGGTTGAACAACCCATTGCACACATACAAAATGAGCAATAACTGCCTAGGAAGGACGACTGCAGAAAGGGATCTGGGTGTAATAGTGGACCACAAGCTAAATATGAGTCAGCAGTGTAACACTGTTGCAAAAAAAAGTAAACACCATTCTGGGGTGTATTAACAAGAGTATTATGAGTCAGACACAAGAAGCGATTCTTCCGCGCTACTCTGCACTCTGTCCAGTTTTGGGTGTCTCATTTTAAAAAGGATGTGCAGAAACTGGAAAAAGTCCAGAGAAGGGCAACAAAAATGATTGGAGGTCTGGAACATTTGACCTCTGAGGGAAGATTGAAAGAGCTGCATTTGTTTAGTCTAGAAAAAAAGGAGACAGAGGGGATATGATAACAGTTTTCAAATACCTAAAAGGTTGTTATGAGGAAGAAGGAGAAAAATTATTCTCCTTAATCACAGACGATAGGACAAGAAGCAGTGGGACTTAAATACAGCAAGGGAGGTTCAGCCTAGACATAAGGAAAAAATTCCTAACTGTCAGGGTGATTAAACACTGGAATAAGTTGCCTCAGCAGGTTGTAGAATCTCCTGCATTGGAGGTTTCTAAGGGCAGGTCAGACACGCACCTGTCAGGGATGGTTTTATGCGGGTACTTGGTCCTGCCATGAGTGCAGGGAACTGGACTCGATGACCTCTCATGGTCCCTTTCAGATTTTATGATACTACAGCAGCAGCTCCTGTTTGTGAACCAGCTTCCCATAGTGTATTCTTTCTGGGCTCAGGAAACTTATTGATGGGAAAGGATCATTCCACAAAACTGGGGTGAGCAGCAATGGTAAAACAATTTCAAAATGAGAAACTTTTTTGAGATGCGTGCAGCACTAGCCCCAGAGCTGCAGGGGCAGTGTTCCACTATGCAGTATCTCAGGCACTAAGGCGCAAGTTACCATTGCAGTTCTGTTTGGGATACTTAGTGCTCTTATTGTGAGCCTCAGGCATGAAAATGTGCAGCTGTTACCCAGGTGGGAATGTGGAATGGATTGTGAGCACTGCTGTATCTTTTATGGGTGGCCTTGAACATCACTGATAAAATCGCTATGGTTCAGCCTGCCCCAGTTCCCTTGGGCATGTGCCCAATAATAATAAATAATTAGGGCGGTAAAAGTGCATTTCTGATTTCATCTTGCGTTTGTGCCTTTTACTTTTGTAATAACGTGAGACTCACAAAAAACTTGTGTTTTTTCTGTGTCCCATGCATTATTAATGAATCGCTTTGAATGAATTTTTTTAATATTCTTATTAGACAGTTTACTGTGTAATAAGCAGAAGTGAACCTTTAATTAAAACAATGAAAACTTTAAAGTGACACCTTGCAGTGGAGGGCAAAACAGAAGAGGGATGCTCCAATTCACAGGCAAGTATATATCTTGCCTCCGCCTCTTTTTGCTATGCTTTTTCATGGTCACATGGCAGGGGTCCAAGCATCAGCGTCATTCACGTCTCAAAAGAGCTTGGTTCCCAAGTAAAACTGCTCTCATTACTACAAGTTTTGGCAGGAGAGGGGAACAGTACCTGGGAGCACAGCTGTGTATGGGAAGTGGGGAACATATATTCGTGTTCCCAGTGCCCGGAGCTGTTGGGGGTTGCAGAACATGGCTGGGCCCGTTTGAGGACACTGAATTGTCTGTGTGCCTGCTACTAGCATACACCGCAGCGGAGCATTCTGACTCTTGATTGATTCCAGGAGTCGCTGTTGAATGTATATCTTTCTCTGCAATGACTTTTCCCATGGCAACGTTTGTCTGTGGCCACTGTAAACATTTCATCCAGTTTCCTTCTTCCCCTTCAAGTTAGAATCATAGAATAATAGGGTTGCAAGGGACCTCACGAGGTCATCTAGTCCAACCCCCTGTTAAAAAGCAGGACCACTCCCACTAAATCACCCCAGCCAGGGTTTTGTCTAACCAAGCCTTAAAAATCTCCAAAGATGGAGATTCTACCACCTCCCTAGATAGCCCATTCCAATGCTTCACCATCCTCTTAGTGAGAAAGTTTTTCCTAATATCCAACCTTGACCTCCCCAGCTGTAATTTGAAACCATTGCTCCTTGTTCTATCCTCTGTTACCCCCGAGAACAGCCTAGCTCCCTCCTCTTTGGAGCAATCCTTCAAGTAGTTGAAGGTTGCTATCTAATCTCCCCTCAGTCTTCTCTTCTGTAGACTAAATAAGCCTAGTTCCTTCAGTCTTTCCTCATAAGTCATGTGCCTCAGCCTCCTAATCATTTTTGTTGCCATCCGCTGGACTCTTTCTAATTTGTCCACATCCTTTCTGTAGTGGGGAGCCCAAAACTGGACACAGTACTCCAGATGCGGGGTCACCAGTGTCGAATAGAGGAGAATTATCACATCCCTCAATCTGCTGGCAATACTCCTACTGATGCAGCCTAATATGCCATTGGCCTTTTTGGCAACAAGGGCACACTGTTGGCTCATATTCATCTTCCCGTCCACCATAACCCCAGGTCCTTTTCTACAGCGCTGCTACTTAGCTGATCGGTCCCGAGCCTGCAGCAGTACATTGGATTTTTCTGTCCTAAGTGCAGGGCTTTGCACTTGTCTTTGTTGAACCTCATGTGGTTTCTTTCGGCCCAGTGTTCCAATTTGTCCAAGTCTCCCTGGATCCTGTCCCTGCCCTCCAGAGTATCTACCATTCCCCCCAACTTGGTGTCATCCGCAAAGTTACTAAGCACGCAGTCTATTCCATCATCAAGATCATTAATGAAGATGCTGAATAGAACCGGCCCCCGGACTGACCCCTGGGGCACTCCACTCGTTACCGGTTGCCTGGTAGTTCCTTGCATTCAGGTCTCTTATATTAATGTAGGTGGAATAAAGAGCCCAAAGAGTCAAAGATGTTAACATTAAGCAGTTTTAAACAAGCTTCAGTGTACAGAGAGCTTAGCCCACTTAGTACTATAGCAAAAACCCTTATTGCTTTTAACCTTTTATTAAAGATACAGCAAACAATGGAAAATAGGTAAAGTATTTGAAATATGAAGTGTTAAGTAAGGCTGTTATTCTGACAATATCCCACGTTTCCTTTCCCTTTAGCTGTAGAGGGTTTTGGAAGGAAAAACCTCCTGGCTTGACAGTCTTTTAGGTGGTATTAAAGATGGTAATAAATCTTCTTTCAGAGAAAAAAAGTTAGTTGACTAGAACATTGTTATTGCTGTTGTTCTTAAAGTCCTGTTCCATTTCCTAGAAGGCTAAACAAGATGAACGCACACAAGACGGGAGAGAAAAGGAGGAAAATGCAGCTTCTCTCTCTCGCGTTGACTCTCACTTGCCATCTGGTTGCTAGAAAAACATGAGCGCAGCATGCAGCTTTAGCAGCTGCTTAGACCTGACAAACTTGTACCAGTGTTGAGCTCTTTTGTGTATGCTGTTAGCTGTCTTTTGGCTTTACAGTAGTATTGCAGAATACAGTCTTGGCCAACTAAGCCAGACTTTTATTAAACGGAAGGAAAAAGAGAGGGATAGGAGAGAAGAAAAAAAACCACACAGTCGGGAGTTGGGGGTGTGTGTGACGAAGTCTTACATGCCCGGTGACATTCAGAGTTGAGCCGAAGCTGGTGCAGGTGGCGATGTCATTTGGCTCCCTCTCTCCGGTCTGGTCTAATTAGGGTTAGGAATGAAGAAGGTCTAGGATCCCAGGGGACCATGAGAGTAATAACCATCAGGATGAAGCTTGTTCCATCCCCTTTTCTTTGTCTTCTAATTAGCTAGCAAATGCATCCATCCCTGTTTTTCCCCCTAAAACTCTTATCTTTTGAGGGCATCAGTAGAGAGTGAGGGGTGGAATAGCCCTTCTTTTCATTATTTCGTTCACCAAATAGGCCTAATTTCTGACATTTCCATTTTAATTCATTACTTTTCAGTCCCACACTTTTCTTCTTTACCAGGCATGATCTTAACACAGTACTTGAGTTTTAGCAGCCTTCAGCTACCTGAAGAGGGGTTCCAAAGTTCCTCAAGCTGCAGTGAGGTTGTGTTATGTGAAGGGGTAAATAATACTTGCTTATTCACGTTCTCCACATGGGTCGTTTTATAGACTTCTATCAGATCCTCCCCTTAGTTGTCTCTTTTCAAAGTTGAGCAACCCAGATGTTTTATAGTCTCTCTTCAAATAGAATCTGCTCCATTCCCTTAATAATTTGTTGCCCTTGTCTGTTGATTTTCTAATTCTAATATTTTTTTTAGTTGCGGTGACAAGAACTGCACACACTATTCAAGGTTTGGATGTGCCATGGATTTATATATTAGCTTTATGATATTTTCTGTCTTACTATAAATCCCTTTCCTAATGGTTCATAACAGCTAGCTTTTTTCATTGCTAGAGAACACCGAGCAGATGTTTTCAGTGAACTGTTCATGATGACTGCAAGATCCCTTTTTTGATTGGGTAACAGCCGATTTAGAATCCATTATTTTGCACATATAATTTGGATTATGTTTTCCAATCTGCTTTACTTTGCACTTATGGCAATGAATTTTGTCTGGCAGGTTGTTGTCCAGCCATCTGTTTTATAGGATCCTTTTGTAACTTTTTGCAATCTGCTTTGGACTTAACTATCTTGAATAATTTAGTATTGTCTGGTGTGATGGCCTTTGATTGCATTGTCACACCTTTGCAGAGAAATAGCTTCCTCAACCTGTTTCAAGTTCCTACTGCAAAGTAGATGGCCAAATTCACAGTTACGGTTACAATGCAAATAATGGTAGTAGAATTAAATGGAATTCATAACGGGACACACCCATATTCTCCAAACAATCGTCTTGTTTGAATATTATCAGACATTGTACACCTCAGAATCATTCCTTTCAGTGGAGCTACTAATGGATTTCTCACTCCTTCAACATGCTGAAAATATTCAAGAATAACACAAATTTAAACTCCATCTCAGAGAAGATAATAGAAACCATCATATTGCTTTTGGCCAGGAAGATTTCCAGGGATAATGTCCCAGTTGAGGTTTACAAGTAATCCAATGCACATTTAATTTCACAGGCCTCTAGCTGTGTCTCTGGCCTATGCTCATTATTTTCACACACCTTGAAAGCTGCCTTAAAAAGCTCATTGCCTTTAAACTTTCTCCACACTGATTTCATGCCATTTTCCTTGATTGATCTAGATCTCAAAATGTATGCCAGAGTTAGCTTACAAAATCAAATAATTTCTCCCAGCACAAGGAGGGGAGGGAGATGTTAAAGGAAACTCTTCGTAGGAGAGAAACCAGCTGAGTGTGATAAACTGCCTTGATCTTGCAATATTTCTAAACATAACCCAGGCCAAAGTTTTCCAATTTGAATATCTAAAATTAGGAATGTCGAACAAGGATGAACTACTTTCTGGTAATTTCTTTCCCCTAGGTTTTCTCTTCTCCTGCCTTATCTCTTCCCCTTGGTGGGTGTGCACTTTACATTATTTATTTAAATAGTTTTGACCATTGTTTGGAGTCTTCTGTCTTGCAGGAGATAGGCAGGCTAGTGTGTACAAGCTGAACATGACAGATGAACCTTATGCTGCTGATTAAGTTGAGTCTCAATTCCTTACTTTGCCTTTGACTCTGTCACGTGGGACCCATGTGAAAAGCTTTACTGAAATCAAAATGTATCATGTCTACACCTTCTTCCCATTCAGTAGGCCAGTAACTTTGTCAAAGAAGGAGAATAGGATGGTTTGGCATAATTTGTTCTTGACAAATCCATGTTCACTACTGTTTATCAGCCTATTATTCTCTATGTGCTTACATACTGATTATATAATAATGTGCTCTTCTATCCTATAGGTATCTAAGTTTGGCTGACTGGTCTATAATTCCCTGAATCCTCTGTTCCCCCTTTAAAGATAGATGCTGTGTTTTCCCTTCCGCAGTCCTCTGGGAACTCGCCCATCCTTCATGAGTTCTCAAAGATAAATGGTTAATGGTTTGGAGCTTGCTTCAGCTAATTCTTTAAGCATCTTAGGGTGAATTTCATCAGGCTTTGCTGACTTGAATACATTTAACTTACCTAAATATTCTTTGACCTCTTTTCCCTATGTCTGCAGACATGGTAAAGCAGAATCTAGGACTGAGAAATAGCTTGAATTTCGTCTGGGTGTTATAAGGGATAGTTGCATCATCTTTAGCTTGCAGTTCCCTTCCACTTTTGCAGCACTTCTGGGAGGACCATCTGGATGAATAACTTCACAGAGTAACTTTCTGGTCTGCCCTCTGCCTTTATGAATAACGGCATTCTCAACCTCCTAGTTACCCACCCCAGTGTAATATCACTGAGAGTCAGAACACCCTAAAGGGATATGGGGGAATCACTCACCATCTGGACCCTAGATGCCTTCTAAAACTATATTAGTGCTCCCAAGGCACAGCCTAAACAATGAAGCAAACTGAGAATGTAATTCCCAAGCTCCCAGATCCTCTAAGGCACAGCTGTCAACCCAGATAGCGTATATTGCACACCCAGAAATCCCAGTCTAGTCCTTTTCCTGCAGGTATCACGTATACCCCAAAGAATGGCAAGAATCTCAGGAAAGGGAGAGAAAAAGAAATCTATCATACCTTTGGAATGTGAATATAACTGCTTGTTTTTTCCCCTGCACCCCGAGCTATGGCGCCCACAGTGGAAAGGCTGGCAAGCAAGGGGCCTTTTTGAGTGACAGCTTCTGGCTATATATGGATGGATATAAATTGTTCAGGAAGGACAGGCAGGGAAGAAGGGGGGAGGACTAGCGCTGTATGTAAAAGAGCTGTATGACTGCTCGGAGCTCCACTATGAAAGTGGAAACAAGATGGTTGAAAGTCTGTGGGTTAAGTTTAGGGGAGAATGCAACAAGGGGGATGTTGTTGTGGGTGTCTGCTACAGACCGCCAGACCAGAAAGAGGAGGTGGATGAGGCGTTCTATGGACAACTAACAGAAGTTTCCAGATCGTCGCAGGCCCGGGTTCTTATGGGGTACTTCAATTATCCTGACGTCTGCTGGGAGGATAATACAGCAGTGCACAGGCAATCCAGGAAGTTTTTGGAGAATATTGAGGACAACTTCCTAGTACAAATGCTGGAGGAACCAACTAGGGGCCTTGCACCTCTAGACCTATTGCTCACAAACAGAGAAGAATTGATCGGGGAAGTAGAAGTAAATGGCAACCTGGGCAGCAGCGACCATGAGATGGTAGAGTTCAGGATCCTGATCAATGGAAGGAAGGAAACAAACAGAACACACACCCTGGACTTCAGAAAAACAGATTTTGGCTCCCTTAGGGAGCTGATGTGCAAGGTCCCATGGGAGGCTGATCTGAAGGGGAAAGGTGTCCAAGACAGCTGGCTGTATTTTAAAGAAACCCTGTTAAAGGCACAGGAAGATAACATTCCGACGTGCAGAAAGAACAGCAAATGTGGACGGTGACCAGCGTGGCTTAGCAGGGAACTCTGCGGGGAGCTGAAACATAAAAGGGGAAGCTTGGACAGATGACAAGGGAGGCGTATCAAGATATTGCTCGGAACTGCAGGGATCAAATCAGAAAGGCCAAAGGACAATTGGAGTTGCAGCTAGCAAGAGATGTGAAGGATAACAGAAAGGGGTTCTATAAGTATATCAGCAACAAGAAAAGGATCAGAGGTGGTGTAGGTCCCTTACTGAATGGGGCAGGCATCCTCGTGGAGGATGATGCGGAAAAGGCTGAAGTACTCAATGCTTTTTTTACTTCAGTCTTCACAGGGAGGGCCAGCTCCCAGGCTACTACACGGGGTAATGCGGAATGGAGAGAAGAGTGGCCCTCGGTGATGGAAAGTCAGGTTAGGGAACACTTAATGAAATTGGATGTGCACAAGTCCATGGGGCTGGATGAACTGCATCCGAGGGTGCTGAGGGAGTTGGGGGAAGTGATTGCAGAGCCACTGGCCATTATCTTTGAGAACTCGTGGCGAATGGGGGTGGTCCCGGAGGATTGGAAAAAGGCAAATATAGTACCTATCTTTAAGAAAGGGAAAAAGGAGGATCCGGGGAACTACAGACCGGTCAGCCTCACCTCAATCCCTGGGAAAATCATGGAGCAGGTCCTCAAGGAATCCATCCTGAAACACTTGGAGGAAAATAGAGTGATCAGGAACAGTCAACATGGATTCACCAAGGGCAAATCGTGCCTGACCAACCTGATTTCTATCTATGATGAGATGACCGGATTTGTGGATGTGGGAAGAGCCGTTGACGTGGTATACCTTGACTTTAGCAAGGCTTTTGATACGGTTTCCCACAGCATTCTCGTCGGCAAGTTAAGGAAGTATGGGTTGGACGAGTGGACCGTAAGATGGATCGAAAACTGGCTAGATCAACGGGCTCAGCGGGTAGGAATCAATGGCTCGATGTCTGGCTGGCAACCGGTAACGAGTGGAGTGCCCCAGAGGTCGGTCCTGGGGCCGGTTCTATTCAACATCTTCATTAACGATCTGGATGATGGAATAGACTGCGTGCTTAGTAAGTTCGCAGATGACACCAAGTTGGGGGGAATGGTAGATACTCTGGAGGGCAGGGACAGGATCCAGAGAAACTTGGACAAATTGGAACACTGGGCCGAAAGAAACCTCATGAGGTTCAACAAAGACAAGTGCAAAGTCCTGCACTTAGAACGGAAAAATCCCATGCACTTCTACAGGCTGGGGAACAATCGGCTAAGTAGCAGAGCTGTAGAAAAGGACCTGGGGGTTATGGTGGACGGGAAGATGAATATGAGCCAACAGTGTGCTCTTGTTGCCAAAAAGGCCAATGGCATATTAGGCTGCATCAGTAGGAGTATTGCCAGCAGATTGAGGGATGTGATAATTCTCCTCTATTCGACACTGGTGAGGCCGCATCTGGAATACTGAGTTCAGTTTTGGGCTCCCCACTACAGAAAGGATGTGGACAAAATTAGAAAAAGAGTCCAGCGGAGGGCAACAAAAATGATTAGGGGGCTGGGGCACATGACTTATAAGGAGAGACTGAAGGAACTAGGCTTATTTAGTCTACAGAAGAGAAGACTGAGGGGAGATTTGATAGCAACCTTCAACTACTTGAAGGGTTGCTCCAAAGAGGAGGGAGCTAGGCTGTTCTCGAGGGTAACAGAGGACAGAACAAGGAGCAATGGTTTCAAATTACAGCTCGGGAGGCCAAGGTTGGATATTAGGAAAAACTTTCTCACTAGGAGGGTGGTGAAGCATTGGAATGGGCTATCTAGGGAGGTGGTAGAATCTCCATCTTTGGAGATTTTTAAGGCTCGGTTAGACAAAACCCTGGCTGGGGTGATTTAGGGGGAGTGGTCCTGCTTTTTAGCAGGGGGTTGGACTAGATGACCTCATGAGGTCCCTTCCGACCCTATCGTTCTATGATTCTAACTGAACAAAACTGAGTGGGGAAAAGTATTTAAACAAGCAACTATCCTGATTAAAGGGGAGACAACAGCAAGAATACAAAAATGTGTTCAGTAATGGGGAAGCTCATAGCAAAGAGAACAAACTGACAATTAGGAAATGCAAACAATAGATAAACAGCTAAAGGCGTTGATTAAAAAATCTATGGTCAGCAGGGTGAAGGACAAGTCTTTAAACATCAAGAACAAATAAAATTCTAGCAACAGTTTAAATCTGATACTAGACCAGGATGAGGAAACAATCAATCATGATGCAGAAAAGGCAGAAATACCCAAATAACACTGTTCCAGAAAAATGCACAATTATGTATTCATATCTTGCAATAATAAAATACTTTATATTTCATCCGTAACAATGAAGGGCGTGTAACTGCAACTACTAAAATGAATCACATTATTAAATCTGCTAGACCTTCAACGATCTTGAGTGCAAATTATCTGAATTGGCCGAGGTGCTCTCAGAACAACTAATGATGATTTTTAACTAATCTTCCACACATGAAAAGTTCCAGAGGAATGGGAAAAAGCGAATGCTTTTGAATATCTTTATCAATAACATGTAAGAAAATATAAAATCATTTTTGGCAAAGTTTGCAGATGACTCAAAAAAATTGAAGGATTGGTAAATGATGGGGGACAGATCTGGATTGCTTGATCAGGTGAGGCCTCATCTGAACATTATGTGTTTTAACGCAGCCATAGGCAAGGTTATACATCTAGGAACAAAGAAAGTAAGTCACAATTATAAAATGGGGAGTTAGCTTAGAAAGTAGTGACTGAAAAACCACTTGCAGATTCTGGAAGATAACCAACTGAACATGAGCTCCCAGAGTCCTGGGATGGGTAAGCATAGGGTAAACAAGCAGAAGTAGGGAGCTGGCATCACCTCTCTATACAGCATTAGTGAGAAAATTACTGGAGTAGTTTATCCAGTTTTGGATGTCCAGACTTCAAAGAAAGATTTTAAAAATTGGAAAGGATTCACAAGTGTGCTACAAGAATGATTTAATGTCTGGAAAACATGCCTGATAGTGAGAGACTAAAATGAACGCAATCTATTTTTTATCCAACAAAAAGTACCTATATGGAGAAGAAAAAAAACTGAGTCCTGCAGCACTTTAAAGACTAACAAATTTCTTTGGGCATAAGCTTTCGTGAACTCCAATGCACTTCATCTGATATATAAAGTGGAAACTACAGTTGAGAGGTGTATATACACATGCCAGGATGAAGGAGGACAAGTTCTAGCAAAGTCAATTCATATGGAAAGACTGATTTTTGAACAAGCAGAAAAAACATGAGATCCAATGGTTAGATGAAGCAAAACAAATTCAGACTAAAATTAAGCTGCATATTTTTAACAATGCAGGTGATTAACTTTTGGAACAATTTAGCTAGGGTACATGGTGCAGTCTCCATGACTAGACGGCTAAATATAAAGACGATATCTTTTTAAAAGACAGGCTATAGCTCAAAATTTATTAGACTGATACAGAAATTATTGGGAGAAGTTCTTTGCGTTGTGTTCTGCAGGACCACACTGGATGATCATAATTGTTTTTTCTGACCTTAAAATCCACAGATGAAGAAGAAGAAATCAGTGATGAAGGTTAAGGGTTCAAACCCTGCTGATAATGCAAGGTAGTTATGTTTATCCTTTGTTCTCTTTGGAAAAAAAAAATCAAATTAAGGAATTACATACAAAACAAAAACACTACATTAAAATGTTCTTTGGGTTGCAAAATCAACCACTCAATAGGAAATGCCAGATTTAAAGTTGCCCATACAACCTTATTGCAGTCCCCTTCTGTGTATATATTATATATTATAAATTATATAATATTTTTATAGGATTCCTCTCTCAATCAGGCTGGACACACACATGGGGCAATCCAGGTTACACAGGCAACTGTAAACCTGGCAACAGTAAAATTTTGAATGCTTGACTGTGCATTCTAAATAATGTTTTGTTAGATCTAAAATCCTTGTCTTTCCCTCACTATGCTAAAGTACAAATTTAGTTATTATTTCAGAGAGTGACAAGAAAAAGGTGTACAGGCCCACATTAGTCCTGAAAAAGACTATGATTTTGAGTTTGGATTGTTGGCATAAATTGTAGTTCTAAAGCATATAAAAAGGATGAGAAAATAAACAAGAGATATTTGTGCTAAATTCATAGTGATGCTTAAAAATACCAGTGTTCTCTCTTTTAAAGTTTGGGTTTAGGTAGAAGAAAAATAAAATATGGTTAACTGGGCACCAGGTACAGTAAGTAAGTTATTGGATTTTTAGTTTAGTGTAAAGAAATGTGTAATTTGGTAGTTAAAGAAAAATACACCAAACACGAAAAGAAGGAAACCGTGAGAAGAAGGGAGTCAAGCCATTATCATGCCTTAAAGAGAGAGAGTCAGGAGGCAGAATATGCCATTAAAACTCCCTCAACTAGCTTTAATAAAGATCCAATAACCAATAAAGACATGACTTGTTTGTTATAGTGTATAAAAAGCAAGACTGTCTAACATTATCAATGCTTTTCTTTACCCCGCTAGATAGGGTGTCCCACTTTTACTTACCCCACACCATAATGTGACGGTGTCTCCTGGGCTTGATCTAGTTGTGAACATGTTAACCAATGCTTATAACTCTGTTGCTGCTAGGGTATAGAATATAGTCATGCATGTGGACTTATAGCTGTACATTGGGCTTAATCAATACAAAATGACCTGTGAACTAATAAAGGAATGCATGTACCAAAACTGAATCATGATAAACTTTATTCAGCCTAACAGGAAAATAATTTCCAACACAGAGAATATAAAAAGGCTTCCTGAAAAGTTTTTACTTTAAAAAAATAAATAAATAAAGTATCATGTCTTCTTTTTTTGTCGTATGACTTCTTGAATGACTAATGTGGATCTGCAGTTTTCTAAGCTCTTAAAGGAGACGTGAACAGTAAGTCCTCAAACATTTTTCTCTTAAGCATTTTCAGTTATGTCTACACCCGTAAGCATATTCCGTCACTGGACCAGCTATGCGTTCATGCATGCTCTCCATATTTATCCCAAGTAACCACATAAGCTGTGCTGGACAAAAATAGAATTCTATATACATGCACTTAATCACATCCACACTGCTGACATTACACAACAAAGTGTTATCATTTCTGGGACGGTACCCTAGGGTTCTGCACAGATGAGGAGACACTCTAGAAACTGCTTTGTTCTGTGTTCTAGGTACTCTCCCCCACCTTCACAAATCTGCCAATTGCAGTTCCTCATTATGTCTCCCCTCACTGTTATTCCCTGCCAAAGCGGATGGAAGACAGAAATGGGATGATGTATCCCACAACAGGCAGCAGGAGTGGATCAAACAGTTATGCAGTGGACTAGGTGTTTGGCAAGATGATGGGTGGAGTGGACAGAAATTTGACATGTCAAGGACTGCTGACCATGATGGTAAATGACAAGTAATTTAGCTCACATGGTACGGATATAGTAAATGCCAGCATTGCCACAGTGTGCTGTGGGGTGGAACATCATTTCTGGTGCAGGAGAACAAGTAAGTGTTGTAGGCAACCTCGAAAGAGCAGCAGTGGCTTTAGAATGAGGAAGCTCTTAACAATAAAACAGACCTTTCATGGATCCGTGAGAGAAGCTTGCATCAAACCTCCCGCACCAGAACACAAGTCCATTGCAAACCACTTCAGACCTGAAAAGTCCACAGAGGGGCCATAGCTATGCAGGGTTGTGGGGCAATTAACACTGATTTACCCAGATGTGGTTGCCACAAGAAAGAGCTCCAGGAATAATAGCTGGATTTCAGAGGATGTGCTTTCCAAACTGTAGGAGCCATCGATGGCCTATCCCAACACCTTGTTCACCACAAGGGATAAGCAGGTATGTGAATCAAAGGTTACTAGTCACACATTCTCCAACACTTAGATCACAGAGGCAGATTCATGAATACAAACAGCGGAAAGACTGAAAAGGAAAACCAAGATGCTGAGATCAGGATTGTACTTTAAGGAGAAAGAAGGGACTTATTTCCCAGGAACATTATGGATCACTATGATGTGTCTGTGCTAATGGTTATTTTGGGGATCCCAAATGCTCACTCCTGTCTTGAGCTCACGAGCCCAAACCCTAGACACAATGACTCTGAAAAAGGAAACAAGTACATCAGCTGCAGAGTGGTCACCGCATGCACTTTTGGAAGGCTGAAATCCTGTTGGCATTGCCTGCAGACCTGTCTGGATGCTAATGTGGCAAACGCATTCATGGAACTTGCCTGGTGTACACTCCCAACATTCATGATGGTAAAAGAGAGTGCAACCAGGCTCAGGAGAAATCTGGTTTACAAACCGTACAGGCAGCCATATTCCACCCACATGCACACTGGTCCTGGTTCCCAGTAAGATGCCGTATGTGCCCACATCTAGGCACAGCAGGGAGACACAGGATGACATCTCTGAGGAATGCCTTCGCACCCTGTACAGTGCTGATAAAAGCACGAGGGGAGACTGGCACACACCTATGGAGCTACATAGCTTTCTGAGAGTTTGTTCCCTGTAGCAGAAGGTGAGACATTCATTCCTATGACACATCAAAGACAATTACAACAGGGCACTAACCATTTAGGATGGGGTTTGTGCTGTGTATGGTGCCAGCCAAATTGTAATGCAGACATTGTGCAGTGCTTTCGATCTCACTGTTCACACTTGTTTACAAACTTGTTATTGGAAGCGCTCAGCCTCTCTTAACTGTATCAAAATTTGCTTTCTGCTGAAGAATACACCCATCTTTTTAAAACTGCTCTTTGTCAGTGGTGCTCACTGCTCTGATGGAGCACTAGTCCCCAGATTGAAACTCCTCCTTTCAGGGGCTGGAGCAGGCAGGGTGGGATGGTGTTTAATCACTAAGTAGCAGTAGACATCTATACTGTTATCTGAACTGTGTGATCTAAGCTATAAAACGCTTATGTACCTGTGTTTTGTGGTGTGAGTTCTGCTGCATTGACAACTACTAATGCTTTCTCTAGACACAACAGTAACTGCGCTTCCCCATGCTTCGCACAGATCTTGGGGCCTCAGATTGCTGAAAAGGGTGGGTGGGGAGGGTGCAGACAGAGAAGTATTTGCCGTATAATGGCACCAGTCTGTTACACCATTACAATTCCTCCACCATGAATTGCGGGGCCCAATCCCATACCTAAAAAATCAGATGTTCATCGTCCTTAGGATACAAGTCAAGGAAACAATAACACTTATTAAAATACTATATGGAATGTGTAAATAATATATCTTTAAAAAGAAATCTAAGACGACAGTATTTAAACCATAATAGAACTGAATTTGTGAATACCAGCCAAATGTCAATGTGTCTGCACCTGGCTTCTTGCTCTACCCCTGAAAAAGGGGAAACAACAAAGGAAAATTATTCTTGGACATAACCAGGGATGTCTTCTGCACAGGGCTTGGGGGCAGACACGTGGTGGGATTCAGGGACACCCACAGGTACATCATCCCCCTCCTGGGTCCTCAGCAGTGTCCCCCTGCAAGGGATTCTGGATACCGGTGGAGGATGTGGTCCCAGAAATTCTGCAGGCTCCTGGTCACTCGGGAGTTAGGTCCTCTGCCTTAGCCCTACCCCGGGAACAGCGAGAGAAGGTGGTGGTAGTGGCTGTTCATGGACACATGCGATAAGGCCATAGCAGTATGCAGATCCTAGACTTGTTCAGTCACCAATTCCATGCATCTCTCCAACAGGGAATGCTCCCTGCTCCGTGAACCAGTTCACCAGTCTGTCTTCCTACTGGAGAGCCCAATCCAGGCATGCTGTTCCTGGTTCCTCCTGTCCATCCCCTGCGTAGTTATTCCAGGGTCCTTCTCCATCTGCCTTTGCTGCCTCAGGGTGCTGCACTTGTCCTCCGGATACAATGGAGATGAAGCTCCTGCTGATTCAAAGACAAGGGCAGCACATTTTTGCCTTTGGAGAAGCTGAGAAATCCCCCCTCATAAATAACTTTGTTGTGGAAGTCCACACTTATGGTACTATTCCTCATTCCACGAAAGCCACTGGCAGACTATCCTTGGTTCTCAGACGGCTTTTGTAGTCCATGAGGAAGAAGCAAAGGCTAGGAACGGTAAGAAAAATGAACTAATTTTTTAACATTGTAAAATGTTCGCAGTGTCTCAAAGGGTGGAGGGCGGATCCTTTCAGGGGCTATGTTATCAGCATTCAATTTCTTCTTCAAAGGCTGGTCAACTTTTGATGAACATCTCAATTTTCAAGGCACCAGAAAAGGAAAAAGGTGGTTTTCCAGTACTGTGAAGAAGATCCGGCAATCTATGCCGAAGACTCTTCTGCTAATGGTCACCCCTCTATATACTGCTGAATGGAGGGGTTCACACAGCTTTGAAGGTGTACAAGAAGATTTGTACATTGCTATTGACCCTCAAGACCCAGCAGCACTTTCTGCTACAGGACAAATTTGCTGAAATATACTTACAGGCTAGGAGGCAATTCAACTGGAAATTGATTATATTCTCAGCAAACACATGGAGTTTCTGTGCAAAGGGAGATGTGAACAACAAACAGAATCCCTACACACCTCCAGAACCAGAAAATCCTGCCTCTGTGCCTGTCTAGCAATGGTGAAATGGACAGGGAAAGAAAACCACTGCAACTGTATTTCCTTCTCTGAAGTTTCAGATCAGCATCACAGGACCCTTGACTCTCCACTCCAAAGGGACACCACACTGTTCTTATAGAGCTAAAAGAGTGGCTCTTTCTGCCACTGCCATTTCCCCTGCCTGTGCCGCGTGGCCCAGTATGGGGCAAGGACAGACGACAGGGACAGGAAAATCTTTGCCATCTCCCAAGGGAGAAAGGACTACTGTGACTAACCTGCAACACATTCCTTTCCCTTTCCACAGCCCCCACGCCACCTCAAACCTTTTTTCCTGTTCCATGTGGCTAAGATTTGTAAGAGGATGGTTAAGAGCGGGGTTGGGTGATAAAGACACAGAAACTATGCAATCTTCCAAAGGATGAAAGACAGCAGTTACTGACTTTGGACAAACTTATGTTTTCTACCACTTTTACAATTGTCTTATACTCAACAAGGGACTTGGTAAATCTACCTGCTCCCTTTCCCAAGTTCATTGCTGCCTCACTGCTGTTAGAGAAATCTGCACACACAAGGGCACGGTGATTTCTCACTAATAATCTGCGTTTAAGACACAGCTTCAGCCAAATGCACAACAGTGACTCCTCTGAAACAAATGAAATAACTGATTTATAGCAGTATCTAGCTTGGGGACTTTTTTGGATTGAGCAGAGCAGGGACTGGGCTTAAAATCAGCAATGTAAGGGCAAGAGGGGATATTGACAGGGAGGATGGGGGTCCATTGGAATTTACCAGCCTCGGGTTCTGCTTCCTGCTACTTGGTCTTCCTCAGATTTGTTTGGGAGGGAGAGAGGAAAAGAGAAGAGGAGGGGAGTGCTCAGCCAGCTCCTCTAGGAAAAGGCGTAGAAGACACATGCACCTCTTCCTCTGGGACATCTTCTGCATTCCTTGCTGCTGCTCAGCCTGGTCCTCACCGGCATCCCATTGGCCAATGACATACTGACAAAATGCACAAATGCTTTTATACAAATGTTAGAAGTCTCAATCTGAATATGTAGTGCCTGGCATTAAATGAGGATATTGCTGTAATAGGAATTGTGGAAATGTGGTGGAATGGAGACAATGAATGAGATGTGGTACCAGGGTACAAAATAGATTGAATTAACACAGGAGGCTGCACTGGTGGGGAATTGGCATTACTTGTGAAAGAAAGCAGAGTCAAAGTAAAAATCTTAAATTAATCAAACTGTTGCATGGCCGCCCTAGTCAGACATTTCATGCTTGGACAATAAGAGTATAGCCGTCAGGACATACTACTGACCCCCAAATCTAGATGGCAACAATGACTGTGAAATACTCAGAGATTAGAGAGGCTACAGAAAACACAATAATAATGGGGAATTTCAGCTATCCCCATAGTGACTGGGAACGAATCACCTCACAAAGGAAGGAAGAAATAAAATTTCTAGAGACATTAAACAACTACTTCTTGGGGCAGCATTTCATGGAAAGCACAAGAGAAGAGGCATTTTTTTATTCAGTCCTAAAGGGAGCACATCATCTGGCGAGGTGATGAGAGATGAATATAGCTGAATCATGCAATAATAGTGACCATAACATAATTAAATTGTCTAAGCATCTGATGAAGTGGGATTTTTTCCCACGAAAGTTCATGAGATAAATAAATGTGTTAGTCTTTAAAAGTGCCACAAGACTCCTTGTTTGTAATCAAATTTAACATCCTTCTAGGGGGAAAAACGCCAAAGAAACTCACAACAGTACCATTTAACTTCACAAAGGGGACTATACAGAAACAGGAAAGTCAGTTAAATGGATATTAAAAAAACAGTCAGACGTGTGAAATGCCTGCAAACTGCATGGAGACAATTTAAAAATGCCAGAATGGAGGCTCACACTAAATTCATAACCTAAATTAAAAAAAACTGCAAGAGGGCCAAAAGAGGCTAGCCTAACTAAATAGAAAAGACATTTAGAGGCAAAAAGGCATCTCTTAAAAATTGGAAGTCAAATCCTAGTTAGGAAAATAAAAAGGAGGATAAACTCTGACAAGTCGAAGTGTGAAAGCACAAGAAGGCAGGCCAAACAAGAATGTGAAGAACAACTAGCTCAGGATACAAACTAACAGCAATATTAATTTAATTAGATCAGAAACAGGAACCTACCTGTTAAAGAAATATAACTTAACTTTATGTAATTAAGTTTTAGTAAGACATTTATTTTGGCATGCAGGAAGAGTCTTAACAACACAGAGTTTGTGCAGTTAAGTGAGCTCTGCTCACAGGCAGATTTTGCTGGTATTTATATGATAGACCATTAACAATTTTTGCCTATTAGGTGCAAGTGAAAGGTTACAAACTGGTTAAAACAAATAAACAGTTTAGAAACAGCTTATTTTATTTAGAGTACTTTTACTTTGAGAGGCCAGTTTTTCTTTTTTTTCTCCAGACTATACCATTTTTATTTACACTTTTTTTCGTTTTTCTATAAGTCATGCTGTTGCTGAGCAAATTTGAGGCCTGCAAAGTTTGCTTCTACAATCCTCCCTTTGGTGCTTTAGCACCAACTTAATTTAAATTTGAATATTTATTAATTTTTTTATACTTTGTCTTTTTTAATTTTTAAATACATTTTTTTGTTTGTTTTTGTTTTGGACTGAAGCTTTTATAAATAGATTTAACAGAATAATTTTAAAACAGATTTGATTAATAGCCTTTTTTTCCCTCTTTATAATGTGCAGTAGGGCCATTGGACCATGGAGGGGCTAAAGGAACACTCAAGAACAACAATGCTGCTGCGGAGAAACTAAATCCATTCTTTGCACTGGTCTTCACTGCAAGGAATATGAGGAAGAACTGCACACCAAACCCATTCCTTTTAGTTGACAAATCTAAGGAACCGTCCCAGACTTAGGTGTCAACACATGAAGTTTTGGAACAAACTGATAAATTAAACAGTAATAAGTCACCGGAGCCGGAAAGTATTTACCCAATACTGAATCTATTCTCCCCAGCTATGACCTGCTGAGGCACAGTGGCATTTGGCACAGCGAGCAGGGTCAGCAGAACCAGATCATTACGTTTTGGATCAGTAAACCCACACTATTCCAAATTTAATTCTGACATTGAGTTTGAAGGGTTAAAGGTTAGTTACAATGAGTGAACAATGATCATCAGAGGGTCTTGATAGAAAAGCCCTTGAAGATGTGTGCTCAGAAAGGGGTTAACCTTTAGGAAAAAAGCCACAGATCAAGAACTGAAAATCTGCTAATGGCCAATGATTAGAAAGCGAAGGCTCTGCTCTCACCTGCCCCAGACGCAGCTGCGGAAGCAGAATCAATTAGAATGCAAGCAGTAAAAAACAAGCAACAGTCTGAACATGAATAAAAACTGGTAAATCTTAAACTGCAAGAAAAGCAAAAGATGGGAGCAATGGTCTTAAGTTGCAGTGGAGGAGGTCTAGTTAGATACTAGGAAAAACTTTCTCGCTAGGAGAGTGATGAAGTACTGGAATGGGTAACCTAGGGAGGTGGTGGAATTTCCATCCTCAGTGGTTTTTAAGGGCTGGTTTGACAAAGCCCTGGCTGGGATGATTTAGTTAGGGTTGATCCTGCTTTGAGAGGAATGTTGAACTAAGGCCCCTTCTGACACTAATATTCTATGCATCTATAGCTGATACGTAAAAAGCAGCTTACTAAAGATGTTTAGCAGAGGCTGAAATCCAAGAAAAAGCTCACCAAAGAAGAATGCTGGAGTCAGAAGCTGAACAAGGAGCTCCCAGATTTCAGCTCCAAGTCTGGGGAGAGCAAAAGAATTTACCACAGCCTGAAACTCCATCTCCCCTCCACAACAGCAAAAACTGGGGATAGATTTGTCCCATTTACCAAGATACTGAAAAGATAAAAGGAATTTATGTCTGCCTGTGAACACTACCTGTAGTCTTCAAGGTCCCAGATGAACAGTGAATGCCTATTCTGCTAACCAGGTTGACTGGAAAAGCCAGAGAGGTATTTAATAAATTAAAACAGCAAGAGGCTTTAGATTATATACTGTTTAAGGATTCTGTATTAAAGTGATTCAAGCTCACTCCTGAATCTTACAAGTTAAAGGTCAGAAATTATAAAATGTCTAATGAGTGGAATGTACTCATAAATGTTTGGGTTTTGTTAAAAAGTGGGTTGTGGGAGCAAAAGCTTTTGGGAATTGATTGATTTCTGGATTTAATTACCTTGGACCAATTTTTGGACATTGTTCCTGAGAATATTGAAGCAGCTATCTCTGATAGAGAGCATGATTCAGTCTTAAAGATTGCAGAAACTGCTGATATGCATCTAGAGAACAAAAATTATGAAACATCTTAATTCCAGTGTAAAAGAAATGAAGGGTTTAAAAGTAGATCCAGCCCCACTTCTGTTAGAAAAATGCCTGGGAGTTCAGGAGGTAAAAATTTCTACTCTAAGGGAAGACAAGTAGTCTCTCATTTGTGTGGTATACTTAGACATATCAAACCACAGTGTCAAAATTTGAAAATTAGACCAGCAACACCAAAAACCATCAAAAAACCCCATACATTCTGACTCTTTAAGCATGGAAAGTGAACGATAAAGCCCAACAGTGTTATTGTGTGCGCAAAATGCTGACACTGCTGTCTCTGAGGGAGTGAGCCTTAGGATACATTTTAAAGCTAAACAGGGTTCATCTGCAGTGCAGAAATTAATGGGAAAAGGTGTATGGCATGGAGGGAAACCACAGCTGATACTACTTTGGTTAAAGCAAGCCTTGTGAGAGGAAGATTATTTGCCGGATGTAAGTGTGACTGTTGTAGCTCTCTCTGAGAATTCTATGAGAGTGCCTTTGGCTAAAATCCACTTCAAGAGGAAGGAATTGTATGTGTGTAAAGGAGTCTATTCCTGCAGATGTTTTAATTGGTAACGATATTAAAGCTGTGTTCAGAGTTCAAAAGGAACTTAGATAAGAAACTGCAGAACTACTAACTCTGGTATGTCATGGGACAAGCATTAACGTGATAAGAAGTAGGGTCCTCTCATGGATCAGTAACTGTTAAAAGACAGAAAACACATGCTATGAATATATGATCAGTTTTCAGAATGGAGAAAGGTAAATAGTGCGGTCCCCCAGGGGCCTGTAGTGGGACGAGCACTTTTCAACAAATTCATCAATGATCTGGAAAAAGGGGTTAATAGTGATATGGCAAAGTTTGCAGATAATACAAAATAATCTGTGATCGTTAAGTCCAAAGCACACTGCAAAAAGTTACAAAGGATCTCACAAAACTCGGTGTCTGGGCAACAAAAAGGAAGAGAAATTAAATGACAAGTACAAAACAATGCATGCCGGAAAAAATAATCGCAGCTCTACATACAGAATGATGGGGTCTAAATTAGCTGTTACCAATCAAGAAAGATCTCGTGGTCATCATGGATAGTTCTCTGAAAACATCTGCTCAGTGTGCAGTGGCAGTCAAAAAAGGTAACAGAATGTTGGGAGACATTAGGAAAGGGCTAGACAATAGAAAATACCATAATTCCACTATATAAATCCATGGTACAGCCATTCCTTGAATATAGCGTGCAGTTGTAGTCACCCCATTGCAAAAAAAGATCAATTAGAAATGGAAAAAAATACAGAAAAGGTCAGCAGAAACAATTAGGGGCATGAAACAGCTTCCATATGAGGAAAAATTACAAAGACTGGGAATGCTCACTTTAGAAAAGACAACTAAGGGAAGGATATGAGAGAGGTGTGTAGAAATGGAATAAGGAAGTCCTCTTTATCCCGTCACATAATACACAAACCAGAGGTCACCCAATGGAATGAACAGACAGCAAGTTTAAATAAATGTACGGAAGTACATTCTTCACACAATGCACAACCAACCTGTGAAACTTGTTGCCAGGGGATGTTGTGAAGGCCAAAAGCACAACTGGATTTAAAAAAGAATTAGGTAAGTTAATAGCAGATAGGTCCATCGATGCGCATTAGTAAAGATGGCCAAGGATGCAACCCCATGTTCCAGGAAACCTAAACCTCCAACTCCCTGAGCTGGGACTGGAGGCAATGAATGGATTGCTTGGTAAATGGCCCTCTTCTGTTCATTTTCTGAAGCACCGGCCACTGTCGAAAGACAGAATACTGGCCTGACCCAGTATGATCTTTCCTATGTTCTGACGACTGTTCTGTGTTTTGCCTTCTTGAACAGGAGCCTCAAGGGCTTGATGCCTTACCCAAATGAGCTGGTGTCAGCTCAATGTGGAGTCCCTACACTCCACCAACCAGCTGATGATGGGCAGCTAACCCCCACCCCTTCCCCACTGCCAGTCACCCAATCCAATGAATGGCAACAGCCGCTAAAGAGCCCAGAGGCAGAGACTGAGTAAAAGTTGTTCAAGAGCAGGGCTGGGGAGACCCTGAACTGCATCGGGAGCTGCTAGCAATGCTCCCCACTCCCCTCCCCCCCGCCAAATGAGGAGCCTCAGCTCAGCAAAGCAGTCTTCAGCATCAGTGGCCAGTCCCACACTGATGATGATGGGCAGCTGCACACCTCCTTCCCCAGCTGCTAATCACCCAGGCTATCCCATCGATCAGCTGAATGGCAATTGCCTCCCCCTGCACTGAACAGCTCAGTAATCTTAGCACCAGCTTTCCAGCGCCGGTCCCAGGTGGAAAAAAAAAAAACAGTGATCAGGGCCAGCAGAGGCTGGGAATGCATTGGGAGTTGCCAACTTGGGGTGACACCCAACAGCTGAATGACCCAAGGCAGGGCAGGGGGCTGACCACCCTCAGCTCTTTAAGGGGCATGAGATCTTCAGCTATTTGGGAGTTCAGCCAGGAAGCAGCGGAGGTTAATTGTTAGGGGGCAGCTGCTGCTCTCTAACAGTCCAAGAGCAGACACAGGCAGCTGCCCCAGAAGTCACAGCAGTTGCACCAGGACCCTATGACTTCGTATAAAATTTAGTTTTAAAGTAAAAACAACAGTGTGGGCACTGTTTAAGGGGCATTTATTAAGCCCCTGCTTTCTTAGTTATGCTACGGTACACAGGCACCCAGACAAACGCTCCGCTCCTATCTTAGGAGCAAGAGTTGCTGGGAGGAGGAGGGTGGTGCTGATGTGGATACACATAAAACCTGGCATGCGGATCGCAGACTGGATAAATACTTACAATGATCGGATGCAGATCCACATTTATATATCTGCGCAGGGCTCTACCCTCCACCCCCTCCCCCGACAAACTTGCAAGAACGGAACATATATCACACTTCAAAAATAGTGTAAAAGCACATCTGAAAACAGTAACTCTGCAAGAACAAGCTGTATTTTCACCACTGACTTGCCTCCTAGTTGATTACAATGGTGGCTTTATTATTATTTACTAAGTGTAAACTAGGAAGAACAGTAGCAACTGAGACCCACCATCACTTTTTCTTTTTACCAATATTTAGATATTTAGCTACCATAATAGGAAATCTGATATGGAAACTTTCAGAACTTTATCCTTGGGCCATCAGGATTGGAACCCCAGTAAAAGAGACTACATGGGAAGGTTTAAGTTAGCTTTAACACACCTATCCTCTACTAGCTATGAGACAGCTAAAAAACACGAGCTGCTTCCAAGATAGGTTATTAAAACTCTGCAAGTGGTAGCCAAAAATAAAAGGCTCTGCCAAAAAAATAAATAAATAAAATATTTTCTTGGGCTGATCCAGAGGAAGTATTTTTCACTCACCTCAATGAATTAAGGAGCTACTGTTTTCCTCAGTGTACAGTCTGACTAAAAAGAGTTCTCCACAGGAATGAGGAGAGAGGAAAAAATCCTCTCCCATATCACAGACAATTCATTTGATTGTTGCTGCAGAAACCCTTAAGGCAGGTGCTCCATCCACCCCATTCAACTGCACCTGAAAAGTTCTGTGAGAAGCTGTTCTTTGCAGCACACCACATGCATACCTACCGCACAGTTCCCCAAAATCTTGCTATTATGCTATGAATTAATCCTTATATCAATGGGCTATGAAATCAATGAATTGTGGTGAAATATGAGAAAACACTAACTACAAAGCTCAACTCCTTAGATGGTACAGTAAACATTCTTAAGTGACTTATATAATCAGCTAATATTTTAACAAAGTTTTCAAGGGCAAACAAATACGGCATAAGCCTTAGTTTTCAAATTTCACTCCTCTTTAATTAATGATTCCATCCTTATTTTTATTTACTAAAATAAAGAAAAGTCTGGCTTAAACAATTTTATAGCAATTGCCAAGCTATAATATTTGCTCTTTGTGCTGATGTGTATAGTATATTCTCCATTCAAGTACATATGTAGTAATCAAGATGCATAAGGAAATGTACAGTGTTATAACTTACGATTACATCTTTTCTGCACAAATCTCAATTTGCAGGCAGTTCGATATGTTGAAAGTCTAATGACATCAAAATTCTGAGCCCCTATAAACCAAAACAAAAAAAGCTTTATTTACTTTTCATTCTTATTTCTTCTCTAATATTTAATTCACATGGTAAAATATTTCATTCAAGCATATGATTGGATGGTAATAGTAAAGATTTATATTTAATTAACACTATCATATTCCTGCCATCCAGTGTCCCTACAACTCCCCCCAGCTTAGTATCATCTGCAAACTTGCTGAAGGTGCCTCCACCGCATCCTCCAGATCATTAATGAAGATGTTGGACAAAACCAGCCCCCAGCACCGACCCCTGGGGCACTCTGCTTCTTATCAGCTGCCAACTAGACATCAAGCCATAAATCACTACCTGCTGAGCCTGATGATCGAGTGAGCTTTCTATCCATTTTATAGTCCATTCATTCATCCAATGCAGTGGGATTTTCTCCCACGAAAGCTCATGCGATAAATAAATCTGTTAGTCTTTAAAAGTGCCACAGGACTCTGTTGTCTTTCTACAATAGACTAACACGGCTACCCCTTTGGAATTTGACTACTTTAACTTTGTGGGAGATTGTATCAAAAGCTTTGCTAAAGTCAAGGATCAGAATAGGGCAGCATCACCTTTCCAACAGGTTTTCTCTGAGCTTCTTGATTAGAGATAGACTTTCAACTGAACATTTGTCCTTCAAATGTCCTTTGCCTCAATAAAACAAACAAACTGGATGTCTATTGTGAGGAGGCAACATTTCTATCAGAGTCCTGCTGTTTGAAACCTGCTCCTTAAAGACTGCTGCATGTTTACAGCAGAGCAAACACCATGAACACATTAAAATAAGAGATCCTTCTAAGGGTAAACTGCCACTAAGCTAGCACTAATGAGCTATTTAAAATAAGAATTTAGCCACTCTAGCTAGTTAGAAAGAAGCTATCTCCAAGAGACAGAGGGAGCTCTGACTTTCACCGCAGGCAATAAGAAGGAACCGTGAGGGACTCATAGCAGCCCCATCCTTCAAGCCATCAGCTGCAAGCATGAGGATACATAGTCCACATGCCACTGCTACAACAGTGCTAATACCAAAGTCTCTGACACTAGAGCACTTTGCACACGCAGCGACAGTAAAATGTCTAGGGAGGTGACTTCCTGTAACTGATGGTTTTCGAGATGTGCAGTCCCTACCTGGATTCCAGACATGGGTGTGCATCTGGAACCAGAACTGTTCAGAGAAGTGTCTGATGACCCATGTCCACACCTCGCATCTTCCACCCGGTATGTCTGAGATCTTATGTTGCTGCTAAGGTTGACAGCCCCTCCATTTACTCTTACTAACAGGCAGTGAGTCCGTAGCACAGGCAACGGGGGTTGGAATTGGAATCCAGATAGGAAGCACACCTCTTGAAGAGCTATCTGTTACAGTACGTAACCTCCCTTTCTTCGAGTGCTGGTCCCTATGTGGATTCCAGATGTGGGTAGGTAGCATAGTGAGCTGCCGACAGAATGGAGATGGACACTAAGATGCAGTAGATGCGAAAGTCTGGGTCGGGTCATGGCTAGCAGGGGACAGGCAAGTTTTATATTCATTTATAGGAATTACCTTATCCAACACAGGCATGCCTCTTCAGTAATCAGGGATGGCTAGCTCCAGGCCCTCCCGCAACAAGCCACCATTACAGGTATATTAATGATGAAGATGTATATTCAACGTTGTGACTTACTCATTTCCATGAACAGCTGTCTCTTCTCTGCCATTGTCCTTCTCCTCTTCCCACTTTCTTCAATCATTCTAAAAACAAAAAATTAGTGCTTATGCTACCAATTCTCCTAGTACAAAACCAGCTTCCTGCTAACAAAGTTTATTTTATTCAAATTCCAAAGGGGTGGCCGTGTTAGTCTATTGTAGAAAGACAACAGAGTCCTGTGGCACTTTTAAAGACTAACAGATTTATTTATCGCATAAGCTTTCGTGGGAGAAAATCCCACTTCGTCAGACGCTTTGAAGATAGGAAAGTTAAAGCGTCTGACGAAGTGGGATTTTCTCCCACGAAAGCTCATGCGATAAATAAATCTGTTAGTCTTTGAAAGTGCCACAGGACTCTGTTGTCTATTTTATTCAACAAACGAAAGATTTTAATTATGATCTGTTCTCACATCTAGTCAAAAAAACAGACCACCACAATGTAACAGGCAAAAATCAGCAAAGAAATAATATGTATTTTTCAGTCTGGTATTCTTTGAAAAAGAGCTACTGCCTTTTGTTTTTAAAGTGCTTTTCACACTTTTGGGTGCCATATTAAAATTATTAGTCTACTGGCAAAAGTGGTCTAAGTTGGCAAACTCTTAAGAGATATATACTACAAAGTAATACTAAAATATATATATAGATTGAGATTTTGCTTCTGCGAACTCGAATTTCCCAAAATACCAAAGAAAGCAAGCGCTAATTTACAGCAGGACATTTAAATAAAAAACATTTCCAACTTGGTGCATGACTAAAATCAAGACCGGATGTTTTCTAAAAGATATACCTCAGGAATTGTTTCTCAGAAGTTCACTAGGCTGTTTTATACACAAGGGGGGATTAGATGATCATAATAGTCCCTTCTGGCCTTAAAACCTATGAATTGCACTTAACTCTTCCAGGCAATAATTACACTAATACATTCTCCCCAGTGACTGATACCGCATTTAAATCAACCCTAAAGAAGAGCAAGTATAAGTGACTCAGCTCGATGTTGATATAATTTGTGTATATGAAACCTTTGACTGAATATGATATTCACCAACTTCTTAATTATAAATTTACTCAAGATGGTTTAGAGATTTATTGTAAAGTGAAAGTAGTAAAGTAAGTTGTATCTAAACAACTTGTTTGATTTGTTCAAATAGTCTGATCTGAACCTGTCACTCACACTTCACTTCCCTCCCATACTGTTAGTTTTCCATTTTCCAGCATCTGATGAAGTTTGACTTCTCTCTCATGCAATAAATAAAACGTTCATCTTTAAAAGTGCCACCAGACTCCTTGTTTGTTTTGCTGAACTAGACTAACACAGCTACCTCTCTGGAACTTATCTTTGTTTGTTGTTGTTTAACCAAATTCTGTATCCAATTAATGGTAGCTTTGTTGAGCCTCCCTCTCCAACTTATTTAACAGAATGTTTAATATCTTGGTCCATGTTATTTTTACCAGAGTTGCTCCACAGCATGAGATTGGGAAAGGCAAAGAGGATGTATGAGGTGACGTAGCACTAGGGTTTGGCAGGGCAGAACTTATGAAACAAGAGGAGCAGGACTCAAGAGAAGAGGCGGGCAAAGCATGGGGAGAATCACTACCATGTCAATGGAAGTAAGGGAAGAAAGGGCATGAGGGAGGAGAGGTCTGAGGCCAGGTGAGAGTCATCATTACTGACAGACTGGAAGTCACAGAAATGCCAAGTAACAGAGCATGAGAGGTGAGGGCAAAGAAACACATAGTTAAGGAGTTGGATGAGTCGTCAAGCACCAGAAAAGCTCTGAAGTTCCAAGAAAAAACAAACACACACCTCAAGGCGCAACGCCCCCAGTGTGTCCAAACTGGGAATTGTTGGTACTGCTAAACAAGGATGGAACAATAGAAAAGCGGAAGAAAAATAAAAGGATTTTAAAGGTAAAATGTAGGTAAGTTTTATCTCCTCCCAATGAGAAAGAGAGCAAGAGCATGTGTGTACAGACATGCATAATTTTCCATATCTGTACTTCTCTGCTTCAAAAAGCCCTTACTTGTTTTCACGTTAAGTCACTCCTCATTCCAGGTTGTTTTTGTGATACTTTGGTTCCTAGCTTTATGTTTTATAAAGGCACAGGAATGAAAACAACTCACACCAAACCTCCTAAGGCCAATACTACAGGACCTATTTTAAAAGGTTTCGCTCTTCTTGGAGCTCATCAGCTGTAGGTAACGGCCTAAATTTTATGTATTTTTCCCCTTCAAATTGCAAGGAGGGGGCGTGATGGTGCAAATATTTTTTCACCTCAGTAAGCAAACTTAGCCCTGGGCCTAGTAAATCCCAAACTTTTCAAGCCTTTAACTAGAAATCACACCTTCCATACTTTTCTTTCCCTCCTGCATCCCAGGAGAAAAATCAAGAATCACACTGACTCCATAACTATCATCTTATTTTATAAATTAAATACTTCTCCTTTATTTGAATTCTACATGAGCAATAATAGATGTTTCTTTGCCACTCTTTAATTACTGCCTGATCTGTTCATCTACAGAGAAATTGGACAAGATTGACAAAAAAAGATTCACAACCTTCCTCCCCTTCATCTCCCTCGATTTCAGGTTTAAACTAGTGTAAGTGGTGTATTCTCCGTAACTTGAAGTCTTTAAATCATGATTTTGAGGACTACAGAACCAGCCAGCAGTGGTCTATTACAGGAGTGGGTGGGTAAGGTTCTGTGGCCTGCAGCACACAGGTGGTTAGACTAGATGATCCTGATGGTCCCTTCTGACCTTGAAGTCTATGAGTCCATGACTATCTCATTTACCACTTTGACCCAAAACCTGACACTATATCCCCTTAGTCCCACTACTCTTCTTACTGGCTTCCCTCTATCCCCCTCATCTTCAATCAATCGTTCTGATTCACAAGTGATTTATGGGCATTAGTAAGCCTAATGCTTAAAAAAATAAATTATTTGACCAGACCTGACTCTTCTCCCTTCCCTTTGGAAAAGAAACACAGTTTAGAAGTTAGTTCAGATGGAAATTCAACACTACTTTAGACAGATATTTAGGATGAAAACATAGGACCACTTTATCCTTCTGAAACATGTGAGTCAACCTAAAGGTAAGATCCATCTTGTCTGCCTGAAGCAACTGCCAAAAAAGAGGTTGTTTTAAAAGGTAGGAAACTTTTATGTTGGAAACCTTTGAATACAAAATGGATCCACTGTTTACTACTATTTTAACCTTTTCAGGTATTACTTTAAATGTTTGGGATAAACCAGCCATCCTTAACTACTGTTTAAGTCTGGAGGAGCAATACTGATCAATGAAATATTACATGGTAGCAGAAGAACTAGATGGATCCCTTTTCTGTTCATTTTCATGTCTGAATGTTTTGAAGTAGATGCTGAACTCAACTAAAACACTTTCAACCTTCACTAAATATTTTGTTTGGCAATGTAGTCGAGGGAGGGGGTAACGACTCCTACATTTACCTTGTCTAAAATTTTCTGCTATAAAAAGGTGTGTAGTGTTTTTTCTTTGTTTGGTTTTGGTTGTTGTTTTTTTTTTTTTTTAAGATGAGGTCCAGTGTTGTTACTGTTTTCAGCACTAAACTGAAGTTTGGAAGGGGCCAGCCCTGTGGTTAGAGAGTCACTAATACTGGCTAATTGAAAATCTGTTTAGACAAAGTTGGCATCTCATGATGATTTTTTCTCATTAGCTTGTTCCTAACTTGCTACTAAAACCCTCGAATATTTCACTAGCACTGTGCAAGCACCAATCCCATAAATCGCTTCAGCATTCCAGCAACCACTTCTCCATCAAAATGGCACTGGGCCTAAAGGAAAAGGTAGCAGGCCACCTGGGCAGCATGACTTCTGGATTCGCTTCTTCTACTTTGAGAAGTTAATAATTCTGCAGCCTTCACAATCCATACTATTGAGCGAAGAATCTTATAAATGTTCTCTACCAAGAGGTTAGACAAGCTGTGAAAAGTGTTCAGAGTTTTACAGATTTTTACTGTAGAATCACTTATCAATGGTTCCCAAACTTTTTACCCCGCACCGCTCCTTACCTCTGTCCACACATACACACACCCCAGCTGGGGCTGTGATGCAGGCCAAAATCAGGGCAGGAGACTACAGCTGGTAAAGGAGCCATAGTCAGGGCTGGGGACTACAGCTGGTAAAGGGACCACAGTCAAGGGCCGATGTGAGGGCCGAGGGTTGCAGTGAGCACTGGCGACTGAAGCGAAGTGCCATGGCTGGGCCCAGAGCAGAACTCGGGGCAGGGTAAGGCTGGGTGACACTTCCTCCCTGCCCGCTCTCGGGGCTGGCCCCGGGCCCAGTTGTGGCCTCCCACTTGAATGTTTCTCTGCATTCCTGCCCCCAGTTTGAGGACCTCTGACTTACCCAACACTACCCCACAAAAAGAATCTGTTAAATCTAAGTATTTCTCTCATGCTTTCTGTAAAATGGGGCTGTTCACATTCATGTAACCCACTGTTCCAACGTATTAAGCATCCTTAATTTTTAAAAGGAAAAAAGCCTATAGTGTGAAACTATAACATGTTACAGGTGTTTCCCGTCATCATCATTAAACTGTGGACTTTCAGCACTGCAGCTCAGACATCTATTAATTGAGCCTAAAGGATTGATTAATTAATTAATTAATTGCAACAGCTGACAGCAAAAGCAGACTGTTGCTGTCTGCGGATCATCCACTAGAGGAAATTGTATAAAAAGTTAAACTATATTGTAAAATGTTAAGATTGCAGTCAACCACTCAGAAGTTAGGAAATGTCAGAATCACAGTTATTTGTGCAACCTTAATTCTGCCCTTTTGTGTGTGTTATGGTGGATGTACACAGAACACCTGCCTCACTCCAAACATCATTGTGCTTCAAATTACAGAGAGTCTACATTTATCTCAAAAGCAACCATTACAAACCCAATGAATTCAGACTTCAGGTTAAATCTAAAATAAATATTTTTAAAAGTGTGCAAATACAAATTTAGGGCATTCGAGCAGCCTTAACTCAGCCCTGGTGTGATATGATGAAAAAGTTATTTAAAAATCAGTTTAAGTCTAAATTGTGTCCACAAATTCTACAGTGATCAAATCATAATAATATGGTTATTACATGGTTTCATTACTAGGCAGAAGTAAAATTTTCTGGGTGCCTTACCAGTGCATTTCCAAACATTAACTTTAACCCTAACTTTGAATTATCATAATGGGTATAAATTTCCAGAGGGGTAGCCGTGGTAGTCTGTTGTACAGCAAAAAACAACCAGAGTCCTGTGGCACCTTATAGACTAACAGATTTTCTTCGGCATAAGCTTTCATGGACTATAACCCACTTCGTCAGATGCATCTGTCTATAAGATGCCACAGGACTCTCGTTTTTTGCATAATGGGTATGAAACTTTTATTTCAAGGATAACAAACATCCTTGCAATATTTTACCCTTAATCTTCCAATGTAAATTGTTAACCTTAACTCAATTTTGACTAAGATTTGTGTGTCACTTGCTCACCATTAAGAAATCCCCAGCTTTGCTGAGAACATGGTACCAATTCAGCAGCCAAACTAGACAGTAATTTTGAGAGATTAGGCTATGAAAACAAACTTCTCCAGTTTAAATGACAGGAAATATTTTAAGGAAGCAAGTTCCAAAGCAGTAGCCGTGTTAGTTTAGTTCAGCAAAACAAACAAGGAGTCCTGTGGCACTTTGTTTATTATTGTTAGTCTTTAAAAGTGCCACAGGACTCCTTGTTTGTTTTAAGGAAGCAGTGAATGACTACTCAAGTTAGAACTAAGTCAATACATCTGAGTCAGCCAGCAGGGCTGTCCTTTGGGGGGGAGGGGAGCGAGCAGAGTGATCGCCCTGAGCCCCGCGGTTTCAAGGGCCCTGCGCTGCCCCACTATCAGCGGGGCAGCGTGGGATCCACACGCTGCACCACTACCCCTCCACTGCGCCCTGAGGGCAGCCCACTCACTCCCCCGCCCTGCTGCCTTTGCCTTCCTGCCAAAGGCACGGGAGGCCATAGCCCAGCCTCTAGACCAGCTCACTCCACCCTGAGGGTGGAGCAACCGACCCACAGCAGCAGAGCAGAAGAGCTGAGCCCAGCTGGGCCAGTCCACCTGTCTCCACTCCTGCTGCTACCCGCAGCTGAGCAGGTGGCTGGGCCCGGGACCGGCCCAGCTCCTGCCGCCGCCAGCAGGCGGCCTTGTGGTCCCGGCTGGGCCTGGCTCCCAGTCTTTGGGAGGCAACCAGGGTCCCTGTGGGGGGGATCCGGGTGCCCAGGGGGCACCCAGGGTCCCTGGGGAGTGGAGCAGGCCAGCCCACCATGCTCCCCTCCAGAATAGGGGGTTGCGGGGCCCACCTAGGCCGACTGGCCCTGGGCCCCGCTCCCCCCCAGGGATAGCCTTCTCAGCCAGGAATTCAGTTTCACATATAAAAACAACTTCCAGCACTACCATGCCACCCAACCTAGTACTCTGCCTTGAGGATTCCAGAGGGAAGAGTGCCACTAAATGAATGAGTACCACTTTATATTCTATTAAGGTTTTCCTTGGAGGTCCTCCCATTCATGCGGCTTAAATCTGGTGACATGGCTGCAGATACATTTGTACTTTACACATAATTGCAGCCAACAACAGAGTATTTTTCACAGGAGTTGATCTCTCACTCAGATATACAAGTCAGTACTTTGTATTGTGCATTCATCATAAATAAAACACTAAGGTTAATTACAAGCACCTGATTATTTAATTTCATTCACATATCTGCTCAAACACATTGCCCTGGGTTCAATACCACAGGATATTTAGAACAATCAAGATCACCTGGTTTCTACAAAAAAGGAATGTCAAATCTAGTTTTCACTTGAGGACAGAGATTGGAGATGGACTATGAGATGTCTTAGCCTTTTAACAGAAAGCATGGAATCTTCAAATATTTAAACGCAGTCCTCGTAACAATCACTTCCCTACACACTCAGGTGTTAGCTGCACATTACCCAACATGAATCCTACTAGCAACCCACTTATGTTGCGAAAAAGAGAAAAGAGAAGAGAGAAAAGCAAAGAAAGCATACTTTCCTCCTTTAAAAGTCAGTCTTTACCTAATGCTAATAAAATTTTCTGCCGTGAGCACGGCAGGAACCAGGGAGATGAGGTGACATCTTTTACTGGACCATCTTTTGTTGGTGTGAGAGAGTGACTTTCCAGCTAGGAACTGAAGTCTGCAGCAATTTTGCTGCTTTGTGGACAGTATTGTTGAGGTACATTGTGGAAGAGAAGCAGCAGAAATCTCTAGTGAGCCAGGCTAGCTCCAGAGAGGAGCCAAACACACTCCCTACTAGAAAACTAACAAGGACAGTTAAAGAGAAGTACCTAGCGCACACAAATCTCTGCCACGCCGGTCCCTCTCCCCAGCTCCCAAGCATGGGGGCATGCTAAACCTGAAGGGAGCAACCGGCCTTTCTATCTCCAGCCCATGCACAGTAGGACAGCTGTTCCTTGCACGGAGCCATTCGGGCCCAGGCACAGCCACCCTCTCTGTCCCCAGTGTAGCAGATGGACGCCTGAAGACAGGCAGGGGCTAGCAACAGTGGGTTCATTGCCCGGAGTGCACAGCACCAATAATCACACCAGGGTGGAGAAGCACACTAAGATTTATTTGAGATCTCAAGCAGGCACACGGAGACAGGCACGTCTCAAATCATGCGCGCCCCCACTCAGTTACAGTAACTCTTATATAGACTTCCTCTTGCTGTGTAAAGATCCTACCCCCCCTCCTCTTTGGGTGAGAAGCATGCTTTCAAGGCTGTGTTATAATTACAAGCGGAGACCGGCTGAGACTGGTACTGTTATTCTGTTATGAGGAACAGGTTATCAGTTCCTGCAACCGGGGAACATCCTTATATGGGCTGTTGCTGGGATTTGTTGGGCGCCAGTTATGTCCCAGCTGTGTCCCAGTCTGGAGCGAAGGGGATTCATCGACACTGTGGCCTTCCACCCCCCCGAGTTACCCAGTGCGCAACCCCAGACACAGCCAGGGGCATCAACACCAGGGAGCTCGGCGGCCACACAAGGCACCGCCCTGGGGCACAAGGTCGGGACCTAGGCGCAGTGCTCGGCGCAGGAGCTTTCCCGCCGGCCAGAACAGCGCTCCCGGATGGGCAATGGGGCGCCCGCAGGCCGGACGGGCCTAGCGACAAGTTCCCCGGAAAGGCGCTGGGTGAGCCGGCCCCGGCACCGGTCTCTACCACAACAGCCGCCCGGCCCCCTCAGCCGCGGCCAGCACCCGCCCCGCCCGGGCCCCCGCGCCCCCTCCGAGCTCGGCTCGGCCCCGCTCCACACGGCCGGCGGCGCCCAGTGCCCCGTCCCGACTCGCCGCGCCGCACTCACGTTCCGCCCGGAGCCGCTGTGCTGGAAAGGGGGGGAGCGGGTGGCGGCGGCCAGGCCTCGGGGCGCCACCTGCCTCCGGCTCCGCTACCTGCTCCGGCCGGGGAACTAACGCCTCAACCGCACTGTTCCGGCCCGGCGGCCTCGCGTAGGCCCAACGCCGGCCAATCCGGGGAGGCCTAGCCCGCAGCGCGGGGCGCGCGCGCTCACTCCAACCAATCCGGCGTCGCCTCTGCCAGCTCCGCGCTCCCTCGCGCTCTCCGGCCAATCCGCGGCCAGCTCTGCTGTCCCACCCCTGCCCTCTCACCGCTACCTTGTGCCCCCATTTGCGGAAGCTGGGTTGGTTGGTTCGGGTTTTTTCTCTGCCAGGGGAGCGCGAGCGCTTCGGCCAATGGGCCACCTGGCGCGCGCTCGCCCCTCACCTAGTCGGAGCTCGCGCTCTCGCCAGCCAATCGGCGGCCTGTCTCTCTCTCTCTCGCGCGCGCGCGCGGCGGCCCCACCCTCACCTAACGGTCGCTTGTGGCGCGGTCGGAGCGCGCGCCGTCTCCTAGCGAGCTAGCGGCGTCTCTGCGCAGACTCGCAGAGGGGTCTCCGCACGCGTTGCTGGGATCGTGGCGGCGAGTCTCTGAGGGGATTTCGGTTCTGCACCCGCCGCCATGAGACCGAGCCGGGCAGGGCGCAGTCCTCTCCTGTTTGTCGCCCGGTGCCTGCTCCTGCCGTCAGCAGGGGAGACGCTCGGCTTCCATTTAAACACAAGTGGGTGCCGGGAAGAGCGTAAAAGTGGCCGGAGTCCGCCCTGAGGCGCCGAATCCAGCAGGCCCGGGCGGTGCACAGGGCGTAGTGTCTTTCCCCCAGGATTAAGCCCGTCTGTCTCCTTGTTGAGCACGAGAGGTTCTCTGTCCTCTGGTGAGGGCGTGGAGGAGGCCTGCGTGAGTAAACCCCAAAGCCCCTCGTTTCTCGCTCGGACAGGCTCATTCCCAGGAAGCTGCAGCCTGAGGCCAAAAAGTAAATTCAGGAGTCTGGGCGCGTGATATTGAATCCTTCCGAGCCAGCCCAACAAGGGATCCTGGGGCACTTTTAAAGACTAAGACGTTTATTTAGCGTGTGAGCTTTTGTGGGAGAGATCCCACCTCATCAGATGCTTGAAAAATGCTTCAGGCGTCTGACAAGGTGGGATTTCACCTATGAGAGCTCATGCAATAAATTGGTTGGTCTTTAAAAGTGCCACAGGACTCTTTGTTTTGTTAAAATTTACTGTGCTTCATAGAAGTCTTGGATAGACTTAACAGTCTAAATCTGGGTACGTTTGAGCAAGATGTTCCCGAGATACAGGGCTCCTGATTCCACCCCACCCCCCAAACAAATCAACCATTTACAGACCGCTTGGTTCTTCCAACTTTGGATTCAAAGTGTTGCACTGATCATCCCCAAAGTTGTATCACATGTTAGGATTTATCTCAGCTAGGAGACAGCAGATACTGTCCCTTTCAGGAAACAATATTGAAAAAAATTGGGAGAATCATTGGGTGCGTACAATATGTACAAATTAAGTCGATTTAAGATTGCTTAAATCGAATTAATTTAATCTGCGCCTACACCACATTTTCCTTAAATCGACTTAAACTGCTGCTTAAGTCGACTTAAGGAAAATTAAAGTCGACTTTATAAAACCTGGTTTAAAATTGACTTTACTGGCTAAGTTAATTTAGCCAGTGTAGATGCAGATTAGCCCTAATCGACTTTAAGTCGATTTAAAGGGCTCAAGGGCATCCCCCATTGCTCTCCCTGCCAGGGTGGCTGGCACAGGCAGAGCCTGGCCTGCCCTCCCGCTCTCCCCCACAGGGCAGGACAGAGTCCTGCCCACCCAGCTCCTATGCCCTGCCAGTGTCCCTGTCCTGCTCAGCACCCATTGTACCCAGATACAATTGGGCAAATGCTAAGCCCTCTGGCACTTGGCAATGGGTGCCCCCGCTGCCACCATGGACCAGTCCCAGGTCCACCTAGCCCCTAGAAGTCGACTTAGGCATCCAGTGTGGATGCTCTAAGTCGATTTGGCAAGGTCACCTTTAAGTCGACTTAATTTTTGAGTGTAGACATGCTAAGTCAACTTAACACAGTTGACTTAAAGTTGACTTTGTTAAATTGATTTAACAAAGTCGTCTTTTTTGGCCAAGTGTAGACATAGCCATAGGGTTGGAAGGGACTTCAGAAGGTCAACTAGTCCATAAACCTGTTCAAAGCAGGGCCAGTCCCAACTAAACCATCCCAGCCAGGGTTTTCCCAATCCAGACCTTAAAGACTTCTAAGGATGGAGATCCACCATCTATTTCCCTAGGTAAGCTAGTCCAGTATTTCCTCACCCTCATGAAAAAGTTGTTGCTCCTTGTTCTATCATCTGCCACCACTGAGAACAACCTAGCTCCAGCCTCCTTGGAATTGCCCGTCCCCCCAGTTCAGGTAGTTGAAGCCTGCTATCAAATACCCCCCTCACTCGTCTGCCAAGTAAACAATCCCAGTTCCCTCAGCCTCTCCTCATAAGTCATGTGCTCCAGCCCCCTAATCTTTTATTGTTGTCCTCTGCTGGACTCTTTCCAATTTGTCCACATCCTTCCTGTAATGGGATTCCCAAATTGGACATAAAGCTGCAAATGAGGCCTCACCAGTGCCAAATAGAGTGGAATAATCACTTCCCTCAATCTACTGGCAATGTTCCTACTAAGGCAGTCCAATATGCCATCAGCCTTCTTGGCAATAAGAATACATTGTTTGCTCATATCCAGCTTCTTGTGGACTAGCCACCAGGTCCTTTTCTGCAGCTCAGCTGCCTAACAAGTTGGTCCCCAGTATGTAGCAATGCCTGGGATTCTTTCGTCCTAAATGCAGGACTCTGCACTTCTCCTTGTTGAACCACATCATATTTCTTTTGGCCAAATACTCCAATTCATCTAGGTCACTCTGTATCCTATTCTTACCCTCCAGTATAATCTACTAATCTCCCAAATTTAGTGTTAACTGCAAAATTGCTGAGGGTGTAATCCACCCTATCCTCCAGATCATTAATGAAAATGTTGAACAAAACTGGCCCCAAGACCAACCCTGGGGTCAGTCCACTTGTTACTAGCTGCCAGCTGGACATTGAGCTGTTGATTGCTACCCATTGATCCCAATGATCTAACTAGTTTTGTATCCATTTTATAGTCCCTTTTCCAATCCAAAAACTTTAATTTACTGGCAAGAATACTGTGAAAGACTATATCAAAAGTTTTGCTAAAGTCAAGACATAAGCATGCACTGAGTATGTGAGTGACAAGCAGTTTTGGACCAGCAACTCTAACTCCAGCAGCAGTCCTGAATTTCCTAAAACCATGCACTCTGCAATTTCCAACCCTTTCCGGGACCATTCAGAAGATTAATGAGATTTGTTTGCTTCTCAAAAGAGACAAAATGTATAATTTATCACTTTCATTGGAGTTAACAATCACTTGGATTCAAACAGAATTTGGTTGGTTTATATTAAAAGTAAAATAAGTTTATTATCAAAAGGAGACAGGATTTTATGTGTGTTTAGGTATAAAGGATAAAGTTAGAAATGGTTACAAGCAACATAAAATGGAAAATGCTTTGTAGAGACTAAGACTTAACATAATTATGTCCTGGTTCCAAGTCATATTCTTTGCACACTATCTTCTGGTAAGACGATGATTACTTCCTTGGTCAGGATCCCCCACAAAGTCCAGACTGCTAAATTCCTTTGTCTTCTTAGGGGAAAGATTGTTAGGGGTTCTTTGCCCTTTCTTTTATATTCCAGTGAACATTTGAAATAGATTCTTCTGAAGGTTGCACTCCAAAGTATGCTCAAGCCGCAAGAAAAAAAGATATGGAGTCTTGTGGTGAAAGGAGTTCCATGCTTATTTCTTTCCCACTGGTATTTGCTAAATACTCTTCTTGCAATCTCCTTTCCTTGTTAACTTGATGGTTTTGTTTACCTTTTATGTAAATACATTCCTATTATCTCTTAATGTACTTTGGTGGCAGAAACACATTCATATCATAGGGCTGGAAGGGACCTCATGAGGTCTTCTAGTCCAACCCCCTGCTAAAAGCAGGACCACTCCCACTAAATCATCCCAGCCAGGGTTTTGTCTAACCGAACCTTAAATATCTCCAAAGACAGAGATTTGACCACCTCCCTAGGTAACCCATTCCAATGCTTCACCACCCTCCTAGTGAGAAAGTTTTTTCTAATATCCAACCTTGACCTCCCCAGCTGTCATTTGAAACCATTGCTCCTTGTTCTGTCCTCTGTTACCACTGAGAACTGCCTATATAGGATGGGGTAACTTCAGCCCTGCCTGGCAGATGCACCTTTAGAACATAATTTCTAATATATTTATAATATTTATATTTATATTTAGTTATATTTATAATTCTAATTTATTCCCTGTACATACTCCATGCAATATTAGTGATCAATGTGTTATTAACTTTCAGTTGATATTTTACTTTTTGGTACAAGTTGTGACCGGGGCCTCCTGGGATACCCTCCTGGACGTGCAAAAATCAGGGCAAGCTGCAAAGTCAGGAGCCAAACTCCCCACACACTGATGGGTGGTACTTAAACCAGTCTCCCTATCAGTCACAATCAGGCTTCTGGTTCCCCACACTGGGTACCAAGAAGTCTGCCCAAAATAGAAACAGCTCCCTTTATTGCACTCCAGCTCCTCCGGCTCCCACCTAGCCGCACGGTCCCTTAAAGATATAGGTTCTCCTGACCCCAAAGGGCCAGCCACAGCACACAGAACAATATAGGTTTGGATCTTACCCAAAATACCACACTGATAGCCAATCCTTTAGCAACTACAACTAAAGGTTTAATATAAGAAGAAAAGAAGCAAAATATGAGAGATGTTAAAGGGTCAAAGCGAATCACATATATAGAAATGATTTAAAGTTCATGAAAAGCAGTTTGCAGGCTTGCTCCTCTGGAGTTTGCAGGCTTGTTCCTCTGGTAAACACCCAGCATCAGGGTGGGCCTCAATCCTTTGTTCAGTCTCAGAGGAATAGTTCCAGAGATGGGTGTTGGCTGTAGACTGGGGACTTGAGAGCAAGATGGAGTCGGGGCTGCTGCCTTTTATCCCCTCTGGCCTTCTCCATGCTGTGTGCAGTTCTCTCCAATCAAACTGGAGTTGAGTCACATGTTTAAGTCCTAGTGGCTCAACAGGTTTTCTTCTTTGGCCCATTATACTGGGGAGCTTCCTTAATGGGCCATTAGGGAGACAATGGCCAGGTAGACATTCAGTCTGGGGAGTTTCCCCAGCCTTACACAAGTTAAAATATAACAATCATATTCCTAACTTCTAATATGAATACAAATCCTACACATAAACTATATAATCATTCCCCACAAATTATTACCTTTCTATTGACACCAAACATGGCATAGTTCCTATGGATTATAACAATTATAAAATATGAATACAAAATAATATCATAAATGGTTCCCTAAATCCAGACAGCGTCACACAAGTTATGACAATACTGAATTGAAGTGCACTGAACTGGTCAGGTCAGCTGAAAATACACTACCAGATATCAATGAGCCTCTGGCCCTCTTGCAGTAGGATGTTGTTAGGGTCACACCTGTATAACACAGGCATACAACTTCCCCAAATTAATTCAAAACATCCAGTCTTGATTTAAAAATTGCCTGGATGGAGAATGCAGGTTGAGCTCTTTGTGTCTATCACTGTAAGACATGTTTTCTAATCATTTTATCACTCTCATGGCTCTTCTCTGAACTGTCTCAGATTTCTCAACAAGTTTCTTGAACTGTGGACACCAAAAGCGGACACAGTATTCCAGCTGTGGTCAAACCAGTGCCAAATACGGAGATGAAATAACCTCTCTATCCCACTCAAGAGTCTCCTGTTAGTCAACTTTAGTTAAAACAAACACACAAACATATGTATTAGCTATAGAAAGGTTTTAAGTGATTACATCAAAGCATAACAAGTCAGATTTGGTCAAGAGCAAGAAAAGCAAAGCACATTCTAAACTAAACTTTACACTTTCAGCAACCTACAAATTTAGGTGATTCTCACCACAGGTTGTCTGGTTTCCCTTCTGCCAGGCTCCCCCTTTTGGTCAGCACTTCCATTGCTTGGTGGTGTTTGTAGATGGAAGTGTAAGTGAATGACAGATATCTCCCTTTTTTATAATGTACTTTTTCCCCCTGGGATTTTGTCCCTGGCCCTCAAGATCAGGCGACAAACAATATCCTTATATAGACTCCTTCATGTCCTGAGTCAGTGAACATTAACTCATGTTTCCAAGCTGGCCAAGGAAAGGGAGGTGACTCACTTTACAGTCCAATTGATCTCCACTGATGTCCAGGGCCAGTCCTTTGTTCCTGAAAGGCTGAGCTGAGTTTGTCCTATACAAGACCGTCCCTGGGGGGGCAAACAGGGTAATTGCCCCGGGCCCCACGGAACGTGGGCCCCGCACCATCCCACTCCCAGTGGGGCAGTGCGTGGCCCACATGCGTGCCATAGCCCCTCCTCAAAAAGGGCAGAACACGTGGGGCCTGGCTTCTGGGCCGGCCGGCCCCACAGGGCCGGCTCCCCGCCTGCAGCCAGCTCCAGCTCCACCCCCCCACACACAGCCGGCCCCCTCCTGCAGGTGGCCTCTGGGGCCGGAGCAGGCTCTGACTCCTCCCGCCCCCCTCCCACCCCCCCGCAGGTGGCAGCCTCGGTGTCCCGGCCCAAGGCCAGCTCCCTGGGGGGGCGGAGCGGGCCAGTCGGCCCGCCACACTCCCCTCCAGCATGGGGGGTGGGGTCCTGCTTTGGCCAATTGGCCCTGGGCCCCACTCCCCCCACGGGACGGCTCTGGTCCTATACACACCTTAATAAGGTTCGAACTTCCTCTCTGCTCCAGGAGAGTTTTGCCTAGATATGTTTCAAGCCATGAAGACATGCAATTGGAAATATTACATTGTGAAATTGCAACAAACATAATACTACAGCAACGAGCACACCAAAGACATATTATATGCCATACTTTGTATTAACAATACACAGTAATATCGAAAGGGTGAACATAGAGGTGCAGGGCATCACAACATCCCAGGATCACTTTATCCTTTTTGGTTATAGTGTCACATTGGGATTTCATCTGATATTCATCATGATCCCAAATTTTATTCAGCGTCACTGCTTGCCAGGAAGTGATCCCTTATCCTTTTTACATTCACCTTATTTTTGGAAGGTTTTCTTTACATCCTCAAGGAATAGACTTTTTTCAGAACATAAAGTTGGGTGAAATTATTGAAGGAGGGTATCTGCCCAGGAGATCTGTCCGAATCTCAGACTGCCTCATAGGAAATGATCTTTCCCTCTCTTCAGTGCAACAGTTCTTTCCTGAGAAAGGAGTCTGCTCTCTTGACTGATGAATTCAATACACTCTCTTGTCACTAGCTTAGATGTTATTTTCCAAAGATACTTTCTTCCATTTCCAGTTTTATAAGGATCGCCTCTCCTGCTGTGTCAGGGAAAGTTTCCAACAGAAAATACTTTAGTCTTTAGGAAATGATGGTTGGGGGGGGGGGGGGGGGAGAAGGGGGTATATCATGGCAAGAACCGATTAGACCAGCTAGTCTATTCCTGCTAGCAAGAACAAATGGACATAAACTGGCTATCAGGAAGTTTAAACTTGAGATTAGATGCAGGCTTCTAACCATCAGAGGAATGATGTTCTGGTGTATAGCCTTCCAAGAGGAGCAGTGGGGAAAAAATACATAGCTGGCTTTAAAACTGAGCTTGATACATTTATGGAGGGGATGGTTTTTCATTAAGCAAAACACATGCCTGGGGGACTATTCCACCTCTATATTTGTCTCAGAGCACTAGTCAGAATGTGTAGGAGACAGAATATGCCACTCTCACAGGTAAGAAATACAAAGAAAAGAAAAATGCTTGCAAATTCAAAACTGCTGTTGCCGTCTGTCTCCCTCAGCAGCTGCTAGCCCTATAATTTCTGATAAAATCTGTTTATAGAGGATTCATATCAGAGTTGATTCTCATCTCAGTATGTATAAGTCCTTTCAATGTTTGTGAAAGTTAGGTGTGTGCATCAGGAGGAAAATAAGTCCTCTATAGATTCTTCTGAATTCAAAATGTCATTTGTTTTAAAAGATGAATACTGGATTAGTCCTGGCAATATCTAACTGCTTTTAACAGTCTCGCTTTGTTCAGTCACACAAAGGTAGCTACATATAGGAGATGCAGAGGCCAGAGACACTCTTATGAAGGAGAGTGCTTTGATCTTCGATGATGTAGTTTTGACTGAAGTTTTTATCAAAGAAATGTACTTAGCATTCCAGGAGTGCTGCTAGCTACAAAACATAAAAGGAGGCGCCACATATGCTCTTTCCTTTTGCTTAGATCAGCATCTTTAATGCCATTGTGCATTAGTTTCTCCATTTGTGAACAAAGTGCAAAAAAAAAAAAAAGGTTTCCGTTGATATTTCCTCAGAGCTGAAGCCAATCATATCTTCAGGCTGTCACAAAGATGCTGGAAAAACAACAACAAATAAGTAAACAAACAAAAAAAAAGATCTAGTAAAAAGGTTCTAACATTCCATGTGCTGCTTGTGTATAATTTGTCCTCCATTTCTGACAGAGAAGAAAAATGGAGGGTGGAGACCGATACTGGACCTCAGAGCCCTGAACAAATACGTACATGTCCAAAAGTTCAAAATGGTCCCTCTACTGACCATCATTCCAGCACTACAGAAAGGAGATTGATTGGTTCTCAACTGAAAGACACCTAGTTTCACATTACTATTCACCCAGCTCACTGCAGTTTCCTTCACTTTATGCTAGGCTCAAAACATTTTCAATATGCAGTTTTACCACTCGGACTCACTATGGCTCCCCGAACATTCTCCAAACTGCTCGCCATGGTTGCAGCTCATTTATAACAATCAGGCATATCAGTCTTCCCATACTTAGACGATTGCCTCTTACGAAGTGCGACATATCAAGAAGCAATGCACAATACACAAACTACCATTCATACTCTTCAGAGCCTAGGATTCATGATAAATTTTGAAAAATCGACCACTCTCCCTACACAGATGTTGGAGTTTATAGGAGCACACCTAGACTCCATAAAGGCTCGGGCAACACTTCCACTCCAAAGATTTCAGAACGTACAACAGGCTATAGACAAGGTACGGGTAAGCCCCTTCACAATAGCTCATACCTGCCTCAAATTACTAGGTCACATGTCGGCCACTGCCTATGTAGTGCAACATGCAAGATTGCACATGAGACCTCTCCAAGGCTGGTTAAGGCTTGTATACAACCCAAGGAGACACAAAATAAGCAAGACCATTAGCCCACCTCCTGCAGTCAGGGACTCCGTCCTCTGGTGGACAGAATCCAAGAACCTACTTGCAGGAGTACCCTTTCAAATAAACACCCCAGAGGCAATTATCACCATGGATGCCTCTCTAACGGGTTGGGGCGCCCACCTGTCCAGCCACACCACCCAGGGACTATGGACATCAGATGAGACTCAGCTGCTTATAAACCTATTAGAACTCAGAGCTGTTCGAAGAGCTTACCATCACTTTCTCCCGATGATATGAAACAAAGCCATTCAGGTGCTAACGGACAACATTTCCTGCATGTATTATATAAACCGGCAGGGAAGAGCCCACTCTCAGTCCCTGTGCGCAAAAGCAACCAAGCTATGGAAGTGGTGCATCAAGCACCACATAACCATTTTTGCCTCTTACCTACGAGGTCACCTGAACACAACTGAAGATACTCTAAGCAGAAATTTCAGTTCCAACCACGAATGGGAGATGTCCCACCATTCCAACCATCCTGGAGATGTCCCATGAACAGAATCCTCCTGTCACAGAATGTTGGAATGATCTGTCATCCCAACATCGACAGACTACAGCTGAGAGCCTGGAACTTACATGGTTCCAACCACTAGAGTCGTGTTCTGATTGTACTTTTGAATAGTAGAAAGCTGTCCACCCGGAAATCATATCAATACAAATGGAAAGATTCTCCAATTGGACCACCGCCAGGTAGATAAATCCTCTAACAGCATCTCTACCTGCCATTCTTGATTATGCACTACACCTAAAATCAAACGGTCTATCTCTTAGCTCAACCAGGGTACACTTAGCCACAATTAGCATATTCAACCAGAACAAGGATATATGTACCATTTTTTCACACCCCGTTTAAAAAGGTTCCTAAGTGGACTTCAAAATCTATACCCAGAAGTCAGACAACCAACACCAGCATGGGAGTTACCTTTGGTCCTAAAACCACTCACACAGCCTCCCTTTGAACCGTTAGCCACATGTTCCCTACTCCACTTCTCCATGAAGGTGGCCTTTTTGGTTGCCATAACTTCCACAAGGAGCCAGTGAACTCAGAGCCCTTATGGCTAACCCCCCTTATACAACCTTTAATGAACATAGCGTAGCTATGAGACCCCATCCTAAATTTCTTCCAAAAATAACATCAGCTTTTCACATAAACCAAACCATGGACTTACCCACATTCTGTCCAAAAACCACACAAAAATTGCGATGAGGCAGTCAGACACACACTCGATGTCCGCAGGGCGCTCCTTTTTTACCTAGACAGAAAAAAAGATTTTTGTAAATCATTGAGACTCTTCCTATCTACAACAGAGCACTCTAAAGGAAAACTCATTTAATCCCAGAGACTGTCAAACTGGATCTCAGGGTGCATTCAGCTGTGCTATAACAAATCCGGCGTGACCCAACCACACCGAATTAATGTACACTCTACAAGAGCGATGGCATCCTCTGCTGCCCTCCTGAACAATGTACCTATTCCAGAGATATGCAGGGCAGCCACATGGTCCTCTGAGCATACATTCCAAAAGCACTATGCCATCACAAACATGCCGCATATAAACACAGCTTTCGGATCCTCGGTGCTGTCCACACTTAATAGGCACACTCCGAAGTCCCACCAACCTGAGGTGGTAACTGCTAAATACTCACCTGAAGTGGAGCACTCACAAGGACAACACTCGAAGAAGAAAAGAAGGTTGCTCACCTTGGTGCAGTAGCCAACGTTCTTCAAGATATGTGTCCCTGTGACTGCTCCACTACCCCCCCTCCTCCTCTCTACTTCAGAGATGTCACTCTCTGCAGTAGAGAAAGAACTGAGGGGGTTAGCCGCACACGGGTCAGTTGGCTCGCTCTTGGCAGCGCGAGATGCCAACCGCGCATGCGTGGCCGTCACAGACACTGGAGTCTCTGATCAAGGGTGCCAGGCGAGCCGACACCTGAAGTGGAGCAGTCACAGGGACTCACATCTCGAAGAACATTGGCTACTGCACCAAGGTGAGCAACCTTCCTTTCTTGGGGGAGTATAAGTGCCTTCCCAAGCTAAGACTCAAGACAGCTCCCAGCTCAAAAGCCACTTGTTTATTCTGCATTGGTGCTTACTCTGCCCTCATTACTGTAGTATTTGAGCATCTGCCAATAGTGCATAAACAGTATGAATAAGATTTGTCATAAGCTTGTTCTCTCAGCCTGTCCCAAAGAGAAAAGCACGTGCAGTGAAATGTCTTGTTTTGGTTTTTCTTTTGTTTTGTGTATTGGGGTTATTTTTAATTTATAAATGTACCTGTTGCTATATATTTCTTAGATAAAATAAGGTTAAAGAAATGTGCCTTTCACTTGGAATGGAAGATGTTGAGGTTGGTGGTGTTTCTCAGGCTATGTACACACGATCAGATTAAAGCGCAACATGGCAATCGCGCTATAAAAAACACGTGACCTTTATTGCAGTATCGCGCATACACACGTCGCTCCTTGCAACGCAACAGAATTCTTTGCTATATCGCAGTGTAGCGCAATGAATTTTGGGCACCTATCCCACAGTTCAATTTTCCCTCCATCGGCGCTTGGAATCATGGGATGAAGGAAAGGAACGCAAAGCGCCATGGGTAAACTCTCAGTTTCCCGTGGTGCACTGTGTTCCCCTTGCGTCTTCCTCGTTGCCAATAGCAATTCGCGCCTATTTTCAACAGTGCAGTGACGCACCACACCACTTGTGAGCCATCACAATTGCGACAGCATGGATCCTGCTCTAATCTCCACTGTCGCCTTCAGCATTCTGAATACATCTCGGCTGGTTGTTCAGTACGCAATGAGCTCTGAATCAGAAGAGGATGCCGAGGAGCAGGGGCTGATCGATGCCCTGCAGAGCAACAGCACCACATTGCTCAGCTCCTTCACCGATCATCTGCACACGGTGCAACACCGTTTCTGGTCGCGAGAGACGAGCACCGAGTGGTGGGATCACATTGTTATGCAGCTGTGGGATGACGAGCAGTGGGTACAGAACTTTCGAATGCGGAAAGCAACCTTTCTGGATCTGTGTTCAGAGTTGGCCCCTGCCCTGCGACGTAAAGACACCAACATGAGGTCAGCCCTAACCGTGGAGAAGCGTGTTGCGATTGCTGTCTGGAAGATGGCGACTCCTGACTGCTACCGGTCGGTTGCAAACCAGTTTGGAGTCGGGAGGTCCACCGTCGGATTAGCCCTCTCCACAAGTGTGCCGAGCCATCAATCGCATTCTGCTATGGAGGACGGTGACATTGGGCAATGTTCGTGAGATTGTGGACGGCTTTGCTGCCATGGGATTCCCTAACTGTGGGGGAGCCATAGATGGCACACATATCCCGATTTTGGCTCCAGACCATCTCGCGACCGAGTACATAAACAGGAAGGGCGACTTCTCAATGGTGCTGCAAGCACTCGTGGATCACAAGGGGTGTTTTACGGACCTCAATGCTGGGTGGTCGGGAAAGGTGCATGATGCCCGCATTTTCAGAAACACTGGACTGGACTGGAAGCTGCAAGGGGGTACCTTCTTCCCAGATCAAAAAATTACTGTGGGGGATGTGGAGATGCCCATAGTCATCCTTGGAGACCCAGCATACCCACTGATGCCATGGCTCATGAAGCCGTACACCGGGAACCTGGATCGCAGCAAGGAGCGGTTCAATTACAGATTGAGCCAGTGCAGAATGACTGTGGAGTGCTGGCGCTGTTTGTATGGGAGGCTGGACTTGGACGAGGACAACATCCCTGCTGTGATTGCGGTGTGCTGTGTCCTTCATAACATTTGTGAAAATAGGGGAGAAAAGTTTTCCCCGGGGTGGGCTATGGAGGCACAGCGCCTAGAGGCAGCATACGAACAGCCAGCCACTAGGAGTATTAGGGGGGCCCAACGAAGAGCTGCTCGCATAAGGGAGGCACTCAGGGAGCATTTCAATGATGCCCTCCCGTAGTTTCCTTCAAGGACGCATCAAGTGTACCTTATGAGATTTACACCGTGCTGTCTACAAATAAAGCCACTCTTCAAATTTTTTGTTACTGTTTTTATTAAAAGATAAAAGAAGGGGGGGGGTGGGAGGGTTTACAGGTGGCTGTAGCTGCGGGTCTCTAAAAAGTAGCTCTGTGAGGGACTGGATGTTGCAGTATACCAGGGGGATGGGTGGCCTTCAAATAAATGCTTCGAAGGACTATGGGGTGTGGGAGGCGGACACGGCTGAAGTGTCTGGAGTGGAGCCCGTGCATTAATCGCCTGGGACTGCAGAGCAATCATGCTCTTGAGCAGTTCTGTTTGCTCCTTCATGACGCTTATCAGTTCGTCCCTGTGTTTCTGCCTCCTCTGTTGGGATTCCTCTCTCCAGGCTCGATTCTCCCTCGCGGATGCCTCTGTTGTTTTCATCAGCTCCTGAAACATCCTCCCTGTTTCTTCAAGCATGCCGTCGAATGTTTCTCATGCGGTCAGCTGGGGTAGACACCGGCCTTGTGAAGGTTGAATCTAATAAAAAAAAAGAATAAAGCTATTGTTAACACATAGCCTAAATAACCAATGTAAGCTTCCAGTAGCACATTCCACTGGAAGGTACAGGGCAGTCAACATCCTATACTTTGCTGAAGCGGACAAGGTACGTCCTAATAGAAACCTTACTGGGGGCTAACATTCTGCACAGGGCACACAGATGGAACCCAATATCTCTCTCCTCAGAGTGCCCCTGCCAGCTAGAATACATATCCTACATGCCACCGGATGCCAGCCGGGACCATATGCTGCTGCCTTGTGTGCTGCCATGGTTCCCAGTGCTGTGCTTTGCAGCTGGCGAGGCCGAGTATCCTTATACGGGAGCGTAGACACATACGCTCTGCCATCTAACCTGAGTAGGAGGCTCTGGCGATACATCGAGGAAACCTTTAGTGACCTAAATACAGATGATTTTTTGACAATCAGTGTTTGTGTTGATGCACTTCTAATGAATGCATAGTAAAGAGCGTGCACAGCGGGGACCGAGACAGCAAGTACCCCCGCCCCAGACAATGATTTTTTAGCAGGAGCCATAGCTGCACGGAAGAGAAACTTACCTGAACCCCCCTCTGCCGCCTCAGAGGACACGCTGCAATTGATGTCTTGGGTGGACGTCTCAGCGGGGGTGCAGAAGAGCTCCTGGCTACACGCTGTTGCGCTCTCCTCCAGGTCATCCTCCATCTCCTCCTCCTCATCGATCACGTCCTCATTGTGCTCGGCTCTGGCATTCACTGGATGAGGGGGGGCCAATGTGTCCACAGGATTCTTGGCGGTTGTTGTAGGGTCCCCCCTGAGGATGGCTTCGATTTCCTTGTAATACCTGCATGTAGCAAATTCCAAAGAGGTAGCCATGTTAGTCTATTGTGGAAAGACAACAGAGTCCTGTGGCACTTTTAAAGACTAACAAATTTATTTATCGCATGAGCTTTCGTGGGAGAAAATCCCACTTCGTCAGATGCTTTGAAGATAGGAAAGTTACAGAGTGGGAGGAAATTAAATGCAGGGGAGTGTATGACATAGCATCAGGTCAGGCTGTAACAGCAAATCAAAATAGGTGTTAGGATTCAAAACACTGGGGAACAGCACATAGAGGAGGGAGAGGTCAAATCACTTGTAATGCGAGAAAAATCCATAGTCCCTGTTTAACCCCAAGACAACTGAGTCAAATTTGCATATAAGTTCGAGTTCTGCAGTTTCTCTTTGAAGCTGTGATTTGTTATTCATCTGTTTCAACACAGCTATTAACAAGTCGTCAAGGGAGTGAGCAGGGAGATTGAAGTGTTCCCCTATTCGTTTTGTAGTGTTGCAATTTCTGATGTCAGATTTGTGTCCATTTATTCTTTGGCGCAGAGACTGTCCTGTTTGTCCAATATATAAGGTAGAGGGGCATTTCCGGCACATGATGGCATAAATCACATTGGTGGATGAGCAGGTGAACGAGCCCTTGATGGAGTAGGTGGCTTGATTAGGCCCTGTGATGGTGTCATCAGTGTAGATATGAGGGCAAAGTTGGCAGCGTGGTCTGTTGCAGGGCTGTGTTCCTGCTTTAGTGTTTCTGTTGTGTGATCTGTAGTTGCTGGTTAGTATCCTTTTAAGGTTAGGGGGCTGTCTGAAAGCAAGGAGAGGTCTGTCTCCTAAGGCTTGAGAGAGTGAGAGCCCGAGAAATTATGTCATATGTGTCGAAATTTCGCCTGCTGCCGCGGAGCTGCGCCTACACAGCAGACTCTCCCCAGATGCTGATCAGGTGCAGCACCTCTGTCGTGCTCCAAATGAGTGCGCGTCTTCCACGATGGGCCGCCATTGCTAGTGAAGATCAGAGCTGCACTCCACTCCACAAGGAAGAGAACAGGAAGTGAAACACGAGAAATTCGAAAATCCCAGGAATCGAAACAGGGCGGGGACTGATTGTTTCGTCACGGCCACAGAGCGGGTGGGGGGAAGACCAGAGAGGACGACTTTGGAATGCTGGGACACTTCCGGAGGCCAATCATTGCGCGGTAAGCGTACACACGAGTGGAAAGGCGCAACAGCTGTTCCACGTTAACTGCTACCACCCTCGTCGAGGTGGTTTTTCTATTGCGCTACAACTGGGCTGTTGACGTGCAAGAGCCCTATTACACGTGTGTACGCTGTTGTTGTTATCGCGCGGTAATGACTGTTAATGCGCGATAAAGTGATCGTGTGTACATGCCCTCAGGTGCTAGTTCCTCCCCAGCAACTAAGAAAGGTTTGTCTTCTGCAGATACAGATTTTACTCTTATTGTGGAGAGTTACATTGTACCAGACGAGCACAGTTGCTGACCACAGTCTTTAAGACTTTGACACAGAGCTTTAAGTCTTTTAGATATCCTGGGTCCAGGCCATAAAGCACCTTGAAGAAGAGGACCAAGACCTTGAAATTGATTCAGAATTCTTTGGGAAACCAATATAGAAAGTAGAGGACAGCTTTGATGTGCTTGTCATAACCTGAGATGCTGAAGAGATACACTGCAGCATTTAGTACTAGTTGGAGTTTCCTAAGTGCTGAAAGTTTCACATACTCTAAAAATAGTCCTCTTTGGGAGCTGCAATTAAATATGAAATGTATTTAGCAATTATGAAACAAAGAGAGCTTGAATCTATAGCCTTCAATGTAGAGATATCTGTGACAACCTGTCTCAGGTATCTCCTTATAGATGTTTTACCACTGCGAGGGAGCTTGCTGTGTATCCTTACAGTGAAAGGCAAGAGCAACTGCTACTGGGAAATCTTTCTTCTACTCTGAGGAGTGTCCCTGTGGGTGCTCCACCTTGGGATCTTGGTGCACCCCCGTGTCCGGATCAGAGAACTTTTTAGCAGTGTTCGTTATGGTCGCGCGGGCGCCAAGGGGCTGTCTCACGCCTGGCTTGGCACCCTCTCAGCGCGGGCGCAGCACGACCCCCCCCCCTCAATTCCTTCTCAACCGCTCACGGTCTCAGACGGAGCTTCACCTCTCTCCTCAGCTTGTTGATCTCTATACAACAGCATTATACCTTTGTTTCTCCTTTTGTTTTTCCTTCACTATTCTCTTTATTTTTCCCCTTTGTTTTTCATCCCTTAAAAACAAAAAAAAATCCCTCCCTTTCCCCAAAGAAGCAATGCTGGGTTCTCCCAGTTTTAAGCGTTGTGAAAAATGCCGCGATGCGATGCCGGCATTGGACGGACACAGCATTTGTATTAAATGCCTTGGAGAAGGCCATATTTCTCAGAAATGCCCTCGTTGTAAAAATCTCAGCTCCAGAGCCAGGCAAGATAGAGACCTCTGCCTGAAACGCCTTCTTATGGAGCACTCACTCAGACCTGCATCAGATCCCGGCCAAACACAAACAACTCCTTGATCTCTGACACGAGGCCTATCTCCACCACAGGCGTCCTCCAAGAGAACATGCTCGACTTCCTCATCTATTCAGCACCACCGTACCAAAGAGGCAAGTGGCTCCTTGGGTACAATACTGGAAAAGTCCCACAAGCGGTCTGACTCTACCACTTCAGACCATAGGGACAAAAAGAACTGTTCCTCCAAACCCACAACTGGCAAACATTCAACAGCCGTTGCGTTACTGGTGCCGATGGATCGTCCGGTGCCCCAACTCCTTTGGCACCGACAACAGTGGTCCCGGCACCGACCACAAGGCTCCCAGAAACCATGGCACCTATCACAACCAGCACGGCACCGACGACAACATCCATGCAGACTGACACATCATCAGTGCCACAACTACCAGCACCAGTGCCGATGCCGCAAGAATCTCCCGCACCATGTTCCCCCAGACAATTGGTGCTGAGGAAACACTCACAAAAAAGAAAGCATAACACCCTTGAGCAAACTCACGGAGCCGAGTCTCCATTATCCCAATACTATGGCTCACAGGGCTCTCCTGAACCACAATCTGAGGCAGGCACACTTTTTCCAATCCAGTACTCAAGTGATGAGGAGCTTGAGCATCAGGATCAGAGATTCTTACCTCAACCACCCAAACCATGGAACTACAAGCCTCATCCATCTAACTTTCCACCATACCCATGGTATCCGCCCCTATGGTATCCACAGCCTCCAACATACATACCCAATTGGCCATGCTGGGACCCCTGGTCTCGCTATTCAGTCCCATCATCAAGGCCATCCATGTCGAGAGCACATTGACCACCAGATAGACCTATAACAGAACTGAAACAGACCACGGAGGAACCTCTTGAGATAGGGATGACCCAGAACCTACCTTTCCAAGTCATGAGTCTTCATCATCACCAGATGAGGCAATCATCCCTTCCCCACCCACTACGGGTGACGATTTTAAGCAATTTCAAGATTTATTCCGTCGTATGGCAGATTCCTTGGAAATCCCTATGCAATCCATTCCAGAGTCCCAACACAAAATCCTTAGGATCCTTCAGTCCAAGTCATCAACAAGGATCGCGCTCCCTATGGATGGTGTCCTTACTGACCCCACCAATGAAATCTGGCAAACCCCTCAACCATTGCCCCTACTTGCTGCAGACCAGACAAAAAATACTATGTCCACAAAAAGGACTCCAAATATCTTTTTAATCACTTTAATCACTTGTCATGGAGGCTGCCAATCAAAGAGACAGGCAGCAATATAATAGATCCAATCCCCACAACAAGGACGACAAGAAAAAGGATCTACTAGGGTGGAAGGTTTACACTTCTTCCATGCTGCAGTTACGAGTTGTTAACTATACAGCTCTGTTGGCAAATTACGATCACGATAATTATTTGAAGTTAGCGGACTTTATTGAATACATTCCAGAGAATAAAAACCAACAATTTCATGCTATAATCAAGGAAGGTCAGTTAATATCAAGAACGGCCTTGCAAGCTGCCCTCAACGTCGGAGACATGGCAGCCCGCACACTGGCCACAGGTGTAGTGATGCACAGATCGTCCTGGCTACATTCTGAAGATCTCCCTAGACAGCTGAAGGCGGCAACTGAGGACCTGCTGTTTGATAAGAAAGAGTTATTCTCGGATGAAATGGATGACTTTATGCACACATCCAAGGACTCCAGGGCAACTCTACGCACATTCGGTATATGTACACCGGTAACACAGGGACATCCTTTGGGGGGGCGAACAGAGCGATTGCCCAGGGCCCCGCGGTTATGTGGGCCTCACGCTGTCCCGCTCCCAGTGGGGCCTGCACCACGGACCCCCACGGCCACGCTTCTCCCTGCTCCCCACTGCCTTTGGCAGCGAGCTGAAGGCAGCGGGGCAGGGCAGGTGCGGGGGACCTGGCCTCTGGGCCAGCCTGCTACAGCCTGTCAAACACCCCTTGCCATGGCCTTATGCAGCCGGGAAGGGTCCCCGTCTGTGGCCAGGGCTGGCCCTTGTTGGCGGTGTGGCCTCGACAGGGCCAGCTCCTGGCGGCGGCCTAGGTTCCCCATCTGGGGCACTGGCCATAGCAGCCTGGGATCCTGGCTGCGGCTGGGGTGGCGGCAGCCTCAGCCAGGGCTGGCTTGCAGCTGCAGCGGGGCCTGGCTCCTTGCCGTCCAGGGGCTGCGTCCTGGGGCACCGTCCAGGGCTGTGGCCTCAGCTTCCCGCCGCCCGGGGCTGCGGCCTCGGCTCCCCGCTGCCCAGGGCTGCAGCTGCCCACCACCCAGCGGGCGGCCTCAGCTTCCTGGCCCGGGGACGCAGTTCCCCGCTGCCTGGTGGGTGGCCTCGGCTTCCGGGGCCGGCTCCCTGGGGGGTGACCAGGGTTCCTGGGGGGCAGAGCGGGGCAGCCTGCCGCACTCTCCAGCAGCATGGGGGGACGGGGGCCCCGCCTAGGCCGATTGGCCCTGGGCCCCGTTCCCCGCAAGGGACGGCCCTGCAGTAACAAGATGCAGATCCTGCAAGTATCAACCCTATAATTCCAGATACTATTTCCAATCCCAAGTCAGGTCCAACTACAGACAACAAAACCAACCACAATGTGCCAGACAACACATGCCATGCAGAAGACAGACCCCCAACCAAAACTCAACCTCTCAGCAACCACCTCCAAAACCACAATTTTGAGATTACAGTTGGGGGCCGAAAAGACCATACCGAAGTTTTTGAGCCAACTCCTACCATCTCCTACAGAAATTGTCTCCTACATTTCTATGATTCGTGGGTAACGATAACCACCAACAGATGGGTTCTCGATACCATTAGAATTGGATACACCATCCCTTTTATTTCGAAACCTCAACCCCATTACCCTTCCCCGTCCCTCTTCAGGGACACCACTCATAAACAAGTCCTGCATCAGGAGATTACTCACCTTCTCCTGATTGGGGCAATAGAGGCAGTCCCAGAAGAGCTTCAGGGTAGGGGGTTCTATTCACCCTATTTTCTCATCAAAAAGAAGTCAGATGGTTGGCGTCCAATTCTTGACCTAAGGAGTTTGAATAGACACATAAGATCTCAAAAATTTAAAATGGTTACACTATCTTCTATTATTCCGGCTCTAGAATGCGGTGATTGGTTTGTGGCCCTCGACTTGCAAGATGCATACTTTCATATTGCCATACATCCTACTCACAGGAAATACCTTAGGTTCATTGTGAACAATAACCATTTTACCAATATGCTGTTTTACCTTTTGGCTTATCCACAGCTCCCAGAGTCTTCTTGGAGACACTAGCAGTGGTCACAGCCTATCTTCGCAGGAAAGGGGTGACAATGTTCCCATATTTAGATGACTGCCTCATCAAAGCTCGCACACATCAAGACGCATTGAGAGACCTCAATCTCACCATGTTGACATTTCAAAACTTAGGTCTGGTAAATAAATTTCAAAAAATATATTGTGACAGGCTGCTCCCCAAATCCAGTCTGGTGTGCTGCTATGACCG
>ML688340.1:311189-443047 GCA_007922175.1 Pelusios castaneus | reverse complement strand
ACGCATCTCGAAGAACAGAAGTTACAGGTAAGCAACCCCTTCTTCTTTAAGAAGTGCCCCTGGGGGTGCTGCACTTCAGGTGATGATGGTTACGTGCGCCTTTGGTTAGAGAATTGTGACAGTAATGCCCATCCATATCATGCATGCGCTGTTGTCAGTGCGTCACTGAAAGTGTGTAACCCAACTCCCCTCAGTTGGTTCTCAGCCACCCTTGGCCTGAGACAGAGCCCCTGGCAGTGCAAAAACATAATTTCTTGAAAATTTCCAAAGGGGGAGCTGTGTTAGACTAGTTCAGCAAAACAAACAAGGAGTCTAATGTGCCACTCGACTCCTAGCTAGTTATTTAGAACTTAAAATAGTTTGTTTTTAGAACAGTTGTAATAGATTAGTTACTTACCCTTTCTTTCCCTGTTTATTTTTGGTTTAAAAAAACTTTTAAATACCATTATTTCTCCCCATTGCAATAGTTATTCTTTACCCTCAAGGCTGAACTGCCATCATGTCAGTCTTCCCAGTTCAACAGGTTTCAAGTGTTGCCTTTTCTACTGTTATCCCAGTGTCCAATGGACACTCTCAATGTGTCTGCTGCTTAAGTGAGACACACATACCTCAAACATGCTCTCACTGCAGCAATCTAAAGACTCAGACCAGAATGGATAGAGACTTGCAACTCAAACGTCTGCTCATGGAGAAAACTATGCAGCAAGCATCCAATCCCAGTCAGTATGCCCACCACCCCCGAACAAAGATTTCCGGAGACTTCATCTCAACACAAGAAGGCTCATTCCTACAAAAAAGGCTCTGAGGAAAAGCTCATTGACTTCTCCCCTGAAGGACCCAGCAAAAAAGAAGTGGTCTTCAGGTCATTTTCTACCCTTGGTGCCGACTGCACCGTGACTGATTATATATGAAGCACCAGGATCCTCCAGTATCTAGCACATCACAACAACCAGTGACCCACATCCAAATATCCACCTCCTCTACGACAGCACCAGTGGGGCTGGACATGGCGCCAAGGCACTTCTCAGCCTATGGCATCATCGCCTGTTCCAGTAGCAAACAGCACTCGGAGGTCAGCAGCAACACCCGCAACTGCAGAAGCACTGTCAACACTGGCCACCTCATTGCCAAACCCACTGGTGCTGCACCCTTTCCTACAACACGAGAATCGATGTGTCTGTTCAACGCCATAGTCTCTATCAGCACCTATATCTCCTCCAGGGCACATGGTACCATGCCAACCGACTTTGCCACTGGAGTCTCCATTTTCTAGTGAGGAGGATGCTTTTTCTTCACATCACACCTCGCCCATTCAAACGAAATCATTCACAGTATGGCCACACATGTCTACCACAACCTATGACCTTTCCCACGCAGTGGCCTTGCCAGGATCCCTGGGCAGCATACACGGACAATACCCTCAACTCCCAGTTCCTACAGAGAAAGGATCGACAGTAGAGAGATCATCATTTCAGATTCACATCATACAACAAAGAATGGAATCGCCGAGACCTTTTTGATCATAAGGCCTACTCATCAAACAATCTGCCATGTACAGTGCATTCATGGCTAAAAACAACCACTCAGATTATCCTAAATTCTAACAGATTTTACTGATTATATCCCAGAACAAAAAAGGGATCCATTCAAAACCATCATATCCGAGGGTAACCTTCTAATCAAAATGGCTGTACAGGGTTCCTGATGTGCAGCAGGCATTCTCCACCACCACCACTACAGTCATGCACCAAGTCTTGTGACTCCACCTTGCTGGCTTCCTCAGGGAGGTGCAATCCACAGTGGGGGACCTCCTCTTTGATGGCCAAAGGTTATCGATTACAAAGACGGACTATGCCCTCCACTTCCCGAAGGGTTCTCAGGCAATCCTTTGTACCTTGGTGTATATATACACACCTGCAATGAGGAAAAAACCAGGGTAGGCATTAGTCTTCCTAGCACACCAGACCGACCCCCCCCCCCCCATGGATACAGCTGAAGCAATAGGATACACGATAGCAGACGCAGAGACCCCCAGGGTGTCGACCAGCTCCACCTCAGTCATCAGTGTCCCTACAACCTTCTGCAAAAGAAGAATTTTGAGAGTTTGGGTCAAGGCCCCCATTCGTCAGTGCTGACTCCATTTCTCACCATCCCCCATTTCGGATCCTGTCTGACCCCTCTCAGTTCAGCATGGAAACTGATCACCATGAACAAATGGGTCCTAGAAATAATCCAAAGATGCTAAAATATATAGCTTTATTTCCATGCCCTTGCCACCTTCCCTCTACATCCCTCTTCAGGGACCCTTCTCACAAACCACTTCTATGTCAGGAAATAAACTACCTCTTGTATCTGGGTGCCATAAAACCAGCACATCTTATGGACTTCAGAAAAGCAGACTTTGACTCCCTCAAGGATGGACAGGATCTCCTGGGAGGCTAATGTGAGAGGGAAAGGCGTTGAGGGGAGCTGCCTGTATTTTAGAGAAACCTTATTAAGGGCGCAGGAACAAACCAGCCTGATGTGCAGAAAGGGATGAGCTTGCTTTAACTGTGTACACTTTGGAGAGCTTAACCACAAAAAGGAAACTTACAGGCATGGACAGATGACTAGGGAGGAGTATAAAAATATTGTTGAAGCATGCAGTACTGAAATCAGGAAGTCCAAAGTGCAATTTGAGTTGCATCTAGCAAGGGACATGAAGGATTTCTACAGGTATGTTACAACAGGAAGGAGGTCAGGGAAAGTGTAGGCCCCTTACAGAATGAGGTTGGTAATGTGGGGACATGATGTGAGAGAAGCTGAAAAGCTCAGTGTTTTTTTCCCCGCCGTCTTCACAGACAAGATCAGCTCCCAGACTACTGTACTGGGCAGCATAGTATGGAAAGGAGGCATACAGGCTTCATATGGATGTGTATGTAGTATGCTAGCATGGATTCAGCCTTGATTCACCACGGGCAAGTCAACCTGATCAACTCAATTGCCTTCCCTGAGATGAGTGGCTCTGTGGATTTCGAGAAAGCAGTGGACATGATATACCTTGACTTCAGCAAAGCTTTTGATACAGTCTCCCATAGTATTCTTTCAGCCAGTTTAAGAAGTATGCATTGAATGAATGTACTATAAGATGGAGAGAAAGTTGGATAGATCATCAGGCTCAATAGGCCGTGATCAACAGCTCGATGTTTACTTTGTAGCCGGTAACAAGCGGAGTGTTTCAAGGGTTGGTTTTGGGGCCAGTTTTGTTCAAGATCTTCATTAATGATCTGGAGGATGGGGTGGAGGCACCCTCAGCAAGTTTGCAGATGACACTAAACTGGGGGCAGCGGGGTGGTAGATATCCAGGATGATAGGGATGAGGTAGAGAGTGACTTAGACAAATTGGAGGATTGGGCCCCCCAAAACAGTCTGATTAGGTTCAAAAGGGCAAGTCCAGAGTCCTGCACATAGGATGGAAGAATGCCATGGACTGCTACAGACTGGGGACTGACTGGCCAGGCAACAGGTCTGCAGAAAAGGACCTGTGGGTTACAGTGGATAAGACACTGGATATGAGTCAAGAGTGTGCCCTTATTGCCAAGAAGGCTAAAAGCATGTTGGATTGCATTAATAGGAACATTGCCAACAGATGGAGAGAAGTGATTATTCTACTTTATTTGCTACCATTGAGGCCACATTTGGAGTTGTAATGTGCAACTTACTGTTGCAGAAGTGGCGGGGGGAGGGAAGTTGTGTTTTTTGCTTATGTCAATTGTCACTTGCTGTGTCTCATACAGCGAGCAAGAGAGAGAGAGAGAGAGAAAGCGCACAAGTTCCAGCTCTTCCTTTGCTTGGTATGGCCCCTTCATCAGGGACTGATAATTCTGTCACCTTTATGCCACTGGAGAGAGACTTTTCTTTCTGGGTTTAACTTGCTAGATTCAGAACCCCTGAATATGTGTAGAGTTCGTGTCCATGGTTGGAAAGTGCTTTGGGAGCCTTGGAAGAAAGATGCCAAGTATTATAGAATAGAATAATCATAGAATAATAGGGTTGGAAGGGACCTCACGAGGTCATCTAGTCCAACCCCCTGCTAAAAAGCAGGACCACTCCCCCTAAATTATCCCAGACAGGGTTTTGTCTAACCGAGCCTTAAAAATCTCCAAAGATGAAGATTCTACCACCTCCCTAGATAGCCCATTCCAATGCTTCACCACCCTCCTAGTGAGAAAGCTTTTCCTAATATCCAACCTGGACCTCCCCAGCTGTAATTTGAAACCATTGCTCCTTGTTCTGTCCTCTGTTACCCTCGAGAACAGCCTAGCTCCCTCCTCTTTGGAGCAACCCTTCAAGTAGTTGAAGGTTGCTATCAAATCTCCCCTCAGTCTTCTCTTCTCTAGACTAAATAAGCCTAGTTCCTTCAGTCTCTCCTCATAAGTCATGTGCCCCAGCCCCCTAATCATTTTTGTTGCCCTCCGCTGGACTCTTTCTAATTTGTCCACATCCTTTCTGTAGTGGGGAGCCCAAAACTGGACACAGTACTCCAGATGCGGCCTGACCAGTGTCAAATACAGGGGAATTATCACATCCCTCGATCTGCTGGCAATACTCCTACTGATGTAGCCTAATATGCCATTGGCCTTTTTGGCAACAAGGGCACACTGTTGGCTCATATTCATCTTCCCGTCCACCATAACTCCCAGGTCCTTTTCTACAGCGCTGCTACTTAGCTGATCGGTCCCCAGCCTGTAGCAGTGCATGGGATTTTTCCGTCCTAAGTGCAGGACTTTGCACTTGTCTTTGTTGAACCTCATGAGGTTTCTTTCAGCCCAGTGTTCCAATTTGTCCAAGTCTCTCTGGATCCTGTCCCTGTCCTCCAGCGTATCTACCATTCCCCCCAACTTGGTGTCATCCGCAAACTTACTAAGCACGCAGTCTATTCCATCATCAAGATCATTAATGAAGATGTTGAATAGAACCGGCCCCAGGACTACCCCTGGGGCACTCCACTCATTACCGGTTGCCAACCAGACATCGAGCCATTGATTCCTACCCGCTGAGCCCGTTGATCTAACCAGTTTTCGATCCACCTTACGGTCCACTCGTCCAACCCATACTTCCTTAACTTGCCGACGAGAATGCTGTGGGAAACTGTATGAAAAGCCTTGCTAAAGTCAAGGTATATCACGTCAACGGCTCTTCCCGCATCCACAAATCTAGTCATCTCATCATAGAAGGAAATCAGGTTGGTCAGGCACGATTTGCCCTTGGTGAATCCATGTTGACTGTTCCTGATCACTCTATTTTCCTCCAAGTGTTTCAGGATGGATTCCTTGAGGACCTGCTCCATGATTTTCCCAGGGATTGAGGTGAGGCTGACCGGTCTGTAGTTCCCTGGATCCTCCTTTTTCCCTTTCTTAAAGATAGGTACTATATTTGCCTTTTTCCAATCCTCCGGGACCACCCCCATTCGCCACGAGTTCTCAAAGATAATGGCCAGCGGCTCTGCAATCACTTCCCCCAACTCCCTCAGCACCCTCGGATGCAGTTCATCCGGCCCCATGGACTTGTGCACATCCAATTTCATTAAGTGTTCCCTAACCTGACTTTCCATCACTGAGGGCCACTCTTCTCTCCAGTCCGCGTTACCCCGTGTAGTAGCCTGGGAGCTGGCCCTCCCTGTGAAGACTGAAGTAAAAAAAGCATTGAGTACTTCAGCCTTTTCCGCATCATCCTCCACGAGGATGCCTGCCCCATTCAGTAAGGGACCTACACCACCTCTGATCCTTTTCTTGTTGCTGATATACTTATAGAACCCCTTTCTGTTATCCTTCACCTCTCTTGCTAGCTGCAACTCCAATTGTTCTTTGGCCTTTCTGATTTGATCCCTGCAGTCCCGAGCAATATCTTTATACGCCTCCCTTGTCATCTGTCCAAGCTTCCACTTCTTGTAAGCTTCCCTTTTATGTTTCAGCTCCCTGCAGAGTTCCCTGCTAAGCCACGCTGGTCGCCGTCCACATTTGCTGTTCTTTCTGCACATCGGAATGTTATCTTCCTGTGCCTTTAACAGGGTTTCTTTAAAATACAGCCAGCTGTCTTGGACACCTTTCCCCTTCAGATCAGCCTCCCATGGGACCTTGCCCATCAGCTCCCTAAGGGAGCCAAAATCTGCTTTTCTGAAGTCCAGGGTGTGTGTTCTGCTTCTTTCCTTCCTTCCATTGATCAGGATCCTGAACTCTACTATCTCATGGTCGCTGCTGCCCAGGTTGCCATTTACTTCTACTTCCCCGATCAATTCTTCTCTGTTTGTGAGCAATAGGTCTAGAGGTGCAAGGCCCCTAGTTGGTTCCTCCAGCATTTGTACTAGGAAGTTGTCCTCAATATTCTCCAAAAACTTCCTGGATTTCCTGTGCACTGCTGTATTATCTTTCCAGCAGACATCAGGATAATTGAAGTCCCCCATAAGAACCAGGGCCTGCGACGATCTGGAAACTTCTGTTAGTTGTCCATAGAACGCCTCATCCACCTCCTCTTTCTGGTCTGGCGGTCTGTAGCAGACACCCACCACAACATCCCCCTTGTTGCATTCTCCCCTAAACTTAACCCACAAACTTTCAACCATCTTGTTTCCACTTTCATAGTGGAGCTCCGAGCAGTCATACAGCTCTTTTACATATAACGCTACTCCTCCCCCCCTTTTTCCCTGCCTGTCCTTCCTGAACAATTTATATCCATCCATGGCAGTGCTCCAGTCATGCAAGTTATCCCACCACGTTTCTGTTATTCCAATTATATCATAGTTCCTTGTCTGTGCCAGTACTACCAATTCTTCCTGCTTGTTTCCCAGGCTCCTCGCATTTGTGTACAGGCACCTAAGATACCGGGCCCATTGCCCTACTTTGCCCTGTCGATTCTCCCTCCTGTCGCATCTTCCTCCTTGCAATTTCTCCCGGTGTCCTCCTTCCCCACTCGCCTGAGGTATTATGACTTCAGGAAATAAAAAACAATTATTTGATCCCACCCCCCAGTTCCAACTACCCTCTCTTTTATTCCTGCTGTTACAGCCCCAGCATCCCCCAAGTTCCATCCCTTCCCCCAGGTTTCCCTCAGTTTCACTTACCTGTGGGCCTTGGTCACCTTCCCCCTTCGAACCTAGTTTAAAGCCCTCCTTACCAGGTTAGCCAGTCTGCTTCCAAATATGCTCTTTCCCTTCCTGGATAGGTGGAGTCCATCTCTGCCTAGCAGTCCTTCTTCCTGAAACAGCACCCCATGGTCGAGGAAGCCAAAGCCCTCCTGGTAACACCATCTCCGCAGCCAGGCATTCACCTCCAGGATGCATGTGTCTCTGCTCGGGCCCCTACCCTTGACCGGAAGGATCGAGGAGAACACCACCTGTGCACCGAACTCCTTCACCCATGCTCCCAGAGCCCTGTAGTCACCTTTGATCTGCAGAGGGTCACCTCTCGCAGTATCATTGGTTCCCACATGGATGAGTAGCATGGGGTAGTAGTCAGAGGGACGGATGATTCTCGACAATCCCTCCGTAACGTCTCGGATATGGGCGCGTGGCAGGCAGCATACCTCCCGAGAGGCCTTATCTGGGCGACAGATTATAAATACATTTGATTTATTATGCATTAAAAAGAAACAGAGGCAGTACAATCATTGAGCTATTCTTTTATGGCTAAATTACAACACTCTCCCTGCCCCCAAATCTTCCTGATATTAAAAAACTATGTTTAAAGGTGCACACTTAGAAAAACAAATGATTACAGTTGGTTCTGATTATCGACACACGTCTTTCCATGACATCCTAGAGCTGATCTCACCCTAGTTTAAAATATTGCAGCGTATCATGGATGAATCAAACCAAGAGCAATTAACTCATTTTTATTACTCAACTTCTTGGCAAACCAGCCAGAAGTGATTTTGTTTTTGGCACAGACTCCAGGCATTGAATAAAGCCTGATCTTCTCTCTTTTCTGTCATCCACACCCTAGAATATAGGTCAAAACTGTCACTTGGCACAGGACAGGGACTTAAGGCTTTATTGGGTTTTCCTCTGATAGAAATGCCAACCTCACACTCTTGTACCACAGTCACAGGAAAGCTGAACTCAGCGTCAGACAGCAGATGTGTCTGGGAGGAGGATTCTGTTGACTTCTTCCCCAAAAGCCATGTAGTGGGCCATTTTCACTGCAGGTGTAATGTCATTGAGTGAATTTAGCTCACTCTCTGTATGTGAATTTCAGTTGCCACTATAACATGAGGCACACGTGGTTAAAAACGTTAACGCTCTAGACACCATGCTGAAAGGCAGTTTATAAGTATCAGACATAGCTCAGCTGAATTAGACACCTTATATAGCTAGTTGAATGAGCTGCATGACTGCACATGAAATCAGTATTGGCAAAGAAAGATATGGTGATAGACTGAATAATATAAGATATTCATACACAATACTGCGCTTTATAGAATCATAGAATAATAGGGATGGAAGGGACCTCACGAGGTCATCTAGTCCAACCCCCTGCTAAAAAGCAGGACCACTCCCACTAAATCACCCCAGCCAGGGTTTTGTCTAACCGGGCCTTAAAAATCTCCAAAGATGGAGATTCTACCACCTCCCTAGGTAACCCATTCCAATGCTTCACCACCCTCCTAGTGAGAAAGTTTTTCCTAATATCCAACCTTGACCTCCCCAGCTGTAATTTGAAACCATTGCTCCTTGTTCTGTCCTCTGTTACCATCGAGAACAGCCTACCTCCCTCTTCTTTGGAGCAACCCTTCAAGTAGTTGAAGGTTGCTATCAAATCTCCTCTCAGTCTTCTCTTCTGTAGACTAAATAAGCCTAGTTCCTTCAGTCTCTCCTCATAAGTCATGTGCCCCAGCCCCCTAATCATTTTTGTTGCCCTCCGCTGGACTCTTTCTACCTTGTCCACATCCTTTCGGTAGTGGGGAGCCCAAAACTGGACACAGTATTCAAGATGCGGCCTCACCAGTGTCGAATAGAGGGGGATTATCACATCCCTTGATCTGCTGGCAAAACTCCTACTGATGCAGCCTAATATGCCATTGGCCTTTTTGGCAACAAGGGCACACTGTTGGCTCATATTCATCTTCCCATCCACCATAACCCCCAGGTCCTTTTCTACAGCGCTGCTACTTAGCTGATCGGTCCCCAGCCTGTAGCAGTGCATGGGATTTTTTCATCCTAAGTGGAGGACTTTGCACTTATCTTTGTTGAACCTCATGAGGTTTCTTTCGGCCCAGTGTTCCAATTTGTCCAAGTCTCCCTGGATCCTGTCCCTGCCCTCCAGAGTATCTACCATCCCCCCAACTTGGTGTCATCCACAAACTTACTGAGCATGCAGTCTGTTCCATCATCAAGATCATTAATGAAGATGTTGAATAGAACCGGCCCCAGGACCGACCCCTGGGGCACTCCACTCATTACCGGTTGCCAACCAGACATCAAGCCATTGATTCCTACCCGCTGAGCCCATTGATCTAGCCAGTTTTCGATCCACCTTACGGTCCACTCGTCCAACCCACACTTCCTTAACTTGCCGATGAGAATGCTGTGGGAAACCATATCAAAAGCCTTGCTAAAGTCAAGGTATACCACGTCAACGGCTCTTCCCGCATCCACAAATCCAGTCATCTCATCATAGAAGGAAATCAGGTTGGTCAGGCATGATTTGCCCTTGGTGAATCCATGTTGACTGTTCCTGATCACTCTATTTTCCTCCAAGTGTTTCAGGATGGATTCTTTGAGGACCTGCTCCATGATTTTCCCAGGGATTGAGGTGAGGCTGACCGGTCTGTAGTTCCCCGGATCCTCCTTTTTTCCCTTCTTGAAGAGAGGGACTATATTAACTGCTTTAAATTAACTGTAGCCACTCCGAAAATATATCTGGACCTTAACAGCAGCAAGCAGAATTTTTTTTTTAAAAAAGCGTGAAGCCTCAATTGGCATGGTTACTGGCTATAGACTAGATTATTAGCCCAGAGCACTAGGTTGCCTTTATTATCTTCAGCTGTATTGCAAGGACGCTGCAGGCTGTATCCTGTAATATATTAGCTTTAAACAAGTTATCATAAGTACAATAGGCATGTAACTTTTGGCATAGATAAATGGCCCAATGGTGACCTTTAGAGCTTGGGAATTAGGAAACGCTTGCTCATTGTTATGAGTTAGCACCTAATGGCAACTGCAGAAACATGGAAGTAATAACTGCAAATCCGTTTAAGCATGAAGTGACAGGTATGCTATGTTAAAATTGAATTAGTACGTTAACCTATATGACAGGTACACCTCAATATTCTCTGGGTGAAGAAGTTAGATTTGGGTATAAAAGGGTATATTAGTATGAATATTCATCATGGTGCTCAGAGCCTATAATAGGGGAAACCACTATGTAGAGAGTTAGTCTTTAGTGCAGGGCTTGACAAAGTTGGCTCCCAGTTAGGTGCCAGCAGTTTTATTTTTGTTCAGCAGAGAGTGTTCATCCGCTGCATTTACACAGTGGAGCTAGTAGTCAGGCTACAAACCCCAGTCGCCATGGCAACCTGCAGCCCAGGTTTTGTTGAGCCCTGCTTTAGTGAAACTTAACAAGCCCTATCAATCATTTGACGCTTCAGCGCTATTGTTAGCTACCATAAGTCTTGGGCCTTGAGTAACCTGGCCTATCAGACTCATTTGGCATGCTTTGTCTCCTACAACCAGAGCCTCAAGACTGGTGTAAATATTCAGATATAAGAGCTTATGCAACAAATATGATACCATAGTGCTCCCCAATACTCTTGTTATTCCTATTTTTTCACATGGCCTGGAGCTTTTGTTTCTTATTTTAATAAAGATTAAGGGTTTAGCTTTGTCCTCAGTGTTAGTGTCCTTGCTGTAGACCCAAAGACTCCCTACAAGATATTGAATTGCTTGGCTATATCTACACTGGCAAGTTAGTTCGAATGAAGGAAGCTTAATTCGAACTAACTTAAGCCATGGCTACACTAGGCTTTCATTAGTTCGAATTAAGGGCTTCCTTAATTCGAACTAATAAATTCGAATATGTTATTCGAACTAAGGGTTAATTCAAACCTAGTTCGAACTAACCGGCCCATTGAACGCAATGCAATTGGCTAATTTGAACTAAGCAAGTGCCATGAATGGCACTTGCTTAGTTTGAACTAAATTTTGCTAGTTCGAATTAAGTTAATTGGAACTAACTAAAATTGGTTTGAATTAGTTAGGTCAAATTAACTAATTTGAACTAACTTTAGTGAGTGTAGACATAGCCCTCGGTTTTAATTCTGGGTAGCCTGGTTCTGGGCCATGCTGCTGAATGCATGGGGTTAGGCTCTTGCAGAATTCAAGAAAGGCACAGTTCCAGGATGGTCACTTGGGCGGAAAGAAGGAACTGAAGAGGGGGCAAAGTCAGCGGCACCTAGCGTACTGCAGCCTGAGCACGGGAACTCAGGGATAGGCTAAAAGGCAAAAGCTTTCTGGGGAACCGTGCACTGCGACATGGATACACCTACAATGGAACGTATGTGAGTGGCTGCTCGAAGATGCACCAGTAATGCTGCATTAGAAAGCACAAGCTCTCGCTTACTCAGTTCAGCACGCCCTGCGTTTTCGCTTCGGCATGCATGCCAGCTCCTTCTTGGAAGCACATTCTAGTTCTTGGTGTGGTTTTTATAATATTTCTGCTTTTATTGCATCCTCCCAGTCCCTCCATGGTAACTGTTGAATTTGTTTTCTCTTGACTAGTCATATGGTGTGGATTTTGTTGAATCTTGCATGATTGGAACAGGGGAAGGGGGGGAGGGGTTTAAAGTTTATGTATGTGCTAAGGGGAAGACGGGGTGTTGAATTTGCAGTACTGAGGTACCTGAAATTGAAATAGCAGTCACATTGGGGCCTGCTTTCCCACACTGTGAGGTGGCAGGAGAGTTGATTTGTTTTAGTTATGCCAACAGAGAGACCAGAGTAGCTCAGAGCTTGAGTGGATCTGCACTACCTTAGCACAGTACCCCAGCTCTCCCAGTCTGCACGCGCATCTGTCTTCCATGGACAGACCATGCCAGCTGTAACCGAGCTGCTGGTGGGGCCTGACGGAGTAAACACCTCTTCATTGCTAGCATGCTAGGTAGCAGAGGAAGAGAGAGAGTAGATCCCCAGTCCTCTGCTTTTTGTGTGTGATTTGTTCAAGCAATTGTTTAAGCAGCTTGATGAGGGATTACCATTCAGGAAGGATGCCTCCATATTTATAGCGTTGTGTTTAATTGTGCAGTAATAGAAATCAGGTATTAAGCTAACCAGTAGAATCCAACTGCCTTTTAATTTAGTGTTTGAATGAAATGGAGCTAGTGGGGCGTTCTGGGCTTGCCTGTAGCACAGCTTTGGAAACCTTTGTAAGGAAATGTATTAAGGAACAGAGAGGAGGTGTAGCACAACTGAAGGACACTCACACGGTCTCTGAGCCTATTCCATGGAGTGCTGTGCGTCATGTGTTTGATGTGGAAGTAGAGCACAAGGGAGGCCAAAGGGCAATCTCTGCAATGTTAGTTTGTGGCTTGTAGTGCGTCAGCGAAAGAGAAACTAGAATTATTCAGCCAAAGCTTTAGCCGTTGCAGAAGGAAAAAGGAATACCCAAGTTCAAGATCTGCTCTGTGCTGCCTCAGGGCGGTGATGAGCTCTTTTCCGTAAGAGACAGGAGCTGGAGAGACAATCAGATGGGAATCAGTATCAGGTGCAGGAAGCTTGGGGAGAATCACGTGGTTGGAAATCCGGGCTGCTGCCAAGCTTAACAATTGCTGGATGGTTACATAATGACTCCGTTATTATGCCAGAACTGCACACTGTTGTGTGAGCTGGAATAATCGTACTCGGAAATGGGGTTGCACTTTAACAGGCTGGATTGCAGAAGACTGGGGAGAAAGCTGATGATTCTGTAGGGGAGAACAGACTCTGCCACTTTTGAAGTTTGCATTGTGGTTAAAGCACAAGACGGAGACAGGACACCGGAATTCTATTCCTGACTGTTAGACTCAAGAAGTGACCTTGGGCAAGTCAATGTAGTCTGTGCCTCAGTGTCCTCATCTGTGAATAAGGATATTTATTCCTGTCCTATAGTGCACTAATATTTCTAAAGCAATTTGAGATCTTCAGCTGAAACACAAGAGAAATGCAAAATGTCTATTAACAGCTTAGTATACACAGCAAATCTTTCCCCACGAAATGTAGGGAAATGGTTTAAAAAACCACACACACTGGGCATTCCTGCCATGCTGGACCTGAAATGAAGTAATTAAGTGTTGCGTAGCGGGCTCCTTCACGTTCTTGAAGGCCAGGAGAGCAACATTTAAAAAGACAACATTAACTGCAGAGGTGACCATAAAATCATATGCTTTTATTTGACGTAAAATGAAACATTAAGATAAAATACACATTTATCCATGTGCTGAAGAACTACTGTATTTTACATTCATTTATGAAGCAGGTAGTTTTACATGAGGAAAATAAGGGGGAAGAGGAACTGGATCAGCAATAAGACATAAGTCACAAAGCAGGCTTTTGCTTTTCAAAGTGCTACCTCCTATGGACACACAGATCTCAAAGTGACAGGATACAAATATGCTGTTTTAGTATTCCTCAGAGCCCTCCTAATGCTGGTGAGAAGCTAAGGTGTAATCTTATACAGCAGACCCCGAAGCAGACTTTTAAAAATTATTGTCCATATGCAGAGAGAATCAGTTTATTTACTAAAATGAACTCTGACAGTCTGCAAAGCTGCAATATTACATGGCTTCCTGATGTGACTGCTGCTTTAATGACATTGACCAGTGCAGTTTTTTAAATGCCTGGAAGTTGTCTCGTTTCCTTATTAAGGAGGATAGTGAATTATAAGAATCTTATAGTTCAATACAAACTTATCACTGGAGGAAAACCAGACAATGACTATTTCTTATTTCAGTTTGACTGATGCACTGTGCTGGTTTGCAAAGGGACCATTTTAGAATCAAATGCATCACCTACCAGCTCCCTCTCCCCAGTGTTGGGACTGGGCATCAGCTGTGACAGCTTACTATAAAAGGCAAACCCCCAGGAATATTAAGTCTTGGCACAGCTTTTCAAAAAGAAATGCTAGCCTATTCAGCCTCTGAGATGTGTAACTGAACAAAAACCCGCAGAAAAAAAGAGGCTTCTAGGTTTTAAAAGGAGCAAGGGATGGGAGCTGCAGCAGTGCCAGCCAGACTAGGAATGTTTAGACAAAGTGCAGCCGACTAAAACAACAGATCTTGTACATTTTTTCTATCCCATATATTTTAAATATTAAAATGAATATAACAACTGTAATTCCAGCTCAGGCTTGTGGTAAATTCAAACTTTGCTCTCAAAACTGATAGCATCTCCAGAATCCTGAGGTGGACTTACAGCCTTTTTAGGTACATCTGTGTAAAATCTAGTTGTATATACACACACATATATATACTCCAGTTATATACATATACACACCCAAAGAGTGTAACCTTCTTATAGTGCAGCTCTTCAGAGTGAAAACCCCTTGTTTTTTGAAAACCTTCAGAGTGAAAACCCCTTGATTGTGCAGATTGCAGTTCATAGGAAGAAAGATAAAATGACTTTACTAAAAGAGGATCTCACTTTGTGTAAATAGGGGCCTGGTGTATTTTGGGCTGTGTGGAAAATAACCCTAACCATAACAAAACTGTCTGTCTGTCTGATGAGTTTTCTGGAATCTAGAATTTAAAGTCAAACCCTTCACACAATCAAGTTATTTTGCATTCAGTTTCCTCCACGCGAACCCCAGATCACAGTTATAGTAAACATTGTTCTTATCTGAGATTCCAATGGTTCCTGCAGCCATGGTAAACAGTGGCTCAAATTTAGGGATGCCCCTGAGCTGAGCTCGGCACCACTGAGAAGATGAAGGCACAAATGTTTGTGTTACCTTTATGCTCATTGGTATGGGTCCCACACCAGGGATTGATAGAGCCAATTCTGTCACCCGTATGCCATTGTGGGGGAGACGTTTCTTGCTGGGGAGCCCCTGTATTTGGGTAGAGTTGGTGTCCAGTGGATAAATGAATGCCCCAAACTGGGACCATCGATCAAAAGGGCAGCAATTAAATGTATTGTGTTCCTTAATGATTGGGTTCGTAAAACCCTGAACATTATTGTAAGAGCTTTACTGTTTATATAATCAACCAGATACCTGTAATGTAATTACTGGGAGTGTGGGAATGGATGCGGTATCACAATATAAATCAGCTGAGAAACGTGCTCTATGGATTTTAGCTGACTCCTGTAAGATGTCCCTGCAACCTCAGCTACTACGAACTTCAGTGGTCCCTGAAGATAGTGTGCTTTTCTCAGGTGTGTGCCCTTTTTATTACGTAAACTGCCCTGGATGTGCTACGTAGTATCACAGCTGATTGTTACGTAGTCTGCAACCACCACCATTCCCCCTAACCAGAATTTTGTCTTTTTATAGTCATACAGTTAGTGTGATCTTGTACCTCTGGGAATCCTTGCTTCCAAATTACAGCCCCTTGGAAACAGAATTCCGACAAGGTACGTTGCCAGCCATCTCAGATGATTTACTATTGCTTCCCCTGACTTCAGGGGTTTTCTAGGGATCCTGCCCAAGTACGGCAGAAGAGAATCCATTCCATTCTCCAGTAGCCATTGAGGGCACACCCACCCTCGGCAATATTGGACCCAATGTCCTCCAAAGAAAACTCCTTTGAGAGTGTTGCCTTGAAATCCCAATATACTCAGGCTCTTGGCACATGCACTCCCCATCTGCACTCTCAGAGGGTCACACGAGAATCAAACATGGGCTACATTTATTAAAATTCTAATGGTTGCTTTTGATTTTAGTTGAGTAGCTCTGTACCAGTATGTCTTTTTGGCAGTGCTTGTATAAAGCTCCACCTCAGCTCCTTGTCTTCTCACCATAGATTGTTCTGGGTGTTTGTGAGGCAAAATAGGACAGAACATAAATGGAAACACAAGCAGAACAAAGGACTGTAAAAAATTCTGTACTGTATTTCTAAAACTGCTAAACTATTCCAATTCATTCTTTGCTGAGCTTCAAGGTTTTTTGCTATCCTGTAATCTGCTGCAACAGCAATTGCTGCTGCCATGGCAAGAAGCTGCACTCATTTCTCTCTTTTTTGTAAGACGACATTGATAGGAACTCAAATCCAACCAGCTCAAATACTTTAATACAATTAAAATGTAAAATAAAAGAATATACAAAGTAATACAGTATATTTATATACATATTTATTTCATATACTTAAAATTCTTATGTAAAATATGATTCTTCTATATCTGTGAAAAAATACGGCTTTTAAAATGGTGTAAGCTTGATTTTTCTGTACATACCCTCTATTCCAATTGAAGTCCCTTTTAAAAAGGCAAAACATAGACAAAAGTTTATCATCTTCTAAATCATGTTTATAAGCCTTATGGCCCAAACAAAAATTAAAGAGCCTCTGGTAAACAATATTGGATTTCTGTTTTAAGAATCCTCATTTTTATTGCATTAATGGAAAACCCAAGTGCTTTCAGTTTCCTCACCACTGAAATCATCTCAGCCCTGCCCAAGAAACCGCACACACACAATACCCTGTATATCTAGTTCACAAATCTTCCTTGTCTTTTTTACACAAATATTAAAATATATATTACTTAAAATATATTACTGTATGCTCTTAAAATTGATCTTCTTTGTATCAAATGTATAGCATTAAAAAATGTAACAAAGAAAACATCATCTTAGCTAATGTTTGAGACATTCTCTCCCCCTGGTGGCGACAGTACTTTCCCTTTTCCTCCCACCCCACTATGACAGCCACATTTTCAGAAGTAATTTCTATTTGGAGTGCTCCACCTTACAGAGGTGCTGAAAGCTAGAATTGTGGGTGCTCCACAGAAACCAGTCTCCAGGACTGAGGCCCCCTAAAACTGGTGACTACTTTCGAAAAACTGAGCTGAAATGAAAATTCCAAATGCAATGCACTAAACCAAACACAACCTGGTTCCGACTGCAGTGCCCGTCACCGTCACTGTTACCGCACCCATGTATGACATGGGACCACTCGTGAGTGAGAACTGGGCCCGCAACGCTCTTCACTGCCTCTAGAACAATTTAAATAGACATCATGCTCGAGGCCGTCCCTGCCAATACCTATCTGTCCAGTAAGTAACTTCCAGGAAATGGCTTCCTTACAACATTACTGATGTAAACCTCAGAGAACTCTGTGGATAGGATTCATTGTTTACACAATAGCAGCCATTTCCGAACATTTCAAACGGGACATTGTCAACTTTCAGACCTTAAAACAAGTTTCCTTCCTTGTTACTAATGCTGTCTCAGAAACCCGGAAAATCCTTTCTAAAATTCCATTTCCTGCTCCATTCACGGAATACGTGTACATATTTATTTTTTGCACTGATCGGCAAGATTTGAGTGATCAGTATCACATTCTGGGTCTCATGCTGCAGGGTGCGGATGCAATCCCAGCAGGGGAAGTTTTGAATCTGAATGAAATTTCCTTGTTGCAATATTTTATGTCGCAAACATGGCTTTGACATTAGGCTTTGTAAAATATTTTGAGTGTTCCATTTTTACATAGGTATTTATTATAAAGTGCTGTCACTGTAATATCTGGGTGCCAAACCCAAAAACGTTATGTTCCTTTAATGACTAACGGTAGCCAGTAGGAAAGCAGGTTTATTATTGTGCTGGAAGAAACATAGGACAGATGATTAGGAAGAACTGGGGCTGAAGGGGAAAGTCTGAGCACCAAAACTGCTGATTGACTAACAAAAGGGATACTCCTGCTCTGGCCTCAGCTTTTCCTGTCTGAAAGAAGTGTTATTCAAAACCCATCTCTTTGAAATGTGCGAAGCTTTCAATGTTTTGGGCAGACCTATTCCTGTTTAAATGTTCAGTAATCCAGATCTCCTCATTTCTAATGGTTACCTAGCTGCTTAATGCCCTCTGCTGAACCTAGGGACACTAGATAAGGGCTTGTTTCATTGTGATAAGATCAAAGCTTTTCAGCCAAGAGGATTCATTACTTTGGGAAGGGGTGGAATGAAATATCGAGGGCAGAACTCTTGACCCATCCAAAGATAGCTAAGGCACTAACTGAGCAGTAAACCTCTAGATCACCATCTGATCCAGTTATAATGACCACTAAAAAGGACTGTGGAGTCCTACTGAAATCTTAGTGCTCATTACAAATCCAATTGGACAATTCCCAGATCTGCATCCTTCTTGCTGGGCTACTGACTCTGTAAAACAAAAAGGAGTCTTGTGGCGCTTTTAAAATCTTTAGAAGCCACAGGACTCCTTTTTTGTTTGGCTGAACTAGACTAACATGGCTCCGCTTTGGAACTCAACTCTGTAAAGTAATTCGGTTCCTGTAATAGTATTTCATGTAACAGCAGCTACTTATTTCTTAGAAGCAGCAGCACACAGAAATAGATGCATGGAGCATGGGAAGCCAGACACGCAAACTCCAGCTGATGCAACACCACAGACTTGAAGGGGGCTGACGATTGGAGTCGAAGTTAGGGGATCTACTCCTATTTTTAAATGTCCTGCTGAAAATAATAAAACTTGGGGACTTTTAAAGTGAAAGTTGCAACAAGCATAAAATCCCAGCAAACACGAACAGGCCACTTCGCGCTATTCCCCCAGTGTCTTCTGCTCCCTCCTTAAGACAATGAGATGGGGATACACTAAGGTGCAGATTTAAACTGATGGAGTTCTACGGACACTGCTATTCTGGGGTAATAACACCATAGTTTGGAATAGGGGTGTGAATTGCAGTGGGCACTAGCATAATGCGCTGTAACGCCCCCTCCCCCTCCGCAAACACCCCGTGGGTGAGAAGTAAAAGGTACCCCATGACAGCATCCATACCAGGGAGCCATGCAAGTGTACGCTGCAATTCACACCCTGGAGTCTAAACTGGGGCCAAAGAGATGTAGCCTAAGAGCGCCTTTTCATTGATGTCAGTTGGGAAGGAGGAGTTATACTCGTATGTCTACTTGTATATAATTATACCTCTGACCAATGGGAAGACCGAAGACTCCATGCACAGACTGGATATCAGTTGATCTTAGAGAGACCAATTTGAAGGACAGCCAAAATCATGAGTTTTGGAAGAAGGCTATAAAAGTGGTTGACCCTGATTAGAGAAGTGGCAAGAAAGAAGATACGTCATTATCCCAGCATAAGTGGTAACACTTCCCTGTGTAGACAAGCCCTAAGATAGCAAGGAAACAGAAATGGATACACCTCCCTCAGTGTCTCAGAGAATAGGAGTCTTGTTCATTTCTGTGGGCTGTACACCTGACACCATAATGGCCATCAGAAACTGTATCCCATAACTCAGAGGATGTTGCAATGGGGAAGAAAAAGATTGGAAGTAATGCGGTAACTGCTTGAGTATGCTAGGCGCATAAAACAAAGGTCCACTTCTGGGACAACACAAATCCAAATGATTCTTTTGCTTGGTTTGTGTCTTCGCACGCACTCCAGCATCATTGGCTGTAGCGTCTGGAATGTGCCAAATCTGGGGACAGTGTTTGCTTACTGGTTAAAGGCTGCCGAACGTGCACTTTTGGCATTTCAAGAAAACCTCTGAGGCTATTTTTTGTTGGTGTTAACTTTTCTGCCACAGAGTGCTGGATTTCAAAATCTACATCTCCCATCATTGTGATAACTAAGTCCCTATATGTATTTAGAAATTAAGGGGTCATTCTCCCTCAACATATTTAGGACAAGCAAGACCAAAGACACAAGTGGGCAGGGAGATATTTTCAGTATTGAGGGATTAGGCACACAACTTTGTTATCAAGAAATCAATTGCCAGTCACTGGTAAAATACATTGTGGACAATGATCTACATCTATAACAACAGCCCCCTAGATTCTCTTTTCATGTGAGGGGAAGGAGCAGTAGTATATTCAAACTGGAAAAAAGTCCAGAACTCTGAGAACACTAGCTAAGGGGTACCTAAAGATAACTTACCACACCCACTTTAATATTGCTTCATTTTAAAAAGGCCTTTGGATTAAAAGTGAATTCCATACCCTTTGATCAGAAAGATACACGCATTTCTACCTAATCAATCTATTTGTTTCTCAAACTGAGACAACATGGAATTGGATGTGATTCTTGCTGGGAATAGAACTTTACCTACAGAGTCCCTTTTAAGGCAGAGACAACCTAGTGCTTTGATATTGTGACTGGTGGTTTGGAGTATGCTTAACTCTCACACTGCGGGAAGGGGTGGATATTTAAGTACTTCATTGGCCAGTCTGTCATACATCCCTGTCGCTGAGATGATGGTGCTGTAACACCTGTTCAATTCTGATTGATTAATTTGGGTGACACTGTGAATATTAATGCTACTGATAGTAACACTAGCTGCAACCTGATATTAGGTAGGCCAGCACCGGGTGATCTCTACTCAGCTCTGACAGTATACCTCATTCATGACAGGAACCCCTGCTAGTCCATTCCTACGATTCCCACATATTTCTGCCAGTGCTCCTCATTCCTGGCTTGTCACATCTACTGTTAGTCGAACCTGGAGCTCTAGCCAAAGGATCTGATGTTTTGAAACGTGTCTTCAGGGGAAATGATGCAGCCACACAACCCTTCTGTCCCATGCCTCACTCTTTGCTAGATTTATGATTCTCTACATAAATTAGCCTATTGTGGAGGTCTTCAGCTTCCTGGCAAGCAATACATTGGAGGGGGTCAGTTAGTGCCTTTACTTTGTTTAATGTATTGTTATATTTGATGTTATTAGAAATTGTGGGGGAGGTACCTCCATGCTAACACTGAAATGACTAATATTTAATCTGTAGTTCAATTCGTATTGGAGATCTCTGCTTTCAATAGTCTTCTAGAGTTGCTGATAGTCATGAACTGCTTTTTATTGCTTGTGTTCTTGGAGGTGATGACTACGATCGTTGCCTTTCCAATCTCCCAGAAGTAGCGGCAACCCAAGATCAATGCTATTGTAATTCATGAGTTAGAAAGGGAGTGACATGCACCAAAGACCCCCAGGCACTATTGCACAACCCACTTTGGCTTCCAAAAGTCTAGAGTCAGGGGGCAAGTGATAGCCTTTCAGGGGTTGCCTGGTATAATGCAGTGCCTCCCACTTCTCAAACATCTGAATTAAAACAAAAGAGCAAAAAAGACTGAGCCACACCTGAACTGGTGTGCCACACCTCAGTGTTCTGTGCCAGACAGCGCAAAACCTTACATTGTCATCTCCCAGGTTTTTTTAATCTTTCCTGTTCTTCTCTTTTGCTAAGGAAAGACGAAGAGGCTAAAGCTTGGCCGGAAGGTCTCCCATCAATCTAGAGTGGCGCTTTGGATAACCTGTGATAGGGACCGACAGGATGTGAGGCCAATGAATCTGCAGTACAAGTCAAACATTGTCTCCTAAAAGATTGAAAATATAATTTTTAAACAAAATAATGTGACATATTTACGATTCCTTAAGTGCAAACTCTTGTCACAATTCACATAGTTGAGCTCAACTTAGATTCATTATACAACAAGCTGCTCTTTCTTTAATGAAAAAGAACGCTACTTTCTATTCCTGATTCAGTAATGTGTCTCTTGTGCAAGGCAGTAAAACCTTTTTTTTTTCCTGCTGTCATTTCAAAAGGAGGCACAAAACCAAGCCATCCTTCCCCCCATCTCACGCGTCGGTTACCGTACAACAAGGCAGGAGACACAGAGCTTAGAGGGGCCGATACAGTCGTCATGGCAGAAGGCTCCACAGCCCTTGCACATGATCATGGCTTTCAACCTGCAGTAGCACTTAGAAGGTGAATCCTCCATGTTGCTGTTGTCACCAAAGGCCTGAACTGGGATGGTCTGATTGCGGTTGCCAGGGTTCATAGCCTGGCTGGCAGGAATGGCGGTTACAGTCACAGAGAAAGACATGACGTTCCCCATGCTACTGGCCAACTGATTGCACTCGGACAGCCCAGGCATGAGAGACCCTTGGTTCCCCTCTGGAGAAGTAGAGACATTTATTGTGCCACTGTAACTAGGACCAATAAGCTGTGCTGCGGTGTTTCCGTAGAGCTTTGGAGGGTGTGAACCAGAAAGCAGTGGAGGCTGTTGCAACACGCAATCTGCTGGTGTGCTGTAAGCCTCAGGATTACTGTGCACTATTTTTCCTCTCATAGCATGAGCCATTTGCTCCTGGGCAGCCTGAATTAAATCTCTTGCTAATGCGGTTCCATCAAACACCTGGCCTCCTCGGAATCGGTGAACACTTGCCTGGATGGCTGCAGCTTGCTCAGATAAGACTGCCTCCTTCTTTATGGTCTTTCTAGCTGATGCATTATCATCTGAAAATGCGTTTACACTGTGTGATACCTGTTCTCTTTCATGCTGGCCAGAGTTCTGGGAAGCCAACGGCTCCTCTTTTACAATATGTTCGTGTTCATCACCAGCACTCTCATCATCTGCGTCTCCTTCATCACTGGAGCTACCATTGCCAGCTATGTCTTCACATTCTCCAAATTCTGTTTTTGGATCATCAGCAGGATCCCTCAGACACAAGCGGGTCTCAGGGTTCATTGACAGACCTCTCCTGAAACTCTCCGAGCCGCGACCATAGGTGGAAATGTTCAGCAGGTAATGGCCAGACATGGCAGGCTTGGATGTCCTCCTGCCCATGAAACCCAGCATGAATCTTTGACTGGTGGAGCTGTTATCTAACTGGAAACCTGAGTGAATGAGGCTGAGCTGGGAAGGCTGAAGGACTGAGAACAGGTTCTGCCTGTGGACCTGCTTGATGAGAGTCTGAAGGATCTGCTCTTGAGTTGCCTTATCAAGTGCCTCTCGGCACTGCTGGTCAACATTACTGCTCCTCGGGTCCTTCCCTGAGACGCAGGGAAGGGTCCTTGGAACATGAGGCAGCTGCCGGCTTGGGAAAAAGATCTTTCCAAGTTGCTGCATGGTTAAATTTGATTGTCTCTCACCACTTTCCCCCCCAAAGCCATTCCCTGCTGGGCTTGTGGTACTCGAAAACCCTGACCCTTTGGCTTCATTTGGAGCTAGTGGGACAGTTTTAATTTCTACTTTGGTGAGAGGCTTCGGCATGATTAGCTCCATTGGAACATCTTTACCTTGCAGCAGCTGGGCAACCAGGGGATTGTTGGCAGGAATACTGGAGCTTGTCTTCAGCAAAGGCCCCCCAGTGCTCAAGGGAGCTACGTGGGCGTTAAGGCAAGGGGGTACTGACAGAGTGCTGTAGGATGGAGCAGATCTGGTAGATGCTACCGCAACGTCAGCCTCCGTTTCTGAGACTGCGGCTGCCAGTGAAGACCTCAGAGGGGAAAGAGGTTTGCTTCTAGGGATATTTAGGCTAGTCCCTTCTGTGGCAGTTAGCGCTGACTTGGGCACATTTTTGTCAGCACCTGGTCTGGATACATTGATATTGACTGCTTCATCCTCAGCAGGTGGTGCCCCTGGGATCTGGATTAGACCTGCTGGACCCGAAGGTGCTTTCTCTTGTCTGTCGTTACTGAGAGTGTATAAGTGGCTTGAGTCGATGGAGGTTTTGGAAACTTGACTTACAATCACATTTGGAGGGCTTTCTTTTACTCTGTTTGTTTTCTTTAATGCTGGTGGGGCTGGTGATGGAGAGTCTGTGCCTCTGTTGGCTGCAGGTCCGGATACTGTGGGAGTTTGCTGTAGTTGTGCTCTAGAGACACGGAGAGCTGATGTCGGCTCCGTGGCCTGGGTCTCCGCTTGGGAATGGGTCCCTGGACAATGGGGAAAAGGCCTTCTCGCACTTCCCCGGCTTCCAGCTCCTGCCATTTCCAGTGCACTGCCTTGAATTCCAGTTTTGTCGGTTCCACTTGCTCCTGCACTATTCTCCTCTCCTCCTCCTCCTCCTCCTCCTCCTGGGCCAGGCCCTGGGACGGCTCCCCCATTGGAAGCAGCAGTGGCAGCGGCTGCGGCTGCGGCTGCTGCAGCTGCTCTCTGGGCCTTGGCCAGCTGGGCTTTCGCTTTGATGTCTGCCAAAGTTCTGGCCCCTGTTCTTCCAGGACTGGTGCCAGAGGTTGGAAAGCAAGCCCTGGGAGAGACCTGGCTAGCAAGAAATGGCAATGGGGAGATTCTGGAGACAGGAATCTGCAAAAAAGGAGAAAAGAGACACCACTGAGCAGAAGGGAATTTTCCACCCACAAATTCCAAATTAGAAGCAGTCAGAGTTTTAGACATTAAGACAATCCTTAGTAGCCTTCACTTAAATGAAATAGGCTAAACGGCTTTGTTAACGACCTATCTAATTGAATCATCTGGTATCAACCTGTGAAGGTAGTTGAGAAATTCAGGTACAACAGGCATGAGAGAAAATTCAGTGACCATGTAGCTTCAGTTTGGAGGGGACAAAATTATGAGAATAAGAAATTCTGGATACAGTTTTCCAATTGCCATTCAGGCCAGAGACATCTAAATTCTTGATTGTGCCTAGAAATGAGGCAGTTAGACTTTAAAGAGTCTAGACTGTGGGTGCAATTATCTGCGGGAACAGTGTTACACCAATAGTTATTTGTATCCATGCTTTTGCATCCCAAAAATGAGGGCTATTTTTTGACAATGTTACTATGTGAGGGAGACATTTGAAATTCTATTGTTGTGTATAACATGCTGCAAGTGAAGGGGCTGCAGTTACCTGTGCACACAAATCTTGCTGGCTGAGATTGTGTCACATGACCTAAAAAAGTAGGTCCATTATTTACCAGTTAGATGGTTTCCTAATGGTCAGTAGCAGTTAAGATATTTGATAAACAGGTCACATGAACTGGATCTCAGCCAAATTTATTACAATTCTTAAGCCAAAAGGCAGGAACCTTCCCTTCAGAGCCTTTTTTTAATTTTCCCTTTACACGTGTCTGATATATTGCTTTCTTTCCTATATCTAGGTTGCAGCAGGAATCCAGGTTCTTGCTAAACCTCGGCAGACCATAGGCTCTTAGGCTGCGTCTACACTGGCAACTTAGGTCGACTTAAGGAGGCTTAAGTCAACCTAAACAAAGCCGCGTCCACACTGGGCTTTCTTAAGTCAACTTAATAACACCTAGTTTTAGGTCGACTTAAGCCTTAAGTCGACTCCTTAAGTCGACTTAAAGCCAGTGTGGACGGGGATTAGCGCCTAAATCGACCTTATTAAATTGACTTAAACCGTTAAGTCGTCTTAATAAGGTCAACAAGGGGCTAGGTCTACACTAGAAAAGTTAAGTCAACTTTGTTAAGCCGACTTAATAAGGTTGACAAGGGGCTACGTCTACACTAGAAAAGTTAAGTCGACTTTGTTAAGCCGATTTAAGGTCGACAAGGGGTTACGTCTACACTAGAAAAGTTAAGTCGAGCTAATTAGGTCGACTTGAAGTCAGTGTAGACACAGCCTTATGGCTGATATGCCCACGGTGAAAGTCTTCCCCAGTTACTACTCAGATTGAGAGAAAGCGACCACATTGCATCCACCTGTTAAAACTGTGCTGTTTACACCAAGCTCAGATAATGTGGGAAGCTGCCAATATCCCTCAGTCCTCATCCACTATTCAAGTTCTGGGGAAGTCCACGTATTTATAACCGCTGCACACTCCTCCCTGTTATTTTAGTCTTGGGGACTCCCCCACAGCTTTCCCAGTCCACTCACTAGTGCCCCCCATTATTCCAATTATGGGCTTTTACACGACTGCCCTGAAATACCCTATGACAGGTATGTATGGCTTAGAGAGCCTTATTTAATCTGACCAGCAGACTCCCGTGACCAGTAGCAGAGGCTTTGGGATTCCTGTATCAAATACTTCCATTGCTAGAATATGCAAGTATGGGACTTACATGGACAGTTGGAATCAAACCATTTTTGTAAGAGTTACCAGTGGAAGTGGTCTGTATAACTCCCTGATGGAGTTGCCTTCAGTTTCCTTTACCTTGAGTGGGGGAACCTTTCGCACCTGTGCCCCCTCCCCAGCTGCAGGAAAGGACTGTGGCTGGGTCCGAAATGACTGCTGGTACGGGCAGCTGTCCGTGATTCGTGGCTTTTTTTCACGACTGACTGGTACATCTTCCTGAGTCTCTGACTTCCTCTTGAGGCCCTCAGCACTGACGTCCATGTGTTCAGTTGCAGGTGTCTCCTGGGGAGTCGCTTGACTCACCATCCTTGCTTCTGCTTCGCCTGCTTCGGGGCTCTTTGGTTTGTTTGTGGCCAAGGCTGAGGGGCTCGTGTTCTCCTTTACTGACAGATCCTTGGATGGAGTGTGCTGTTTTTCTTCGTCTGTCTTCCTCTGCATGGATTCCTCACCACCCTTCAGAGGCCTAGCAAGAGCTTGGTTACTATGTGTCAGTGCTGTGCTATCCGAGGAATGGACAGATGCTGCAGGTTTTCCTATTTGGGGACGCACATCCTCTCTTCTTTCCTCTCCTCCTCTTTTCACTGCTGGTGACAGTACCTGGATTGCTTGTGCCTTTGACTTCGAGAGGGGAATTATCTCCTCTTTGCTGCGTGGTGCCTCGGAGACTCGCGTGCATTTCATCTCTTCAGCTGGTGGATTCCCGGACTCCATGTCAGTAGTGGTGATGTTTCCTGTCAATCTCCTGGACTCTTCAGGACTCATTCCAGAACTAACAAGAAAAAAGAAAAATTATGGTTTGAAAAATGTGTCTGAAAAAAGCATTCTTTTGCCATGAGAACGGGGGCAGCGGGTTCTGCTTCCCTCGACAAGCCTAAAGAAACATTTACCCACATCATTTCCCCGGATTTTAAGCTTCACTTCATTTTAAGCTACCCAGAACTTAACTTTCTAGCAGAAGCGCTCTTTAAAAGTGAGCCAAAAGGGGCCCTGTTACAAGGCACAGGGCTCTCCCTCTATCCAGATTACAAACGGAAAAGGATTTGGCCAGTGTTTAAAACACAACATACAACTTGCTGCTGTGGCTGACTATAAAAATTCCCTTTAACCAGCCACCCTTGGATATATCAGTAGGAAACGCCAACAAACCCACAGGACTGCCATCTGGTTCACCACAGGCTTACCCCACAACCTGGAGTTTACAAAAGGGCTTTGGAAATGGATCCAGTCTCTCAAGAGACCACACCATTTCTTTCAGCACCAGTTCTCCTGATCCCTGTCGTACTGAAGCACCCTCAGTCTAAAAGCAAAGGAATAAACTTCCTCCAGGAGAGCATTTCTGTTTGTAGATGAGTAAAGATCTCCACAGCTATTATCGTTCTCCACTCTCATCTCACTGCTGTCCCTAATCCCCCAACAGCTCATGTAATGAATGGACAAGCTCAAAATCTGAACCTGAATTCCCAGCAAAATGGCTGCTGCAGAATTCATCCCCAACGTTGTATTGTTAACAGTTCCTGATACAGACTTGGTCCGTGGTGTGATTTCTGCTGAAGCCAGAGGCCTAATGATAATGGACATGATTTTAAAGTTTCTCTCTCTCTGAGAAGTATAGAAACTAGACCTGCCCATGTAGGACAGGAGAACTGTTTGCCACAGGCCAAAGGGGGCAGTTACTCTCCCCAGACCTTGGTTTACCCTCCCTCCCCACCAACTTTTCATTGCTCTATATTCTCCGTTATGTCTTCCACTATTGTTCACCCCATCCTTTGCAGGATCATGTAATGTTCTATATGCTGACACAACTCTCCCCCCATTCTTCCCCGCACAAGAATTTTTCTGAAAAAAAAAAATGCTCTTACTACAAGAACCTGGAGACACTGCAGGAAAGGACATCACTTTTTAAATGAAGTCTGCTATTGCCAAACGGATTTCAAATAGGGACTTAATGTTTTGAACGGTTTACTAGACCAAGACCTCATTTCTAGCCAGTGCCTGCTGCCTCACATTCTTCAGTGTCACTAACCCAGAGTGTGGGACTCTTTATGATCAGGAGAATAAGGTTTTGGAGCAGCCCAGGCTCCATGGTGGGTTAAAGTAACACAGATGAATGGGCAAGAAGCGAGGTGATGTCCCAGAGCTGAGCACAGTGGTTCATCATTGAAGTACTGTAGAGAAAGGAAGGTATTATTAATTACAATCCTGCCTCTGTTCTTTTCACTTTCTTATAGCACACAGCTACTGATCAAAGAACCTGAAATGTTCCCTGCAAACCCATATCTCACGGGAGAGAAGAAGGACTGCTTGTAACTAGGATTAAGGCAAACAGAACAATGTGTGAATACTTATTCTGAGAGTTCAGCTACATAGCCTGTGAATCAAGACACAGGGGAAATCCACAAGGTTTTGCACAGCCATGGGATCTGTGAGTGTCAAAGACAAAATAAATGCCAGATAGCTTATTTGGCTGGAATATGCCAACAGAACCTTATGAGATGGAACTTCCAAACTGAGGATGAGGGTGGGGAAGAGAGGTGTGGAGCCTAGAAGACACCCACCACTACTGCAGACAAGGAATGCTAAAGCCAGATTGGATTAAACACTGGAAAATATATACTTTATGAAACAATCCAGCAGTCACCAGGAATTAACTAGATGGCCAAACAGATCTTTTCTGTGATTAAAGGAGAGTCAGGTAAAACTGACCCTCTGTCATCTTAGAAGCTCAGTGAAAAGATGGTCCCATGAAAGAAAGTGAGCTCCAAATTCTGGCAACTGGTGCTTCAGGACACGCTATGGGGGGTGGGGAAGACAGACAGTCCAACTTCTTACCTTTGACCGTAGTAACTCTCAAAGAATCGTTCCTTCCACAGCTCCACCTTCTTCTCTTTCTCAATCTCCTGCCGTATTCTCAGTTGCATTTCTGGGGTGAACTCACCTGCAGTACACAAAAAGGAGTATCAGCAAGAAGTGCAATCAGCAAGAAAAATTAGGCCAATGGCAATCATGAAATAGACTGAGAGACTTCAGGACCCCCATCATTTTTTAGACAAACCAGTGCATTGGGAACTAGCTCTGCAAGATTTCTTTTATAGGCTATGCATTATTACAGATGTACACAATGACCTTGACTTATAACTCTTAGTTTAGCAGTACTGTCTTTCAAGAGAGGATATAAAATCAAAGTCTTGCAGTTATTTAAGAATTTTACAGCAATTTTTGCAGTTAAGAGGGATTAAACTTCAATGTCCTAATGAAGTCCAGTGCTTCTTTAAATTCCCCTTTCAGTTTCAACTATAAATCTCTGCCTTATCTTAAATAGTCCTCCAGAGACATAGTCATCTGGCCATGTGGGTCAAGTCACATTTTTTCAAAGGACAAGTTTCCAATAAAACTTCCCCTCTGCCCTTCAGTCTGGATAACCACTGGCTGGCACTTTGTCCTCATGGACCATTCTAAGTGCAGCTGTTTTCACCTGTTAAATCATAATAGAACTTGAATTTTTCCCTGAAATTCCCATTGTGCATTCTCTAAACCCCCTTCCGTTTAGGACTGAATGTGGAAAAGACCTGGTGGTATGTAAGAATCCTGGGAAAAACTGCATGATTTCAATGAATGATGCGACTGTCAAACAAGTGAAAGTATTGCTACTTCAGAAACGTCCTTACAGAAGATGGGAAGATTAGAAACTGAAGTCAGCACCAAATCAACAAGAGTGAGAGAAGTGAGAGAGACATTCTGGGACAATAAATATCTGATGAGAAGAGATTAATCTGAAGACTAAATTCCCACTCTAAAGACCTTGCATTTGGTCTGTGTTAAATTGTGGCTGTGAAACATCAACATGCAAACAAGCAATAATAAGGAAACTCCAGTCCTTTGAATTATGGTGTTATAGAACAATTCTAAGAATATGCTGGATACACTGCATAATCAACCATAAGATATTAGAGATGACTGGTATCAAGCTGGCCAGATTTAGGGGACCATTTATGATACTATTTCTTATTAATATTTCATAACTGCAATAATCCATAGGAGCTATGCCATGTTTGGTACCAACAGAAAGGTTGTAGTTTGCTGGGAATGATTATATGGTTTATATGCAGGAATTGTATCTGTATTAGAAGTTAGGAATATGTTTGTTATATCTGTATTTCAACGTGTGTGATTCTGGGAAACTCTCCAGACTGGATGTCTACAATTGTCTCCTTAATGGCCCATTAAGGAAGCTCCCAGGTACAATGGGCCCAGGGAGAAACCTGTTGGGTCACCAGGACTTTACCATGTGACTCAACTCCATTTTGATTGGAAAAAACTCCACACAGCCTGGGGAAGGCCAGAAGTGATAAAAGACAGCAGCTCCGACTCCATCTTGTCTTCAGCCTCCAGCCAACACCCATCTCTGGATCTATTCCTCTGTGACTGGACAAAGTACTGAGACCTACTCAGGTGCTGGGTGTCTACCAGAGGAACAAGCCTGCAAACTCCAGAGGAACAAACTTGCAAACTGCTTTCCCTGGACTCTAAATCATTTGTATGTCTGTGATTCACTTTGACCCTTTAGCATCTCTCATATTTTGCTTCTTTTATTTTGATATTAAACCTTTAGTTGTAGTTGCTAAAGGATTGGCTCTCAGTGTGGTATTTGGGTAAGATCCAAACCTATATTGTTCTGTGTGATGTGGCTGGTCCTTTGGGGTCAGGAGAACCTATTTCTTTAAGGGACCATGTGGCTAGGTGGGAGCCAGAGGGGCTGGAGTGCAATAAAGGGGCTGTTGCTATTTTGGGCAGATTTCTTGGTACCCGGTGTGGGGAACCAGAAGCCTGATTGTGACTGATTGGGAGACTGGTTTAAGTCCCACCCATCAGTGTTTGGAGAATTTGGCTCCCGGTTTTGCAGCTTGCCCTGATTTTTGCACCTTCAGGAGGTTATCCCAGGAGGACCCGGTCACAATTGGAATTTAGCAAACAGTAGTCAGAGATCTTATGAAAAGAATGATGTGATTTGCAGAGCACATTTTAAGGGGTTCAGTAGGCAATGCACATTTATGGGCCACTGGAAGGAAAAGTTGATGGCAAAAGAACAGAAGGAAGAAAAAGAAGATCCTGGGGGTGGGGGTTAACCATGTGGTATCCTGGGAGAATCAAGAGGATTATTTATTCACAAAGTGATGACCCAAAGACCCTAACAAATTGGCTATAATGGCTGCAAATCTCCAGTAATGGAGATGCAATATAAGAAGAAACTCTTCAGCAGTTCACGGCTTGCAGCTTCTTGTTTCCCAGTGACAGGAGACTCACCTTCTGACAACCTCTCCTTCCAACCCTGGGCAGCTGAAGTGAAGAACTCATTGTTGAGTGCTGAGCCACTCAGCTTCATCAAACCATCTGCCCCAACCTGAGAGAAACAATAAAGTAAGCAAATGTGAACTCATTTACTGCCACCCAGGAATCAGAGAAGCAGAGTCTGGACCCAAAGATTGCTCAAACTGGCAGTGCCTCATAACACTCCAAAGCCACTCATCTGATTGATCCAGGAGTAATATTAATGTCCTCAGACGACCTCCGTCCCCTAAACTTGGTTCCCATAGACTCTGGGTGAATTTCCCTTGCCCTTCCACTATCATACAACCATACCCAACAAAACCCCTGGATAAATGAGAATCACAGGGCCCTACAGGAGACGGAGAAGCACAAGTTGTTGCTTTACAAGTTACACTACTCAGAACAGAAAAGCGGTACTGCAGCTGCCTCTCAAAGGCTAAAATCTGAGCTGCTATCGAAAGTGGCAGCCCTGGCAATCTTCAGGGAAAACAAAAAGGCACAAAGAGGAAGTCAGGGACCCCAAAAGAGCCATTTAAAAAGTAATTCTCATGGTCTCATTGTTTACTTGTACTCTCCTGTCAGTGTCCGTCTCCAGGAGCTTTTTCTTGTCTGGTACTTAAACTCAGGTCCCTGCAGCAAGGCCCACCTTTTCATTCTGTGTTTGAACTGTGCCCACCACGGTGGGGGCTGGTTCACTGGGGCTCCTGGTTGCTATGATAATATAACTACTGCATAATAATAAAAATAAAGAAGTGTCAACTGCACAGACCCATAGCCACGGGTATTTCAGACAGAGCTATGCCAAATGGAGGATGGGACAGCCTAGGAAATAATGACCAGCCCAACAGAATAGCAATGCTTCAGTGTAGGCTGCGAAAAGAGAACGTATATACTCTTGGCCAGCAGCTGTACACTTGCCACCTTGAGGAACAACAACAGAGGTAACAGGAGAAGATCTGGGTTTCCTTCTGCTCACCATCTCACAGAACTGCAAGACTCATATATCAGAAACAAGCAAACCCCACACAGTTCCATAAATCAGAGCAGCTTATCAAGGGCCAAAGGATGGTGGCTTTTGTTTAACAGGATATAAAACCTTGTTATTAGGTTCCTCGCACGCTCTAAATCTGCCACGGCCCAAACAAGACGGAGATTTAGGGCAAAGGGAAGAATTATGTAGCAAGTTTTCAACAGTGCAAGATTCGCTTCTTTAAAAGAAGCATTGTTTTCACTTAATGTCAACATTCCCTCCAACAGGAAGGGAAAGAGCATATTTGGAAGCAGACTGGCTAACCTGGTGAGGAGGGCTTTAAACTAGGTCCGAAGGGGGAAGATGACCAACACCCACAGGTAAGTGAAACTGAGGGAAACCTGGGGGAAGGGATGGAACTTGGGGGATGCTGGGGCTGTAACAGCAGGAATAAAAGAGGGGGTAGTTGGAACTGGGGGCAGGAGTCAAATAATTGTTTATTTCTTGATAAAGTCATAATACCTCAGGCGAGTGGGGAAGGAGGACACCGGGAGAAATTGCAAGGAGGAAGATGCGACAGGAGGGAGAATCGACAGGGCAAAGTAGGGCAATGGGCCCAGTATCTTAGGTGCCTGTACACAAATGCGAGGAGCCTGGGAAACAAGCAGGAAGAATTGGTAGTACTGGCAAAGACAAGGAACTATGATATAATTGGAATAACAGAAACGTGGTGGGATAACTTGCATGACTGGAGCACTGCCATGGATGGATATAAATTGTTCAGGAAGGACAGGCAGAGAAAAGGGGGGAGGAGTAGCGTTATATGTAAAAGAGCTGTATGACTGCTCGGAGCTCCACTATGAAAGTGGAAACAAGATGGTTGAAAGCTTGTGGGTTAAGTTTAGTGGAGAATGCAACAAGGGGGATGTTGTGGTGGGTGTCTGCTACAGACCGCCAGACCAGAAAGAGGAGGTGGATGAGGCGTTCTATGGACAACTAACAGAAGTTTCCAGATCGTCGCAGGCCCTGGTTCTTATGGGGGACTTCAATTATCCTGATGTCTGCTGGGAAGATAATACAGCAGTGCACAGGCAATCCAGGAAGTTTTTGGAGAGTATTGAAGACAACTTCCTAGTACAAATGCTGGAGGAACCAACTAGGGGCCTTGCACCTCTAGACCTATTGCTCACAAACAGAGAAGAATTGATCGGGGAAGTACAAGTAAATGGCAACCTGGGCAGCAGCGACTATGAGATGGTAGAGTTCAGGATCCTGATCAATGGAAGGAAGGAAAGAAGCAGAACACACACCCTGGACTTCAGAAAAGCAGATTTTGGCTCCCTTAGGGAGCTGATGGGCAGGGTCTCATGGGAAGCTGATCTGAAGGGGAAAGGTGTCCAAGACAGCTGGCTGTATTTTAAAGAAACCCTGTTAAAGGCACAGGAAGATAACATTCCGATGTGCAGAAAGAACAGCAAATGTGGACGGCGACCAGCGTGGCTTAGCAGGGAACTCTGCAGGGAGCTGAAACATAAAAGGGAAGCTTACAAGAAGTGGAAGCTTGGACAGATGACAAGGGAGGCATATAAAGATATTGCTCGGGACTGCAGGGATCAAATCAGAAAGGCCAAAGGACAATTGGAGTTGCAGCTAGCAAGAGATGTGAAGGATAACAGAAAGGGGTTCTATAAGTATATCAGCAACAAGAAAAGGATCAGAGGTGGTGTAGGTCCCTTACTGAATGGGGCAGGCATCCTCGTGAAGGATGATGCGGAAAAGGCTGAAGTACTCAATGCTTTTTTTTACTTCAGTCTTCACAGGGCGGGCCAGCTCCCAGGCTACTACACGGGGTAACGCGGAATGGAGAGAAGAGTGGCCCTCGGTGATGGAAAGTCAGGTTAGGGAACACTTAATGAAATTGGATGTGCACAAGTCCATGGGGCCGGATGAACTGCATCCGAGGGTGCTGAGGGAGTTGGGGGACGTGATTGCAGAGCCGCTGGCCATTATCTTTGAGAACTCGTGGCGAACGGGGGTGGTCCCAGAGGATTGGAAAAAGGCAAATATAGTACCTATCTTTAAGAAAGGGAAAAAGGAGGATCCGGGGAACTACAGACCGGTCAGCCTCACCTCAGTCCCTGGGAAAATCATGGAGCAGGTCCTCAAGGAATCCATCCTGAAACACTTGGAGGAAAATAGAGTGATCAGGAACAGTCAACATGGATTCACCAAGGGCAAATCGTGCCTGACCAACCTGATTTCCTTCTATGATGAGATGACTGGATTTGTGGATGCGGGAAGAGCCGTTGACGTGATATACCTTGACTTTAGCAAGGCCTTTGATACGGTTTCCCACAGCATTCTCGTTGGCAAGTTAAGGAAGTATGGGTTGGACGAGTGGACCGTAAGGTGGATCGAAAACTGGTTAGATCAACGGGCTCAGCGGGTAGGAATCAATGGCTCGATGTCTGGTTGGCAACCGGTAACGAGTGGAGTGCCCCAGGGGTCGGTCCTGGGGCCGGTTCTATTCAACATCTTCATTAATGATCTTGATGATGGAATAGACTGCGTGCTTAGTAAGTTTGCGGATGACACCAAGTTGGGGGGAATGGTAGATACTCTGGAGGGCAGGGACAGGATCCAGAGAGACTTGGACAAATTGGAACACTGGGCCGAAAGAAACCTCATGAGGTTCAACAAAGACAAGTGCAAAGTCCTGCACTTAGGACGGAAAAATCCCATGCACTGCTACAGGCTGGGGACCGATCAGCTAAGTAGCAGCGCTGTAGAAAAGGACCTGGGAGTTATGGTGGACGGGAAGATGAATATGAGCCAACAGTGTGCCCTTGTTGCCAAAAAGGCCAATGGCATATTAGGCTGCATCAGTAGGAGTATTGCCAGCAGATCGAGGGATGTGATAATTCCCCTCTATTCGACACTGGTCAGGCCGCATCTGGAGTACTGTGTCCAGTTTTGGGCTCCCCACTACAGAAAGGATGTGGACAAATTAGAAAGAGTCCAGCGGAGGGCAACAAAAATGATTAGGGGGCTGGGGCACATGACTTATGAGGAGAGACTGAAGGAACTAGGCTTATTTAGTCTACAGAAGAGAAGACTGAGGGGAGATTTGATAGCAACCTTCAACTACTTGAAGGGTTGCTCCAAAGAAGAGGGAGCTAGGCTGTTCTCGAGGGTAACAGAGGACAGAACAAGGAGCAATGGTTTCAAATTACAGCTGGGGAGGTCAAGGTTGGATATTAGGAAAAGCTTTCTCACTAGGAGGGTGGTGAAGCATTGGAATGGGCTATCTAGGGAGGTGGTAGAATCTTCATCTTTGGAGATTTTTAAGGCTCGGTTAGACAAAACTCTGGCTGGGATAATTTAGGGGGAGTGGTCCTGCTTTTTAGCAGGGGGCTGGACTAGATGACCTCGTGAGGTCCCTTCCAACCCTATTATTCTATGATTCTATGATTTGTGATGCGGATCATTTAAATAATGGCAGTGATGCAACAGTGTGTTTGCATGGGACAGATTTACCCTCATGTCTACAATGAAGAACAGCTGAGCAGCTGTGTTCTCATGATTTGAGAAAGCAGAGATCCTTCTCTTGTTATATGTTGGTCAGCTGTATGGAGCAGAATCCTCACCCCGGTCATGGCACGGTATTTGTGCACTGTTTGTGTGGCTGGGAGCAGGTCTCCTAACATCTGCTGGAGGCTAGCTGTAGGGCCACATGGGCCTTGGATTTTGTCTGATAAAGCAATGTTCGATATGAACCTTTCTGCTCTCCATGAATCCATCAGATAGTATTTTGATTTTCTGTACCACTAGCCATAGCATTCACTGGATCATAGCCAAACACAGAAGACAAGCACGTGCCCATGCAGATTTGACACACCTATAGATTTTCCTCTTTCCTTCTCCAGTTCTGTACTTTAGGCGACTTTCCTCAGCCAGTTTATAGAGCCTGCAAAATTCTCTGAGCAGCAAAATAGCACTGAGAGTTCTGGGTGGTTCTAAGAACATTACGACAGTATTATCGGAAATCTAAAATCCATCATCGGGGTCAGACGACATTTATTCAGCTAGTCAGAACTCTTTCCCAATCATAGAATCATAGAATAATAGGGTTGGAAGGGACCTCACGAGGTCATCTAGTCCAACAGCCTGCTAAAAAGCAGGACCACTCCCCCTAAATCACCCCAGCCAGGGTTTTGTCTAACCGAGCCTTAAAAATCTCCAAAGATGGAGATTCTACCAGCTCCCTAGATAGCCCATTCCAATGCTTCACCACCCTCCTAGTGAGAAAGTTTTTCCTAATATCCAACCTTGACCTCCCCAGCTGTAATTTGAAACCATCGCTCCTTGTTCTGTCCTCTGTTACCCTCGAGAACAGCCTAGCTCCCTCTTCTTTGGAGCAACCCTTCAAGTAGTTGAAGTTTGCTCTCAAATCTCCCCTCAGTCTTCTCTTCTGTAGACTAAATAAGCTTAGTTCCTTCAGTCTCTCCTCATAAGTCATGAGCCCCAGCCCCCTATTCATTTTTGTTGCTCTCCGCTGGACTCTTTCTAATTTGTCCACATCCTTTCTGTAGTGGGAAGCCCAAAACTGGACACAGTATTCCAGATGCGGCCTCACCAATGTCGAATAGAGGGGAATTATCACATCCCTCGATCTGCTGGCAATACTGCTACTGATGCAGCCTAATATGCCATTGGCCTTTTTCGCAACGAGGGCACACTGTTGGCTCATATTCATCTTCCTGTCCACCATAACTCCCAGGTCCTTTTCTACAGCGCTGCTCCTTAGCCGATCGGTCCCCAGCCTGTAGCAGTGCATGGGATTTTTCCGTCCTAAGTGCAGGACTTTGCACTTGTCTTTGTTGAACCTCATGAGGTTTCTTTCGGCCCAGTGTTCCAATTTGTCCAATTTGTGTTCCAATTTGCCAAGAACATGTGGCATACCTGCCTGTCCACCTCTGGAAGCAGCTGCAGCAGCCGTTGCTGACAGTCTGTGGGTAAAACAGAGAACGTATGCTTGTTGATCAGCGCCCGCAGATTTGTGTTCACTAGGATGGAGTCGGGTGTTTCCACATCAATTTCAGCACATTTTGTCCTCTTCAGCTGCCCTGTAAAGAACCACAGAAGTCTGTATGACACATCCTCTAAGGCAAGAATAAGAGATCCCCTACCACTAAGCTGCTCTTCACTTTAGCTCGTGGTTACATGAAAACATTCATCATGCTGTTGTGATGGCTCATTTTCCAGCCTTGGCTAAGTCAGGTTGTGATGATTAAAAACAAACTGTGGGGATCTTTGGGGCTATGAAGGTCTCATCACCAAAGGAAATATTAACCTCTAATATTCTGCTTTGTCCAGATTTGCCTAACTTGGCCAGGATTCCTGGCTGCCCAAGGTAACAAGATAGCAGAATCTTTCCTGTGCCAGGGCGGGAGGCTCTCAGGCAGATTATTACTTTTTTTCCACAAATGCACTTTAATCTTTTTTAATCCTGTGGCCAAGGGCAGCTTCTCCCTTTGGATTTCTTGCTGGTTCATTTGTATTTTGTACTCAGCAAAAGCACAAGTGATTTTAAAAAAATTCAGAGGAGAATCAGAGCTTGGTTTGTTTAGCCTAACCAAAAGAAGGTTGACGGGAGACATGATTGTGCTCTATAACACCAGAGGGATAAACTCCAAAGGGGTAGCCGTGTTAGTTCAGTTTTATCAGAGGGATAAATACCACAGAAGGAGAAGAATTATATGTATATAGTTCAGTGCCAATGTGGATACAAGAACAAATGGATATAAACTGACTATCAGGAAACTTAGACTTGAAATTAGATGCAGGTTTTTAACCATCATGTTCTAGAATAGCCTTCCAAGGGGAGCCGTGGGGGCAAAAACCCTAGCTGGCTTCAAAACTGAGCTGATAAATTTATGGAGGGGATGGGATGATGGGATGACCTAGTCTGGCAATTGACTGATCTTTGACTAGTGCGGGTAGATATGCAATGGTCTGTGATGGGATGTGTGATGGGTGCGTTCTGAATTATTACAGAGAATTCTTTCTTGAGTGGCTGCTGTGTCTTGCCCATGTGCTCAGGGTTTAACTGATCGCCGTATTTGGGGTCGGGAAGGAATTTTCCCCCAGGGCAGATTGGCAAAGACTGGGGGTTTTTCACGTTCCTCTATAGCATGGGGCACAGCTCACTTGCTGGTGGATTCTCTGTACCTTACAATCTTTAAACCATGATCTGAGGACTTCGATAACCCAGACGTAGGGTAGAGGTTATTATGGGAGTGGGTGGATGAGGGTCTGTGGCCTGCCTCATGCAGGAGGTCAGAGTAGATGAGCACATTGATCCTTTCTTACCTTAGAGTCTATGAGGAGAGTTTGGCAGGGACATGTTTGTGTGCATAGAGTTTGAGTTGGGTGCTGGTTTTACTTTCCTTAATTCATGCTGAAGAGTAGAAGTGACTTCCATGATTGGCCAGAAACCATTCCAACCCTGGAATTAGGTGGAACTTTCACTTAATTTTCCACTCTGCTTTTTTATCTGGCGTTAGAACAAAATAATCCTTTTTGTGGAGAAAACATCGTATCTTACTTGCATGCAGTCTGTCAGATCTCTGGAATGGTTTCTTCCCCAAGCCTGTCAGGGAGTTCTCAGCCTTCACAGTGGGAGAGGAGCTGGAGGTGGAGTTCTGAGGACTGCTCGATTGTCCATCTGACTGCCTTCTTTCCCAAGCTGTACAAGAAACCAAAACATTTAAATACTGGGGATTGCAAACAACCAGGTGTTACCTGCGACAACCAGGTGGGTGTAACAGAGCATTCTTTAGTATGAGTTCCCTAATTCACAAGAGTGCCAGGATAAGAAGTTCTACAGGATGGACACTGAGCCCTGGTCTACACTAGTAGCTTATAGGGGTATAACGCCATCACTCAGGGGAATAGACACCCTTGAGTGATAGTTATACCGACCCAACTCTTGGCGTAGACAGTGCTATGTTGGCAGGGTGGCGTTTCCCAGAGACGTATCCACTGCCTCTCGGAGAGACAGAGTACCTGCACCGACAAAGTAGGTAGCATTACGGTTATGCCGCTGGAGTGCAGACAAGCACTTGCATTCTTTTCGTCTCCTTGCACTCATTTTCCAGCCTTCTCTAACCAGCGGGGCCTTCTGGAGCTATGAGATTATCACAGAAGATATAGAAAATCTCCCATCAATGAAGACCGTTTATCCTTCATGCATTTTACTGTTCAGTGATGGGACTGCCAGCACATCCTTTCAGAGGCTGCTCTTCTACCTGATGGGGCTCATTACTGGGCAAGATTTCATGATACTCAACCTATATGTTCCCTTTCTACATTTCAGCCCATTACTCCTGATCACACTCCCTTAGGTCACTCCCATTAATTCTTTTCTCTCCTTAGTGGTTATATCCTTCATATACTTCAGGTTATTATCATGTTCTTCCCTAGCCATTGCTTAGCCAAGCTCAGCAGATCTCCCTCTTTTAAAATCTCTTTATAAATCAATTCCTTCCACTCCCCCATCATCTGTGCTGCTCTTCTCAGGTTTTCAACATTCGTCTTTCTACAACAGAAACATTTCTTTCTGCTCACAGAAGAAGATCGCTGTTCCTGTCTGTGTGCATTTTCTCCCTTTCTCTTCCTCAAGAAGGTGAACTAAGAACATTAGCAAGTGTTTTCCTACAGCCTTAGATACATCGCCCATAGTAGCCCTGCACTCGGCACAACCAAAGATGCTCCAGTCCCTTGGCAATAGAAGAGAAATTCAGTACCACACCAGGTTAAGTCACAAAGTGATTGAACATTGTCATTAATCTCTTATGTCTGAGTAACACCCAAATGCTTCCATCAGGATCATGCCCCGTTGTATAGGAGGCGTCATAAACAACCACGGCTCCGGCCCAAAAATACGGAGAGTCTAATAAGACCAAAGGGTGAGTGAAAGAGGTAGCAAGTTAAGTTCATTTAATGGCCTCAATCACCAGTTTACTGGATATTTTTTGCTTCTTTCACTCACACCCTTCACAATTACTCTGGGCTGGTGAGTCAGAGGTCAGGAGTGGAAAACTGGATTTAGGGTGTCTTTCAGCTAAAATGAAGGGAATTTAGAGGAGAAATAACCAAAAAAGCTGCAGGGAAATGGCTCAGTATATCTGGCTAAGAAACAATGGAAGGGGACATGGTACCTATCCGCCATTATTAGTAGGGTATAAAGCTAAAACACAGAGAGGATTAAGTAGCCTGTGCAACTCTTCGAAGATTGAAATTGTTAAGTAATATGGGTGTGGTCCACTTGGCATATTGGATCAAAATTATGCTACTACACCCCAGAATTACGTGGCAAGGCAAGGCATTCTCATCCCCCAGCCTGCTGCCAGAAGCTAGCTGTCAAATGCACTCCATCCCTGGGACATGAAGCAGGGCCTAGGAGAGGGGGCTTTTGAGATTAAAACCAGGGTAGAGGCGAGCACTGAGAGAAAGCTCAAGCCAAAGAGCCTGAGAGCTATTCAGATTTAAACTGATTAGCAAAAAACTTTGTGAAAAGTTTTAAATGGCACTAGGCTCCCACGAGTTTGCATGGAAGGCTTTATGAACCTACCACACCATTTCCTGTACTTAAGTGTAAGATGCACAAACTTTTCCAAACAAACTACTTCTAGCTCTCTTCTCAGGCCTTCCTTCATCTAGCTAGGAGTGGCCAAGGGTGCACCCTTCCTTTGGCACTTCCTCCTGCAAGCCTCCCCTTTAGCTCCCATGTATGCACAATGCAGCATGTGCAAGAAATGCTTCTAAAACAACCGAGACGTGGTTGACTTCCCTTCCCTTGTTCCTCTTAACAGGGTCGGACCTTCAAGGCTGGCTTTGGACCCCTTGAATGCCAACCCTGTCCATTAGTTCCTTATTAAACAATACAAATGTACATCTGGATATCTGTAGCCTAGCCTCAACTTTGCATGCATCTGGACAGATGTTGCATAGGACATTCCAGCAGCAATTAGGCAGCTAGCCAGGACACTTTGGTTTTGATTCTCTCAGGGTCAATTGAAAAGAGGGACTAAAACAAACACACACAGTTAAGTAGAAACAAGCCCAAAAGAGAGCCAAACATCAACATTCTCCTTAATTCTACGTGGCCACGCTGAGCCCCAACATTTGGCATGGAACTCCCCTGGAGTCAGACCACCAGGCCGATCTGAGAGCAGACAGATATTCACATGCCATAACTGCCCCCTCTGATCTCCTCTGGAGTTCATTTCCCGAGGGGAGCCGTGTTAGTCTGCATACAGCAGAAACAACGAGAGTCCTGCGGCACCTTATAGACTAACATGCCGAAGAAAATTGGTTAGTCTATAAGGTGCCACAGGCCTCTCGTTGTTTGTGGAGTTCATGGTTCACTTGATTAAACTGGCTAGCAGCCTGCAGCAGATGAGTCACTTTTGCGAGGACTGGAACTTTTGATTTGGGAGTGAAGTTATGTGATTTTCAGTTGACCTAATTTTTGTTTTTCTCTCCTTTTTGTCTGAAGCTACTAGACGGACCCTATGATGACACCGCTAGGTTTGGTGCTAATACAGTGGTATATGAGGAGACTCACTAAATCGCACCAATGGTCACAACCATCTATCCAGCCTTCTGGTGTTCTTCGATGCAACATGCTATGGTATCTGGTGACATGTCACAAGGTAAAGTTATAATTAAGCTGGTCTCGCATAACTCACTTGGTCAAATTTTCGCTCTTAGCTAAAACAATCAAGAAAGGAGATTCACCCCTAAAAGTGAATGTTAAATCTTTGCACCTTCATGAAGCCCATTTGCCAATTGTTGGTAGACCCAAAGCTGATAAAGAACGTTAATGTTCTCTACATGACATTCATAAATAATGAGAGTAAATCATTAATAACAATGTGACTTCAAAGCACGGTACAAACATTAAGAATTAATAAATAGTATAGTCATTAATTAACGTTACGCCTGGGAACCAAGCCTTTGGAGCACCATTCAGAGTTTGCAATACTGGGCTTCACCAAGCCACCTACACAGCTTTACATCGTGCGCTCCTCCCCTGCATATTCCCTCTACAGATCCATCCTATTGCACTCAACACAGACGGCAACAGAGAGCATCATTTGCAGGATACTAGTAACCACAACCCCTTCCAGGACTTTGCTCAAGATGTCTGCACTACACGTGGCTTACGGACATAGCTAGGGCAGCAGAGCCCCCAATGGAGACACAGTGTACGTCAACGGAGAGTGTTCTGCTGGCTTAGCTAAACCACTTCCCTGAATGACGAGAGCTGTACCAAGAGAGCCGCTTTCTGTAGGCACAGTTGTTCTGCACCAATGTTCAGCCAGCTTAGCTATGTTGGCGAGGGGGTGCAATTTGTTCACACTCACAGCTGACATAGCAGCAAAACTGTGTAGTGCAGATTAAGCCTCTCTCAGCACAAAGGTTAAGGGAACAGAAACAAACAGTTTGGTGGAAGGGCAGGGACAACAGTAAAGAGAGGTAGGAGAGAGTAACAGCCTTATTCCTGGAGGTAGTGGCTAATAACTGCAGGTAGTACATCACATCTGCATGTTACAACTTCTTCTGATACCACTCAGGGCTTGCTGGAGCTGGAATTGTGTCCTCCTCACACCAGAGCTGTCTCTACTCTCTACTGTTACCTTTTCAAGAAAACATTTTGCTTCCAAAATGCAGCAACCCCCACAAAACGTTCCTGACATGGATATCCTGATTCAGACTCTGAAATTGCTGTGAGAAGGGAGAATTCTGATGTATAACGCAAGGGAAATATATTAAAATACATGTTTTAATTAGCAAAGTATCAAACACAATTGTGTCTTTATGCAGACAAAAGCAAACCTGTGCTTAACATTATAGTAATTAAAACATTTCTAGTGGGGGAAGAGATCCATGGAGATCTGTCTGTGGCTTAAGTCTATTTAATAGCTTTAGCAATTATCTGGGAAAAGATATACAATCACTGCTGGTAATGTTTGCAGATGACCATACAATCAGTGGACTGGATAAAAAGAGCAGATTAGTTCTTCCAAGTGATCTAGACCAGCGGTTTTCAAACTTTTTTCTTGAGACCCATTCCCCAACCCGAGCCATGCAGCGGCCCCCTCCGCCAAAAAAAAGCAGCTGTTTCCTGAAAATTTGGTGGCAGGCATGGCTCGGGGTGGATCCCCAGGAAAAAAGCCACCTGAAGCAGCCCCTCTCCACAGCGCACCTGGGGAATGGATCCGAAGGCACGCTTTGAAGAGGGGCTGCACCACGTGACTTCTTTCCATGGTGAGCCTGGGGACAGGTCCCCATGTAGAGGGGCCAAGGAGAGGGGCCGCAACCCAGAATCTGAGGGTCTGTGACCCACTACTGGGTCGCCACCCGCAGTTTGACAACCACTGATCTACATTACTTGGACAATGTGCATTTTAATACAGCTAAATGCAAAGATATACATCTTGGAACAATATATATAGGCCATAATTGCAGGATGGAAAGACAATATGGATGGATAGAAAAGCGATGACTCTGAAAAGAACTTAGGGGTCATGGAGGATAACCAATTGCACATGAGCTGTGGCTAAGACAGCTAATTCAATCCTTGAATGGATATGGGGAGATATTGAGAAGGAGTAAGGATGTGGTATTACCTCTGTATAAGGCATTACTTAGACCATCAATGAACAATGAGTCCAATCCTAGCATCCACACTTCAGAAAGCATAATGAAATTGTAAAGGGTTCAGCAAACAGCTACACGATTGATTCAAGTTCTGGAAAACATGCTGTATAGTGAGAGACTCGGAAGCTATATCTATTTGATCTATCCAACAGAAGATTACAAGGTGACTTGATCACAGTCTATAAATGCCTGCATGGGAGAAGATTTCTGGTAGCAGATGGCTCTTTAGTGCAGTGGTTCTCAACCACTGTGTTGGGACACAGCGGTAAGTGTCGCAAAGAACCGGGGAGATGGCTGGACTGGGCCGGGGGGAGGGGGGGTTGGGAGGTTGGCTGGTGTGTCTTGTAAGATCGTGATAGGCCACCAAGTGTATCATGACCCACAAAAGGTTGAGAACCACTATTTAGTGCATCAGACAACAGCATAGTAAGAGCCAATGGATGGAAGCAGAAGCTAGGCAAATTCAGACTAGAAACAAGGTGGACATATTTAACAGTGAGGTTCATTAACCATTGGACATCATACTAAGGGTTGTGGCATATTCTCCATTACTTGAAGTCTTTAAAGCAAAATTGAATTGCTTTCAAAAGATATGCTCTAGCTCAACCAGAAGGCGTGAATTTAATACAGGAATCATTGGGCGAAATCCTACGGGTGTGCTCTGCAGGGCATTAATCAAATGACCAAAATGTTTCCTTCTGGTCCTAAAATCTATTTTTTTCCTGACACAATGCATTTTCCTACTGTAGACAAAGGAAAGAGGACAGAAGCCGGAGCAGTTCAGAAATACAGAGACTTCTCTGGAAAACAGGGACTTCCTCTCCCTCCCTCTTCCCCTAAAGGCAAGTTAGAATCACAGAATCATAGGGATGGAAGGGACCTCATGAAGCCATCTAGTCCAACCCCCTGCTAAAAGCAGGACCACTCCCACTAAATCACCCCAGCCAGGGGTTTATCTAAGTGGGCCTTAAAAGTCTCCAAAGATGGAGATTCCACCACCTCCCTAGGTAACCCATTCCAATGCTTCACCACCCTCCTAGTGAGAAAGTTTTTCCTAATAGCCAACCTCGACCTCCCAACTGTAACCTGAAACCATTGCTCCTGGGTCTGTCCTCTGTCTGCCCCGAGAGACGTGAGAAATGTCAGTAAGAGAGTCTGGGAGTCTCTCTGCCTCGTACCTGGCTTAGTGGGCGTGGACTCACTGGCTGACTTCACAGGCTTCAGGAGAAGATGCTGGTTAGAAGACACAGGCGTGCTTGCTCTGCATTGCTGCTGCTTCTGCTGCTGCTTCAGGGCCTAGTGAGAGGGAGGAGAAGGACATGGCTGATAAGAAATTCAAACCAAGCTTTGTAAGAACTGCCACACAAACCAGCTTCCTTTACAGCACATAGGACTTCTTCCTTGAGAGCACCCTTCCAGTAAGGATTTTAAAGAGCTCCAGAAACGCATCTCCTGCTTCCAGGGCACTGTCCAATTTAAGGAGAAACATTTTCAACCCTGTCTCTGCATATAAACTGGTCAGATGTAACAGGAGGAAAAGGTTTAAGTGGAACAGATTCTAAGCATCTTAAATGCCTGTTTCTTGGAACAGTTAGCTCTAGAGAACATGACAAATAACTGTATGTATATATAGAAATAACCTGTAATAGAGCCACTGAAGAACAGTGACTACAATATAATTAATCTCAGCTTCCTCGGGGGAGGAATCTTACAAAAAAACTTGCAGGGTAACCCTAAACTTCAGTAAGGTGGAATTTTTAAAAGTGAGGAAGGTAATCAAGGATTATAAATCTAAAGTGAAGAAAGTTAAAATCATCCGAGTCAGCAGGATAGCTACTAAAACAACTCTAATCAGTCCTGGAAGGGGGGCATGCTACTAATCAGAAGAGGAAGCAGGATGACAAGACATTCAAGTTGGGTTAAATGGTGAAGGTCGCAAGGTCATTCAAGCCAAAAAGCTAACCTTAATAAAAAATGGAAATCCAGCCCTAATGAGGCCAATAGAGAGCAGCATAAACTATGACAGGTATAATGTAGGGTGGAAATTAGGCATAGGACAGAAAGTAACAATGAAAATATTACACCACCATTACATAAATCCATGGGACACTCACTTGGATACTGTGTTCTCTTCTAGTCACCCTGTCTTTAAAAGAGTGCATCAGATATAACAGGGATTCACAGAGAGGCAACAAAAATCATTAGAGGCCTGGAGAGACTTCTTGTCTGAGGAATGATGAGTTCAGAGTAAGTGAGGATATGACAGTGGTGCATAAAATAAAATAATGATTAGAGGAGAGGAGGTTAGGGGCTTCTATGCATCACTCATAATACAAGACAAGGGGATTGTTTTTCAGTGAAACTAAAATACAACAAATGTAAAACTAGTCAGCTATTCTGCAGTATAATGAAGCCTGACAAAGGCACAGAAATTGGAAGATCCTCCAGCAGGGGCCATGCCCAATGGCTCTTCACTCTGCTTACTGTGAGGTAGAAGGAAAAGTCCAGAATTGTATCGCTGCAGACTGGAGTTTCACTTGGAAAGTTAGTAGGAGGAATAAAGTGACTTCATATTAGACTCTCAGAACTTGATCCCACAGACTATCCCACTTACCTGTTTGAGTGCCTTCTTGCTGTGCTTCTGGGATGGAGAGATGACTTTACCTGCTGGGACAGAAGGAGATGGGCAGCTTGTCTGTGGGGAGGATGTCTGTGGCAGTCTAGGTGGTACTAAGGAAATGAAAAAGAAAAGAAAAAAACAGAAAGAATTATATCGGCTACAGGAATAACAATCCATCCCTTACATGCCCCTCAGGGCATCACCACCCTTCCCCCGTGGTCAGGGACTAACCCCAGCTCTTCCCTCACTGAATCTGGGTAGTCAAATTCCAAAGGGGTAGCCGTGTTAGTCTATTGTAGAAAGACAACAGAGTCCTGTGGCACTTGAATCTGGGTAAGCTGCCATCTAGGAAATGTTACTTTTCATCTGAGAGATTGGTTTTCGTGCATTTCTCCAGGTAAGTGCAGAGGAGTAAATGGCAAACCAGCAGCTGATTATCACTGAAGAGGTTCCTGCTTTTTTCACTTCATCTCCCCAAGTGGGGCAGCAGGGACACTTGGAGGGTGAGTGACATGGGTCGCTTACTAAGTGTGTGTGTAGCCAGCATTAGAACCAAAGCCGTCCTTTCTCCCAGATTCTTGACTCTGAACACTAGACTATACAACCTCCGTTAAGTGCCTCTTCTCACCTTGACGTGATGCTACACATACCCGCTCTCACACCACGGGGTTTTGTGACTTGTATTTCTGGGCCTCCTCACCACCTCCTTGCCCAGTCCAACTGAAGGGTGGCGACTGACTTCAGTGGGAGCAGACCCAAGCTCCTTCTGGTGGGCCTCTGTGCTAGGCCCTCTGCTACCCATCTCTTATTCGGTTATTTCGACTCTATCCTCACACAGCTCGGGCTGCTCTCACAATCCCAAGGTGCAGTCTGGCACAGCTTAAACTCTGTGCTGGGTTATATCATTCACAACTGAAAGGAAAGTGTTGGGTACTGACCACTATAATTAATACGTCAGTCTAGTCAAACTGGTACAGTAGCCCAAAAATAACTGGGAACATCTGCCTTAAAAACCACCTGTTTTGTAATAACGTCTTAGGATCATATCAATTCTTTACCCCCATGGAGTTAAGAAAGGGAGCGCTGATGATTAAATGGAGATCAAACAGGAAAAGCAGAACATGGTTCTACCCTCCCACTATTAGAACACAAGAGGGGACAAAGTCTTGGAGAAAAAAAGAAGCTGTTGTTGTAACCCTCTCAGGCCACCTGTATATTATGGGCTCTACAGCGGTTCAGATATGGCGCCCGCTATGGTTCGGTAGTGACACAGCATGAACGCTTCCTATAGCAACGGAAAAGAGTTTTCCATATTTGTGGGAACTCCACCTCCCCAAACGAAACATGGCTTCCACCTCCAAGACACTTAGACTTTGCAAGAGGTCTCACTGCACCAAGCAAACCAATGAAGGGGAGAACTTCAGAGACCTAAGCACTGTTGATCACGTCATTTAGGTCAAGATACTCAAAGCCATCTCCCATGACAGCCCAGCCAAAGTCATCTGTGGAGCTGACAGCCACCCCTATTGCCCACGGTGCTATTCTCCAGCCAGTTTTATTCATTCCTGCTCATAGACTTTCCTCTGAGCAAGAATGAATATTGGTGCCCATCACTGAAACGATGCGAGAAAGCCAACTGGAGCTCAGGAACACTTAAGTCATACAAAGACATCTGCTCAGGACATGAGTAATCTAATAGTAAATTGGATTAATAAAGGGGTTCCAATAATGGGTGGAGTGCAAAATACAACAGGTACAGACTAAGGACAAAAAAAGACCAGAGAACACTTCTCTGAAATCAGCAGAGTCAGATTAAAGAGTTAAACAAACACAGGCAACTGATCAAAAATAAAAACTATAAATGTCTGCATTCAAATAAGAGGCACGTAAAAGCAGAAACACATGAATTAGAATGCCTCACAATGAACAAAGATTTTGATATATTAGTCACACACAGAAACGTTGTTGAATGAGCAAATTGGGGTGTGTAGGGGGGAACCTCAAATTCAATGGGATGGTAGTGCCATCATTAAAGGGTCCCACAGATTCTTGCAGGATCAAAATTGAAGTGAAGAAGACCTCACAGCTAAATGTGTATGGTTAAGAATCCCAATGTATAAAAATGTAAATAAATGAAAAGGGCTATACTTCCAGCCTCCAGACAAAGAAAAGGAAATGGACAGTGCTGAGATCTGAAGAGACAACAAAATCTAACAACATTATAATACTAGAGGACTTCAACTATTCACCTCTAAACAGATCAAATGGGACAAAGTTAGGAGAAACAATATGATTACTTGGTACTGCCAGTTACAGAGCACACATGAGGACAAATTAAACCTGGGGCTCCCTAACTTTTTTGCTAGGCTCCCCTTTCCAAATATTTTTAGGCTGTGACAACCCCCCGCCCCAAATGATGACCCCCACTATGCCATGCCATTCTTACCAGTATACGTGAAGGCTGACAGCTCACAACCCCCATAATAACCTCACAACCCCCTGTTTGAGAACCCCTGGGTTAAACTATTTAATCTAAAGTGACATATATGAGTTAATTCAAGAAGCAACAATAGCAGAACCACTAATTAATAGTAGTGATTACAACAGAATTTGGTTCAACAACCTATGGGGAGGTAAGGTACCAAAAATGATGACAAAAACTTTAGAAAGAGATTCTAGTGATGAAAGCTGATGCAAGAAATACATGTGTTAGTCTTTGGAAGTGCCACAGGACTCCTTGTTTGTTTTGCTGAACTAGACTAATACAGTTACTTCTCTGGAATTTAGAGAGTCTTCAATAAAGTGAGACGGCTAGTCAAAAAGGCACTAGCAGAAAAAATAAAAGAAATAAAATCCTTAGAAAAGAGCAACAGATTCTCGAGAGGCATACACGATAAAGACATGAGATACTATACCAGAAACATCAAAGGTAGCAACTGTAGTACCTACCTTTTAAAAACTCTAAGAGTGATCCCGGGATTTACAGACCACTCAGACTTACCTCTGTGTCTCTCCAGTTGGCTAAAATGACCATTAGAATAGTATACTAAACATCAGAAAGATAAGAATATTATCGAGTCTAAGCAGAATGGTTTCTGTAAGTGAAATTGTGTCTCACTAGAGTAGTAAAATTCACTGAGCATGTCAGTGAAGTAGTAGATAAAGGAGAGTCGGTTGACCGTTTGTTTAGACTTTCGAAAAGATCTTTCACAAAAGGCTACTAAAGAGACTAAGTAGTCATAAGGGAGAGGCGAAGTACTGTCATGAATCAAAAACTGGCTAGGAGACAGAAACAGTCCATTTTCATCATTAACGGTGAGTTTCCTCAAGGTTAATATACTTATTGGCAACCTGGAAAGGAGATGAGTAATGAGGTAGTAAAATCTGCAGATGACACAAAGTTAGTGGGGACCAGAGAGGACTGTGAGGAACTTCAGACAGACCTAGCTGTGGCAGGTTATTGGACAACATGATGACAAATGAAATTCAGTCTTGTTAGATGCACCGTACAGAGTTCTAAATTAAAAGTACCAACTCAGGAAAGAGACCCATCATTGTGGAGAGCTGTAGCCAGCCCCCCGTCCCCAAATCAACAGAATGATAGGATGCATAAAGAATGGGAATGGTAAGTCATGCAGAATATTGTATCATCTTTATGAAAATCAGTGGTGATCTCCTCTGGTTACTGTATTCCACCTCAAAAAAGAATACTATAGAATTAAAGGGGGATCAGAGAAAAGGACAGAAAATGATTGGAGGCATGGAAAATCTCACAAGAAAAGACTGAGATCGTTTACCTTAGAAAGGAAATAATAGGGGTCATGATGAAAATATAAAGATAAAGTTATACGGGACAGCATATGAGTACCCTATTCTTTAGATGCAGATGTTTATGAAAGGTGTACTTCCATCTTGATATGAAAAGCCTGGTTACACTGGATCCTCAGATCCGAAGTATCCACGGAGTTCACCTCTTATTAAAGATGAGGCAGCGGCAATCTGCCCCATTTAATACATTCCTCCGTCTGCCAGCAAGTTGCAAGGATGACCCTTAGTTGAGCAATCTCTGGACCGCAGAGCTGATATAGAAGATCGAATTGTTGCTTACATCTCTTGTACATAAACACAGGTTCTCACATATACACAGAAACAGGGTTGGCTGCTATTTGCTTTGAGACATTTGAATAGCAGAGACATAGACCACATCCTCTCCAAAACCAATCAAGACAGAAACTACTAGTTTTGTGTATGGTACAAAAGCTAAAACCACTAAAGACAAGTGCTTTAATTTCTCACAGTTCTATGAAACACATTCTAAATTACATACGGCATACTAAATTCTTCAAACTAGCAAAGCCATGCATGGTAGAAAGTGGATCCTCATCTCTGAGAGCTGCCCAACTCGACTTTGTGCACTGTTTTAATACTGACATTCTTTGGACAATGGGGGCTGCTGGGCCTGTACTCACAGCTGTAACCACAACCAATTCTGAAGAGTAAACAGAAGAGTTTAAAAAAGGCGGCAAGGTCACAGGTGTTTAATTTAGCTCCTGGCTCACGAAGTGGCGGGTGCCCAACTGTGAGGCTAAACGGCGCAGTCTTTGATTGAACTCAGTACAGACATGCATGGGTATAAAACCAACAAATGAACTTACAGGGCATGCATCTGCTGTGGGAGTTCTCATTCCTGTGGACAGGACGTTTTAGAAGCTAAACTTGTTTCCTTTGTATTTCCATTCTTCAGATAAAATTTTAGGGTTTCTAAAGAGAATATAAACGCAGTGTGGCTTGTCTTCTTAAAAATGCTCTACTTTCACTGTTCTAACTTGCCAGGGTCAAATAAGGGTTAGGGTTAAAGTTTATACATTTTGAACATGATCCTACGTAGAGCAGGAAATTATGCTTCCTAATGCTACCAGGTTCCTGGAGTACTTGGAGTCAGTGTTACAAAACCAAGCACATGCTCTAGAGTTAGCTTATAAAAGTGATGGAGGAACTGGAAAGTCCTCAGGTGGAATTGCCATCAGACTATAAATCATCAGCGACGTGGTGTCTACAAACCCATTATGAAGGACAGTGGATTCTCTCTGCAATGGGCCTATAGTGACAACTGTAATGCAATGAATTCCGAAGAGAATCCAGAAAGTTTCACACAGAGGAAAAGTTCCACCAAGCATCACAGCCAATTCAGGAGAGAGAGGGGAGGCAAGGGGTTAATGCAGTGGTCTCCAAACCAAGAAACATTGGGGGGGGGGAGCCTGCGGCAGGGCTTGGGCCAGTCCCCACAAGGGGGCAGAGAGGAAGTTCTACCCAGCCCACTCTGCCCCCAGCCCAGTTCCAGCTCCACTGTGCCCCCAGGCACAGGCACATCCCCAGCCCTGTCCTTAGCTGAGCCAACTGTGAATGAATGGGGGGGGTGCACACAGACTCCATTCCTGGTAACGGGAGCATGAAAGGAAAAGTTTAGGCGTTACTGGGTCAGTGATTGGAGCTGTCATCTTGGCAACAGTGGGTGAGAATGGAAATGTGATAACAGGTAGCAATAGCCATTGAGACTGCTGCCCATCGCCCTGCTCAATATGGTCTCAATGTTTCCTTGTACTTCAGTGACTTAAATCTTTCTAATGAATCCTAACACCTATTTCCATTTGCTGTTACAGCCTGACCTGATCCTGTGTCAGACACTCCCCTGATTTCATTTCCTCCCATTCTGTAAGTTTCCCATCTTCAAAGCGTCTGACGAAGTGGGATTTTCTCCCAGGAAAGCTCATGCAATAAATAAATCTGTTAGTCTTTAAAAGTGCCACAGGACTCTGTTGTTTTTCTGCAACAGACTAACACGGCCACCCCTTTGGAACTTATTATGTTCAACCACCTCCATTCAGAAATGTTGAAATGTCACCTGAGAGGCTGATGTCATTTTCCCCAAAAGCAAGGAGGGCTGAAATCTTGTGAATGAGCAAGTTGTCAGAAGAATTTCAGTCCAAATGTGCAGGGTTTCCAAATGTTTATGTGCCTTTCCAAACCGACTTTGCAAACATAAGGATTATTTATTACTCGTATTACCATGTCACCTAGCGCCCGAGTCATGGGCCTGGGCCACACTGTGCTGAGCACTATACAAACACAGAACACAAAGAGAGCCACTGACCCAAACAACTAACACCCGAATTATTAGACAAGAGACAACAGCTGGATACAGACAGGAGAGTACAAGAAAATCATGAGACATCACCACTTAGGATGATAGGCAGTGAACACCAGCTGCTTCACTGATGAAATCTCTTCCCTCTGGAGTGTTAAACATCAAACGCCAAGACAGACAAAGGGAGGGAGAAATGAAACTATTTCTACCCCCATTCTACAGATGAAGAAGTGACTTGCTCTGCCCACAAACCATACTTCCTGTCACAGAACTATCGAATTATAGAAATATAGGACTGGAAAGGACCTCAAGAGGTCATCTACCCAGCCCCTGAGCTAAGGCAGCAGCAGGTACCCCTACACCATCCCTAACAGGTGTTTGTCTAATCTGTTCTTAAAAACTCCCAAGGATGTAGATTTCACAACCTCCCTTGGAAGCCTATTCTAGTGTTTAACTACCCTTATAATCCCTTGCAGCAGATCAAGCCAATGACTTCTTGTCCTTCCTTCAGTGGACAACTGATCATTGTCCTCTTTATAACGGCGCTGAACATATTTGAAGACTTATCAGGTCCCCGCTCTGTCAAGACTGAACATTACAAGATTTCAAACCTTAAGTTTTCAGGCTTTTATTACTTTTGTCCCTCTGCTGTGGACTCTCTCAAGTTTGTCTACATCTTTCCTAAAGCACGGCTCCCAGAACTGGACACAAGACTTCAGCTGAGGCCTCCCAAGTGCTAAGTAGACTGGAACAATTCTCTCTCGTCTTTTACAGGCAACACATAGAATCATAGGGTTGGAAGGGACCTCACGAGATCATCTAGTCCAACCCCCTGCTAAAAAGCAGGACCACTCCCCCTAAATCACCCCAGCCAGGGTTTTGTCTAACCGAGCCTTAAAAATCTCCAAAGATGGAGATTCTACCACCTACCTAGATAGCCCATTCCAATGCTTCACCACCCTCCTAGTGAGAAAGTTTTTCCTAATATCCAACCTGGACCTCCCCAGCTGTAATTTGAAACCATTGCTCCTTGTTCTGTCCTCTGTTACCCTCGAGTACAGCCTAGCTCTCTCCTCTTTGGAGCAACCCTTCAAGTAGTTGAAGGTTGCTATCAAATCTCCCCTCAGTCTTCTCTTCTGTAGACTATATAAGCCTAGTTCCTTCAGTCTCTCCTCATAAGTCATGTGCCCCAGCCCCCTAATCATTTTCGTTGCCCTCCGCTGGACTCTTTCTAATTTGTCCACATCCTTTCTGTAGTGGGGAGCCCAAAACTGGACACAGTATTCCAGATGCGGCCTGACCAGTGTCGAATAGAGGGGAATAATTACATCCCTCGATCTGCTGGCAATACTCCTACTGATGCAGCCTAATATGCCATTGGCCTTTTTCGCAACAAGGGCACACTGTTGGCTCATCTTCATCTTTCCGTCCACCCTAACCCCCAGGTCCTTTTCTACAGCGCTGCTCCTTAGCCGATCGGTCCCCAGCCTGTAGCAGTGCATGGGATTTTTCCATCCTAAGTGCAGGACTTTGCATTTGTCTTTGTTGAACCTCATGAGGTTTCTGTCAGCCCAGTGCTCCAATTTGTCCAAGTCTCCCTGGATCCTGTCTCTGCCCCCCAGAGTATCTACCATTCCCCCCAACTTGGTGTCATCCACAAACTTACTAAGCACGCAGTCTATTCCATCATCAAGATCATTAATGAAGATGTTGAATAGAACCGGCCCTAGGACCAACCCCTGGGGCACTCCACTCGTTACCGGTTGCCAACCAGACATTGAGCCATTGATTCCTACCCGCTGAGCCCGTTGATCTAACCAGTTTTCGATCCACCTTACGGTCCACTCGTCCAACCCATACTTCCTTAACTTGCCGACGAAAATGCTGTGGGAAACTGTATCAAAAGCCTTGCTAAAGTCAGGGTATATCACGTCAACGGCTCTTCCCGCATCCACAAATCCAGTCATCTCATCATAGAAGGAAATCAGGTTGGTCAGGCACGATTTGCCCTTGGTGAATCCATGTTGACTGTTCCTGATCACTCTATTTTCCTCCAAGTGTTTCAGGATGGATTCCTTGAGGACCTGCTCCATGATTTTCCCAGGGATTGAGGTGAGGCTCACCCGTCTGTTGTTCCCCGGATCCTCCTTTTTCCCTTTCTTAAAGATAGGTACTATATTTGCCTTTTTCCAATCCTCCGGGACCACCTCCATTTGCCACGAGTTCTCAAAGATAATGGCCAGCGGCTCTGCAATCACTTCCCCCAACTTCCTCAGCACCCTCGGTTGCAGTTCATCCGGCCCAATGGACTTGTGCACATCTAATTTCATTAAGTGTTCCCTAACCTGACTTTCCATCACCGAGGGCCACTCTTCTCTCCAGTCCGCGTTACCCCGTGTAGTAGCCTGGGAGCTGGCCCTCCCTGTGAAGACTGAAGTAAAAAAAGCATTGAGTACTTCAGCCTTTTCCGCATCATCCTCCACGAGGATGCCTGCCCCATTCATTAAGGGACCTACACCACCCCTGATCCTTTTCTTGTTGCTGATATACTTATAGAACCCCTTTCTGTTATCCTTCACATCTCTTGCTAGCTGCAACTCCAATTGTCCTTTGGCCTTTCTGATTTGATCCCTGCAGTCCCGAGCAATATCTTTATACGCCTCCCTTGTCATCTGTCCAAGCTTCCACTTGTAAGCTTCCCTATTATGTTTCAGCCCCCCGCAGAGTTCCCTGCTATGCCACGCTGGTCGCCGTCCACATTTGCTGTTCTTTCTGCACATCGGAATGTTATCTTCCTGTGCCTTTAACAGGGTTTCTTTAAAATACAGCCAGCTGTCTTGGACACCTTTTCCCTTCAGATCAGCCTCCCATGGGACCCTGCCCATCAGCTCCCTAAGGGAGCCAAAATCTGCTTTTCTGAAGTCCAGGGTGTGTGTTCTGCTTCTTTCCTTCCGTCCATTGATCAGGATCCTGAACTCTACCATCTCATGGTCGCTGCTGCCCAGGTTGCCATTTACTTCTACTTCCCCGATCAATTCTTCTCTGTTTGTGAGCAATAGGTCTAGAGGTGCAAGGCCCCTAGTTGGTTCCTCCAGCATTTGTGCTAGGAAGTTGTCCTCAATATTCTCCAAAAACTTCCTGGATTGCCTGTGCACTGCTGTATTATCTTCCCAGCAGACATCAGGATAATTGAAGTCCCCCATAAGAACCAGGGCCTGCGACGATCTGGAAACTTCTGTTAGTTGTCCATAGAACGCCTCATCCACCTCCTCTTTCTGGTCTGGCGGTCTGTAGCAGACACCCACCACAACATCCCCCTTGTTGCATTCTCCCCTAAACTTAACCCACAAACTTTCAACCATCTTGTTTCCACTTTTATAGTGGAGCTCCGAGCAGTCACTTCTGTTAATGCACCCCAGAATGATATTAGCTTTTTTGGCAACTACATCACATTATTGCCTCTCATTAAATTTGTGATCCATTGTAATCACCAGATCCTTTTGTGTAGTTATATGGCCTGTTCTGTAGTTTTATATTTGACTTTTCCTTCTTAAGTGCAATATTTCGCACTTGCCTTTATTGTATTTTACCTTGTTGATTTCAGACCAATTCTCCAATTTGTCAAGATCACTTTGAATTTTAGTCCTGTTCTCCAAAATGCTTTCAATCCATCCCAATTTGATGTCATTCTAAGTCTGTATTCAGACCGAATCTAATGGTGTCAAAGTTGCATATGAATTCCAGCTCTGCAATTTCACACTGAAGTCTGGTTTTGAAGTTTTTTTTGCTGTAGTGTGGTAACTTTCATGTCCGTTACAGAATGCCCGGGGAGACTGAAGTGTTCCCCTCCTGGTTTTTGAATGCTACCATTCTTGATGTCTGATTTGTGTCCATGTTCTCTTTTGTGTGGAGTCAGTCCAGTTCGGCCAATGTATAAGGCTGAGGAGCACTGTTGGCATATGTCACACTGGTAGATGTGCAGGTCAATGAGCCCCTGATTGGGTCTGAATAAAGACTTAGAATGGCTAACTCACTACAAAAGGTAATTCCGCCCCCCCATTCTCACCTCCTCATCTATTGTTCTTTAAAACCCCCCATCCACACGGTTTAAATCAAAACAACTTGTTTGGTTTGCACATATGGACTAACAGACTACCCCTCTAGAACTGTTTGAATTGGCCTTGTGACTTGCCCTCTCTGCATGATATATACACCTAACACGCTGCAGTTTCCATTTCATGCAGCTGAGGAAGCGGGATTGTACCCATGAAAGCTTATGCAGTAAATACATTTGTTAGTATCTACACTTCCTGCTGTTTACTGTCATCTCACCTGCAAACTTGCTGAGGTCCCTCCACCTCATCCTCCAGATCACTAATGAAGACGTTGGACAAACCGGCCACAGCACCGAGCCATGGGGCACTCCGCTTGTTATCAACTGCCAACTAGACATGGAGCCGTAGATCACTACCCATTGAGTCCGATAATCTAGCCACCTTTCTGTCACCTTATAGTCCATTCATCCATGTCATGTGTCAAAAGCCTTATTAGAATTGAGATATATCATGTCTATAATTTCACCCCATCCACTAGTCCAATAAACCCCATGAAAGGAAATTAGGTCAATCTGGCAGGATGTTGTTGACGAAGCCATACTGGCTGTTATTTTTTACTCTGTTGTCCTCTGGGGGCTCACAAACTGATAGTTTAATAATTGGTTTAAGTATCTTTACAGGTATCAAAGTCAGGCTGAATGGCTATAATTCCACCTTTTAAGAGAGGTACTATATTTACCCTTTTCCAGTCATCTGAAACCCATCCGCATCTATCCCTTCATGAGTTTTAAAAGACATTTACTAACAGGTTAGAAGTTTCTTTGGCTAGTTCAGGGGTCGGCAACCTTTTCCGGCCCCTGTGCCAGCCCCACCCACTGCACCCTCAGTAGGTGCCGGGGGCGGAGCCAAAAGGGGGCGGGGCCACACCAGGTGCCCTGCCGGCCAGGGCCTGGGCCGGCATCAGCCGGCAGGTGGCCTCCGGTTCCCGGCCCCGGATCCTGTCTGCAGGGGTGGCCCAGGGCTGATGGACCCTGCTAGCCCTGCCCCTTTGCTGGACGGCAGGAGGAGAGGGGAGCGGAGCGGAGCGGGTCGCATCGCCCCAGCCCGCCCAGAGCTGCGCCGCTGTCGGCAGGGCAGAGCCGGCCCCGGCCGGCAAAAGGCAGGTCGGCCCACCCGGAGCCGCCACTGCCGGCGGGAACCGGGGCCAGGAACCGGAGGCTGCCCGTCGGCAGCGGCGGCTCCGGCCGGGCCGACCCGACCCGCCCTCTTGCCGGCCGGGGCTGGGGCTGGCTCTGCCCTGCCAGCAGTGGCGCGGCTCTGGGTGAGCCGGGGTGACGGGACCTGTTCTGCTCCGCTCCCCTCTTGCCGTCCAGCAAAGGGGTGGCGCCAACAAGGACCCTCAACTGCGCGCCGCAGCTGCTAGCCATGCGGTTTGCAGAGCCAGTGGGGGCGCCTGAGTGGCTCCGCGTGCCGCTCAGGCTCAGCCTGTGTGCCAGCTCTGGCACGCGTGCCGGGGGTTGCCGATCCCTGAGCTAGTTCCTTAAGTACCCTAAGATAAATTTCATAGAATCATAAATTAGGGGTGGAAGGGACCTCAGGAGGTCATCAAGTCAAACCCCAACCACCCAATTAAACTATCCCAGCCAACACTTTCTCAAGTTGCACCTTAAAAACTTCAGTCCCTGCTGAGTTGAATATATCTAAATTACCTAAATATTCTGTAACCCGTAACTCTCTGGTTTAGCTTGTTTTTCTTACTCCTTATTGTTAATATAAATTGCGTTTAAGTATTTGGCCATCATTAACCTTTCTTAGCGCACACTGAAGCAAAACAGGCATTTAACAGCTCAGCCTGATTGGTTTATGTGCATTACTAACTCTCGTTTACTATGGCATACAGGATCTACATTTTTTTGTCTCTCTCTCACTTCTTCGCCTTTCTCATTTTCTTCATACATGCTCGTGCCATTCTTTTGCATTCATCCTTAGCAATTTGTCCATGTTTCCAAGTTTTATAGGGTTCCTTCTAGATTTTTCAGGCCATTAAAGAGTTTCTGATGGAATCATATTGGCCCCTTATTATCTGACTTCCCTTCACATCAGAACAGTTTGCTGTTGTGCTTTTAATACTATTTCTTTGAGAAATCTCCTGTACTACCATTTCACTTTGCTTTTCTTCTCAGAGGCTATTTCCTAACAGTTCTCTGAGCTGTTGAAGTTTGATTTTTTTAAAAAGTCTATTGCCCGTATTTTGCTGCTCTCTCACTCCTTTCTTTCCTTAAAGAGTTATGAAATCTGTCATTTCATGATTACTTTCACCCAAATTGCCTTCAGCCTCCAGACTTATAATCAATTCCTCCCTGTTGGTCAGAATCAAGTCTAAAGTGGCGGTCCCCCTGGTTACTCCCTTTATTTTCTGAAACAAAAACATATCCCCAGAACATTCAAAGACCTTTCTGGAACTTTTCCTTTTTGCTGTATTGCTTTCTGAGGCATTAAAGCCCCCCATTACTACCAGGTCTTCTGTTCTGGATGTTTCTGTTCTTTGTTCCAGATATGCCTCATCCACCTCCTCCTCTTCATTTGGTGATCGGTAGTAGACCCTTACCATGATGTCACCACTATTTTATCTTTACCCAAAGATGTCCAGTCTGCCTCTGACCTCCTTCAGGACCTCAGAAAAAGTCTATATATTCTTGATGTGTAATGCGACACCTCCTCCCCTTTTTTCTCTGCCTGTCCTTTAACAAGCTATAAATCTTCATACTAGTATTCCCCAGAATGACTGAGGAAAAGAAAAAAGTGAACTGGCCTAAAAATAATAAACCCGTTACTCTGGCTGAAGGAGAGATGCAGTGGACATGGTTGGAGAAGAAAACACAGAAGTGATCTTACATTTACATAGCAGCTTTATCTAAATGGGTCATCTGAATGAGCTTTAGGAACCTGATGATCACATTGTATAAACTACACTCTTAGGAATCACTTTGCCAGACACTGAAGTGAAACCGTCTCTAGAGAAGACAACAGCAGCTGGTTAACAGTGCACAGCACAACTACACAACCATTTGGGTCATGAAGCTGAGACGTAACCCTAACGGCAACTGCAGGGAGAGTTAGGGAGGCACAATATTCATCAAGGGGAACATGCAGAAGACACAATGCTTATTACCACGAAATTCTTGGAAATTAAATTTATCAGGGGTTCTTCACAACAAGTGGCCAAAGAGCTTCATGTGGGAGCGGAGATGTGTATCTAGCAACACAGTGTCCCCTAGCCTGATGGTCCAGGGAGTTCAGCACTCAGAGGGAAGTATGCAACCTCTTGAATTTCCAGCACAACTTCCTAGAACACCGTGGTTTTCTTGGAGGTCTCTGACCCAAGTATTGATACAATCCCAGCTTGAAGTGTTACAGCTAACAGGAGAAACAATAATGTTAACCAATAAGCATCTAGAAACAATATTTTGGGCAATTCCGTTTCTGATAAATTTAAATTTAAAATATTACATTTTCATAATCCCACAGGGAATTAAAAAGAAAATGTCGTTAGCTGGAGAACTGCTGCAGCGACTTCCAAAAGAGACAGTGGAAAATTAATTTGGCTACTGGTGCCTCACTTACACAGACATTGCTGCCACCTAGAGAGTGGGCCATACAGCATGGACAAGTCATTTGCGCCGTAGGAGTCTTTCGATAATCTGTGCTCTTGCTGCCATGGTAAATCTGATTTGTTCTCTTCTTTGGTATGAAATTAAAATTAGTTTTCACAATCTTCAGACATTGCAGCACATATTCTTTTGGTTTTTAAACTGGAACAGAGTACCTAAATGCAATACAAGCTAAATATAGTACCTTATTCCCCAGAAGCTGCCAGTGAAACTAGCCCTTCTCCTATCCAATCATCCCTGCAGTAGAAGTCAACGTAAGCCGTGAGACCACATGGACCACCTCTGCCACTTGATGCTCTGGTGTAGGAATGTTATTGGGAAAAAATTTGTCTGACTTCATTTTGGTTTTGGGTGTATGCAATATAAAACCAAATTAAAATAGCAGACCAAGAGTTCCTGTTTAAGGAGCTGCATGAATTGCCACGAAATGTCCATGTTCAGAAAGCAAAGACGGCACTTTACTCCTTTGGAAAGAACATACAGGCAAGTTGAACTAAAAAGACAGTAACCCCCCCCTTCACATGTGTGCAGTCACAAGCTTAAAATAACCCAATTTTAGCCAGCCAATGGGATCCAGATGTATTACATAAAACAACGTACATGAAAGTCATCCCAATTTATTCCTGAGACGCGCACGCTTTGCTTATTTTACAGGTATATGGTTTATCATAATGAGCACTCCACAAGGAATTTATACCAAAATAAGGTCAGACTTACAACTGCTACCCACCATTTTATAAAAAATCTCTTCCCTGAAATGAAAGAAAAACTAATGCTCCAAAACACTGTCCAATTACAGCTTGCTAGAATTCCCGGTCCTGCACTTTGCTCTGGGTGAACTTGAAACTTTCACTGCTGTAACTAGGATTATACACGTCTAGGATCAAATTAGGTTTTTATGATACAGAAAGGGCCAGCTGTTTGCTGCACACACAAAGCAAAACTCGAATGTATTTGGCACTGGTAGCTCTGAGAAAAGGAACCGTCTCACTAAGCAAATCCAAGGCATGTCTGCACACATTCATGCATATCCACACTCCCATGATCTCATCTCAGGGCTTTACAGCACTTTTTCCCTCTTTACTTCATGCAGCCTCCTGATTAGCCCTCTGTTCACCCACTCTCTCTCGCTCATAATGGGTGACTCTTCTCTGAAAGGGTAGAGAAAAAGTGCCACAGGACTCTGTTGTTTTTCTGCAAATAGACTAACACGGCTCCCCTTTGGAACTTTACCACTGACAGGCACCAGGGGAAAGGGAGGAGCACAAAGAAGAGGGGAAGTCTGTTTAAACTGATCTCTGCTCTGAGTGAGGAAATACAGAATAAAGATAGCTCTTAATAGCTCTCACTAGAGAGTTGGACGCTAAGGAGAAATCAGGCTGCCCAAGAATGCATGTATCCTACCCCATACACAGGACGGACTCCATTCCATAAAGATACTCCTTCAAACGTGTCCACCTAGTTTCTTAATCAAGGGACAAGGCCAATGTGGAAATGTTCATGTTAACAAGCAAATCACAACCCTGTAAACAGACAGCTCTAGTCTCAACCTGACAGCAGAGCTCCAAAATCCAGCATCATGACAAACACCAATAGACTCCTAAAATTGAAGGTCATAAGGGACCAATATGATCATCTAGTCTGACCTCCTGCAAACATAAGCCACAAAACCTCCGCCACCCGCTCCTGTAACAGACCCCTATGGTTTAAAGACTTCAAGGTACAGAGAATCCACCAGCAAGTGAGACATGTCCCATGCTGCGGAGGAAGGTGAAAAACCCCCAGGCCTTTGCCAATCTGCCCTGGGAAAAATTCCTTCCTGGCCCCCCCAATATGGTGATCAGTCAAACCCTGAGCATGTGGGCAAGACTCATGAGCAAGTCACCCACAAAAGAATTCACTGTAATAACTCAGAACCTATCCCGTCAAACGTCCCATCACAGGTCACTGGCAATTTATCACAGGAGTCAAAGATCAGTTATTTCCCAAACCAGGCTGTCCCATCATATCATCCTCTCTATAAATTTATACAGCTCAGGTTTGAGCCCAGCTAGGTTTCCCCCCCACTCCTCCAATCAGAAGGTTATTCCAGAACTTCACACCTCTGATGGACAGAAACCTGCATCTAATTTCAAGGCTAACCTTCTTGGTGGTCAGTTTATCTCGATTTGTTTTTGTGTCCCATATTGGTGCTGCACTTAAACAATTCCTCTCCCTCCCTGGTATTTATCCCTCTGATGTATTTATAGAGAGCAGTCAGATCTCCCTCAACCTTCTTTTGGTTAGGCTGAACAAGTAAAGTTCTTCGAGCCTCTTCTCATAAGGCAAGTTCTCTATTCCTCGGATCATCCTTGTAGACCTTCTCTGCGCCTGTTCCAGTTTGAATTCATCTTCCTTGAACATGGGGGACCAGAACTACACGCAATATTCCAGATGGGGTCTCACCAGCACCTTGTATAACGGCACTAACACTTCCCTATCTCTACTCGATATACCTCTTCTGATGCATCCCAGGATTGTGTTAACTTGTAGTCACCCAGATCACATTTTTTCTCTTTCTTAAAATAGGAACTATGCTAGCAATTCCCAGTCATACAGTACAACCCCCAAGTTTGCAGATTCATTGGCTGATCTTTGGCTACTGGTGGTGGAGATGCCAGTGGCCTAAGAAGGGAGGGAAGATGGGGGATTCTGAGTTATTACAGAGAATTCTTTCTTAGGTGACTGGCTGGTGAGAAGTGCCCACATGCTCAGGGTTTAACTGATCGCCGTATTTGGGGTCAGGAAGGATTTTCTTCCAGGGCAGATTGGCAAAGACTCTGGGGTTTTATTTTGCCTTCCTCGGTAGCACTTTAAATCATGATTTGAGGACTTCAATGACTCAGTACTAGGTAGAGGCTTACTGCAGGAAGGGTGGGTGAGGGTCTGTGGCCTGCCTTGTGCAGGAGGGGATGGGTGAGGGTCTGTGGCCTGCCTTGTGCAGGAGGGGTGGGTGACGGTCTGTGGCCTGAGTGGTGCAGGAGGGGTAGGTGAGGGTCTGTGGCCTGCCTTGTGCACGAGGGGTGGGTGAGGGTCTGTGGCCTGCCTTGTGCAGGAGGTCAGACTGGATGATCATATTGGTCCCTTAGGAGTCTATGAGTTACTACTGTCTCTCCAAAGAGCCTGCCAGGATCCAAAACTGTCCTGTTTCATAGGAGTGGACACATACAAAGCACTAGGGAATTTCAGTAGGCAGGTGTCAATGGTTTTCCTCTGAAAGGAGCATTTAATTAGGAAAAATGTAGTGATAAATGATACCTTAGTAATTGTATAGGGACTACCATCCCCAGTGATCCCAAACATACATTTATTCATCCTGCTGCAACCGCCAATGAAATGCAGCCACTTCTAACTGCCCTCAAGAACATACAGAACAGTTTGACACAGGAGGGCAACGAAAATGATTAGGGCGCTGGGGCACATGACTTATGAGGAGAGACTGAAGGAACTCGGCTTATTTAGTCTACAGAAGAGAAGACTGAAGGGAGATTTGATAGCAACCTTCAACTACTTGAAGGGGTGCTCCAAAGAAGAGGGAGCTAGGCTGTTCTCGAGGGTAACAGAGGACAGAACAAGGAGCAATGGTTTCAAATTACAGATGGGGAGGTCAAGGTTGGATATTAGGAAAAACTTTCTCACTAGGAGGGTGGTGAAGCATTGGAATGGGCTATCTAGGGAGGTGGTAGAATCTCCATCTTTGGAGATTTTTAAGGCTCGGTTAGACAAAACCTGGCTGGGGTGATTTAGGGGGAGTGGTCCTGCTTTTTAGCAGGGGGTTGGACTAGATGACCTCGTGAGGTCCCTTCCAGCCCTATGATTCTATGATTCTCTGAATAACATGCCCAATTGGAACAGTGGGGAAATTAATCAGGCAAGTTAGCCAAACTGCAATTTTACCAGGACTGTAGGAGTAACACCCTGTTCTTGCATCATGATCACTTTCTGCAGCCTCCTTTTTCTTCGCCTTGGAAGTCTCTTATCCAAGTATTAATCAGGTGCGGCCTTTGTGAGCTGACAGGGTCACAGACACAAGACAGACGGCTAATGTCATGTGCCTTTTCTTTTGAAAATAATGTGGGGACCCCAGCTCTAAATGTTATTACACACAAACCCCAAAACAAACCACAAGAGAATAAATGACTGGATGCTGTCAGGAGAACCCCTACGGTACAGGACTTTCCTCTCATTCTCAGTACGGGTGTCAGAACAAGTCAACCCAAAATCATTCAGAATGAATCACTCTTATCAGAACAAACAAGGGGTCCTGAGCCCCTTTTAAAGACTAACACATTTATCTGAGATTATTCTGTCACCAGAGCAAGTCTCAGGAGTCTGATTTTAGCCTCACCGCAATTCCTTGTTGCACATGCCATTTTATAAAACGCACACTCCATGTCAGGGGCTGTTTTGAAGGAAAGCCCTGGGCATGGCTAAGTGATTTTCTGTTCCTTACCAGGAATGAGTACATTATCAGCCCACCCCCACAGCATGGAACAACCCTAATCTTTCTACATTCTTCCTAGATGTGGGGGAGTGAAGTGGGAAATGAATACCCCTCTTGTGCCGGAACAGTCCACCCAGAGAATTAAAGTTCACTAGACAATTATTCTGTGAGCAGAATGATTTTTCTTTTTAATATTGGAGTTACTGGGTCGAATTCTAGGAGCTGCTCAGGCAGTAGAGTGGTCTTGAACAGCAGGAGGTGCTCAGTGGAGAACGTCTCCTGTGTAGATGAACTCTGCCAGCACCCTCCAGTGACAGCAATCTTGCTCCCCTTGTATGGGCTGCGAGATAATAGAGCAGGGTTCCATACATGCCTAGTTCTCCACAGGGATATACGTCACGGCTGCTCTCCTGAAGCTTTCATTTACACCAAGGCGGGTGGCTCCCTGCAGCCTCCCCTCCTCATTCAAGCTGTGGCAGGATGGAGACACTTTCCTGCTGTACTAACACCATCGCTGAGTAAGATTTTGTAGGCCAGAAGGAGCGCTCTGGAACTGTAGAGAATCCTGAAGGAAGATGGAGCTGGAAGAAACTTGCACTTAAGGAAAGAAAAAGGGGCAAATTCAGCTTTGGTGTAAGTGATTGCAGCTGCTGCCACTTTATTGTGGGCACTTATTACTGGTGCAGGTTGAAATGCATCATCCATTACATCTGCAGTCCACAAGCCATTTGTGTAGAGATGTGGGTGCTGCCTTACAAGCAAATACAAAGGTGGAGTCCCAGCCAACGGGACAGGCTGCTCCCCAGATCCAGTCTGGTGTGCCGCTATGACCCTCGAACCCCACTCCTGAACCCCAATTCACTCTGCTCTCCCAGGGGACCACTCACTCCTGAGTCAGTGCACAGCAGCCACACAGGCATCAGTCTCCAAGCGAACACACCCAGCCCCAGATACTACACCAGGACCCACTGCCTTGCAGGGATTGGGACCTGCTCCCAATCACCGGAGTCTCAAGTTCATCCACTTAAAGTAGTGGATCGTGCCCAGCCTTCCACATCCACACTCTCTAAAGACGACACAGCTTTAGATAAAACAAATACTAGTTTATTGATCAGAGGACGATTTCAAGTGAGGACAGGGCCAATCAAGGCATAATCATACTATAAATGAGTCAGGAGTGACCACTATCAAATAATAGATATGAACCATGTACTAATCTAACATCTCTCCCTAAACTGACCTCATAGTCCAAGATTATACGCATGGTGTTCGGCTGTTCGGTGTTTTACAGCCATTCTCTGCTATTACACGGCAGGGCCCAGATCTTGCTTGAAGTTGGAGAATGCAGCAAGATGGTGTCTTCCAGGCCAAAGCCTGCAACTTCTTCTCCAAACAGCCTGTGTCTTTGTTCTTACAAACAAACAAGGAGTCATAGAATCATAGAACAATAGGGATGGAAGGGACCTCACGAGGTCATCTAGTCCAACCCCCTGCTAAAAAGCAGGACCACTCCCCCTAAATCACCCCAGCCAAGGTATTGTCTAACCGAGCCTTAAAAATCTCCAAAGATGGAGATTCCACCACCTCCCTAGATAGCCCATTCCAATGCTTCACCACCCTCCTAGTGAGAAAGTTTTTCCTAATATCCAACCTTGACCTCCACAGCTGTAATTTGAAACCATTGCTCCTTGTTCTGTCCTCTGTTACCCTCGAGAACAGCCTAGCTCCCTCTTCTTTGGAGCACCCCTTCAAGTAGTTGAAGGTTGCTATCAAATCTCCCCTCAGTCTTCTCTTCTGTAGTCTAAATAAGCCTAGTTCCTTCAGTCTCTCCTCATAAGTCATGTGCCCCAGCCCCCTAATCATTTTTGTTGCCCTCCGCTGGACTCTTTCTGTTTTGTCCACATCCTTTCGGTAGTGGGGAGCCCAAAACTGGACACAGTATTCCAGATGCGGCCTGACCAGTGTCGAATAGAGGGGAATTATCACATCCCTCGATCTGCTGGCAATACTCCTACTGATGCAGCCTAATATGCCATTAGCCTTTTTGGCAACAAGGGCACACTGTTGGCTCATATTCATCTTCCCGTCCAATATAACCCCAGGGTCCTTTTCTACAGCGCTGCTACTTAGTCGATCGGTCCCCAGCCTGTAGCAGTGCATGGGATTTTTCCGTCCTAAGTGCAGGACTTTGCATTTCTCTTTGTTGAACCTCATGAGGTTTCTTTCAGCCCAGTGTTCCAATTTGTCCAAGTCTCCCTGGATCCTGTCCCTGCCCTCCAGAGTATCTACCATCCCCCCAACTTGGTGTCATCCGCAAACTTACTAAGCACGCAGTGTATTCCATCATCAAGATCATTAATGAAGATGTTGAATAGAACCGGCCCCAGGACCGACCCCTGGGGCACTCCACTCGTTACCGGTTGCCAACCAGACATCGAGCCATTGATTCCTACCCGCTGAGCCTGTTGATCTAACCAGTTTTCGATCCACCTTACGGTCCATTCGTCCAACCCATACTTCCTTAACTTGCCGACAAGAATGCTGTGGGAAACAGTATCAAAAGCCTTGCTAAAGTCAAGGTATACCACGTCAACGGCTCCTCCCGCATCCACAAATCCAGTCATCTCATCATGGAAGGAAATCAGGTTGGTCAGGCACGATTTGCCCTTGGTGAATCCATGTTGACAGTTCCTGATCACTCTATTTTCCTCCAAGTGTTTCAGGATGGATTCCTTGAGGACCTGCTCCATGATTTTCCCAGGGATTGAGGTGAGGCTGACCGGTCTGTAGTTCCTCGGATCCTCCTTTTTCCCTTTTTTAAAGATAGGTACTATATTTGTCTTTTTCCAATCCTCCGGGACCACCTCTGTTCGCCACGAGTTCTCAAAGATAATGGCCAGCGGCTCTGCAATCACTTCCCCCAACTTCCTCAGCACCCTCGGATGCAGTTCATCTGGCCCCATGGACTTGTACACATCCAATTTCATTAAGTGTTCCCTAACCTGACTTTCCATCACCGAGGGCCGCTCTTCTCTCCATTCTGCATTACCCCGTGTAGTAGCCTGGGAGCTGGCCCTCCCTGTGAAGACTGAAGTAAAAAAAGCATTGAGTACTTCAGCCTTTTCCGCATCATCCTCCACGAGGATGCCTGCCCCATTCAGTAAGGGACCTACGCCACCTCTGATCCTTTTCTTGTTGCTGATATACTTATAGAACCCCTGTTGCACTTTTAAAGACTAACAAATGTATTTATTACATGAGCTTTCTTGAGAAAAAATCCCACTCTGCCAGGGTTTTTACAAACTCCTGAGAGTCCTTCCCCCTCTGTTCTGCTGTGTCATTCTCTTCACTTCTCCCTGAGCCAGGGAGGGCATTAGCATTCCCTTTGACATATAGTTCTCCAGTCTCTCTGCTAGAGATAGTTCTGAGAGTCTGAACCCTGTAACATGCTTCATACCTGTACACACATGTTGCTGTAGGAAACATAGCATCATGGGAATTATGTAAAATATGTTGTGAGCTTTCACAAAGGAACCTGCTGTAGCATATTTGGAATCAAACCACACAGTTACATTGCAAAGCTGAACAGAAAATTTACATAGATCATGCCCTCAGGGTGCACGGATATGCATCCCATGTCAGGGGTTCATCCTGCTTTGAGCAGAAGATTGAACTAGATAACCTTCTGAGGTCCCTTCCAATCTCGATATTTTGTAATGCTATCAACTGCCCCAGATCACGGTATCATTAGAAGAGGTTTTGGAACAAATTCATACTTTACACAGTAATAAGTCCATGGAACAAGATGGTATTCTCTCAAGTGTTCTGAAGAAATTCAAATATGAAATTTCAGAACTACTAACTATGGCATGTGACCCATCATTTAAATTAGCATCTATACCAGATGACTGGAGGATAGTTAATATGACATCAATTTTTAACAAAAGGCTCCAGAGGCGATCCTGGCGATTACAGTCCAAAAGCCTAACTTCAGAACCAGGAAAACTGGTTGAAACTACAGTAAAGAATCATAGAATCTTAGGGTTGGAAGGGACCTCATGAGGTCATCTAGTCCAACCCCCTGCTAAAAAGCAGGACCACCCCCACTAAATCACCCCAGCCAGGGTTTTGTCTAACTGGGCCTTAAATTTTTCCAAAAATGGAGATTCCACCACCTCCCTAGGTAGCCCATTCCAATGCTTCACTACCCTCCTAGTGAGAAAGTGTTTCCTAATATCCAACCCCGACCTCCCCAGCTGCAACTTGAAACCATTGCTCCTTGTTCTGTCCTCTGTTACCCTCGAGAACAGCCTAGCTCCCTTCTCTTTGGAGCACCCCTTCAAGTAGTTGAAGGTTGCTATCAAATCCCCCCTCAGTCTTCTCTTCTGCAGACCTAATAAGCCTAATTCCTTCAGTCTCTCCTCGTATGTCATGTATCCCAGCCCCCTAATCATTTTCGTTGCCCTCTGCTGGATTCTTTCTAATTTGTCCACATCCTTTCTGTAGTGGGGAGCCCAAAACTGGACACAGTATTCCAGATGCGGCCTCACCAGTGCCGAATAGAGGGGAATTATCCACATCCCTCGATCTGCTGGCAACACTCCTACTGATGCAGCCCAATATGCCATTGGCCTTTTTGGCAACAAGGACACACTGTTGACTCATATCCAGCTTCCCGTCCACCATAACCCCCAGGTCCTTTTCTACAGTGCTGCTACCTAGTCGGTCAGTCCCCAGCCTGTAGCAGTGCATGGGATTTTTCCATCCTAAGTGCAGGACTTTGCATGTGTCCTTGTTGAACCTATGAGATTTCTTTTGGCCCAATGCTCCTATTTGTCTGAGTCTCCCTGAATCCTGTCCCTGCCCTCCAGCATGTCTACCATTCCCCCCAGCTTGGTGTCATCCGTGAAGAGAAGAGTCTTATCAGATATATAAACAAGATATGTTTGGGAAGAATTAATATGTCTTTTTCATGGAAAATCATGGGATAAGAGGGAAGGTACTCTTATCAATTAGTAATTAGTTAATAGATCTATTTCCTGCCCTTAAAAATCAAGATTATTGTATCTTTACTCAAATTCTTCAATATCTCACTTTTATTTTAATGACTGAAAGCAATATCTTTCTTCCTCTGAATTTATTATGAAGATACTCTGAACATGAAAATGAGATGGATAAAACACACCACTTTCTGCTCCACTAAGTAATTGTTGAAGCTGTTTAATTTTGTTTAGTTAAATACTAAAAGCCAATAAGGATTTCAGGTTATAAGTGAAACTGCTTCAGTTCCCACTGTCCCAAGTGTCTTTCACATGCCTCGGTCTGGAATAATTATTAAACTGTTCACTCAGCTCTTACTGGAATCCAGTACTGCTGTCACACACAAGCTATTCTCTCAGCATTGGACAAAACAAGCCACAGTTGAGAAAATAGGCAGTGGTTAAAAGCAATAAGCTTTGGGCTGCACTTTTAAAAACCATCTTCTATGCAAATTATTGCATGAATGGTGTGCAACATTTTCAACATGACATGTAGGTGATCATAGCACAATATAACGTTCTCATGGCATGATGGCTTCAAAAATATTCTGAGATGCTTTCAATGTCCTGCAAACTATAGGACAAACTCATCAAAACTAGAACCATACAATGACAAATAGAAATGGTGTCATCGAGCATATACATCTTCCTAATACTCTGGCACCACTATATGACCATTTGAGAGTGTTTTAAATGAGCTTTACGAATAAAGTAGGCCAGGTCAGGACTTTCTTGAAGAAGACATGCTTGAAAATTAATCCGGTGTTAAGATGAGTAAAGTGAGTTAACTGAGAAACGAAAGCTAAAGTTCTTAAAAAGTGGTCACTGAATTTTTTTATCCCCATCTGAGACACATCTGGTCTGATTTTCAGAGAAGCTGAGCACCCTGAGCCCCACTGATTATAAACTGAGTTGTGAGCTCAGCACCTCTTCACATCAGCCCTACATAAGACACCCCAAAGCAGCAGACCATTGTGAAAATTTGGGTTTACATGATGTACCCCAGGCCACAGAGCAAGGCAGTACAAAACCAAGGGTAGAATGCAAGAGAGCCTGAGTCCTCCATGTGTTCGAATGACACAGAGTGCCCCATAAAGATCTGAAGAAAGGGCCCATGCAGCCCTAACACAGTGCTGACACAAGTTACCTTCAGCAACTCAATGGAGATACTGCATGATCTCTTTTGGGACCTGGGAAGATTACTCATGTCCTTGTCTATTAGCAGCTAATTGACACAGTGCTTGAAATATGGACCCAAACTCAGGGCTAGTCTACACTTAGGTCCTGCAGTGACAGAGCTGTAAAGAGTGTCTGTGTCTGTGTTACGTCGATGGGAGAGAGCTCTCCAATCGAAATCATAAAACTACCTAAATGAGTGCTGGGAGCTACGTTGCGTGAGAGCATCTCCTGCCAACACAGCGCTGTCCACACAAGTGCTTATTCTGGCAAAATGTATGTAGCTCAGGGGGGTGTTTTTTCACAATCCTGAGCGACAAAACTTTTGCCAGCATACGTGTTAGTACAGACACGGCCTCTCTGAGTGAGCTGACTTTGTAGCTGCCCACTATACATAGCTGCCAAACAGGGAATCTAAATTCAGTGCCAATTCAACATGTACATGCCATAACATGGTAATGACCCATCTGATACAAGGACAACACACACCATTCATATGGATACGTCAGTGCGACTAACACGTAACAGAACAGTGACAATTTAGGATAAAGACAGTATAACCCAATGCACTCAATTGTCCAAGACGTAGGCGGTCTACACCACAATCAAGAGTCTTTCCCATCTTGTTTCAGGAGGGTTGGCAAGTATGTGGCTCTCCAAGAGTTAAGTAGATGCTATCCCTAAAAATACAGGTTTCAAACTTCCTACCCTCAAGAGTCTTTTCTTTGTTTTATATTCACACAAACACAGGGAAGACAACTTGATCTCATGAGAGGAGACCGTGCTGTGAAAGTCTGAACTGAACAGAATACTGCTTCACATCACAAGTACGTGGTTTACTTCAGTAGGTCTTCAGCCCCAGCAAGTTCCATGGCCCACACATCCACACTGTATTTTGTTTGGAATCCGTTTTCGTTTTCTTTTCAGCTCATGTTATTGCTTCTCTCTAGGAAGCAGAGTTTGATAATGTCAAGGTCAGTCTGAGTTCACTCTCTAGTTTACTGGTGAGATGCCATCTGACTCAACTGCTCATTACTGCAGGCCCTGACCTCTTCTCAACAGGAATGCTGCTCAGAGTCAGGTATTGTGCATGTACAATGCAAATGTGAATGGCAGCACAGATGGTCCCATGGTGGGATTCAAGTTTTGCAATACCACATGATATTGGGGAATAAAGTGTCCTTTTTTCCCCCTGCTTTCTCTGAACTCAACACACCCTGTTCTTCCAGCCCAGTGCTGCTGACAAAATTGTTCCAAATGAGATCTGGACAAGATGCCCTTCAAAGCCCATCAATATTCGTTCTTTATCAGTTGGAGGGTGATTTCTGATACACACAGATAACTGCCCTCCATCTGTTATCTGTTGCAGGAGTGCAGAGCATAGCCATCAGTTTGGGCAGGAAAATCATTTTGTGACGCAGTTAGAGTGTATTAGGGAAACGGAACAACAAACCAGCCACTGCTCAATCCTACAGGTAAGATAATGCATGGACAATGGATATGTCTCATCTCCAATACAAAGGAACCTGCAGAAATCGGCTGCATGAAGCAAGAACAAAGAGGGGTGACCCAATGAAATTACTAGGTAGCAGGTTTACAACAAGCATAAGGAAATACTTCTTCGCACAATGTACAGTCAACATGTGGGAATCAGCGCCAGAGAATGACATGAAGGTCATAAGCACACATGGAGAGTAGATCCATCAATGGCTATTAGCCAAGATCCTCAGGAATGTACAACTTTACATTCAGGGTGTCCCTAAATCTCTGACTGCCAGAAGCTGGGATTGGACAACAGGAGGTGGATCATTCAATATCGCCCTGTCCCTCAGAAGCCTGGCATTGGCCACTGTCAGAAGCCAGGGTTCTGGACTACGTGGTCTGACCCGGTGTGACCATTTTCATGGACCTATGAGAATAATACTATAGAAGGGTGACATGAAGCTATTCTTTCTGCTCCTCCGATTAGTCTAAACAGCTACAGTCATACACTGGGGGTTTCAATTCCTCTTTGGTCTTAAACGTCAGCTTTTTGGCTTGAGCTTCCTAAGTTATGGTCTCAGCAGTGCAGGTGGGTATTCCAGAACAGGAAGGCACGCAGCACAAAGCAGGAAATGATTTCTCTAAGTGCTGCTCCTAGCCAGCGGCATGTAATTAGCAGAGATCTCTTGGGAGACCGGGAATGCCCCATTATAACCTGGCTCTTGCTATCATCTCACATTACCAGTGGGATCTTCGAGCCCTTTAACAGTCTTTGGAAACAGATTCTTTTTGGGAACTGTTAATTAGGCTGGCGTTTGACAGTTCTGAGATCCCTTATGTAGATAGCTGCATCTGAAGCAACTTCCTGTCAGTTGGCTTCTGGGTATATCCCATATGTTCTCCTTCCATATGGTGGAGATGTTTATTAGAGGATCACAAATTGCCTTGGAATCACAGAAAGTTTTAGGGTAAGATAGTACTTCCCAACCAGTAGGACACGTACATACAGGAGTGATATCTGAAGCTCTGTTACTGATGCTCTAAAATTCTCCTCCCTATTGCCTCCACATGTTGCCTGTACTTGCCGCCCTTTTAAATATATGAGGTATAGTCAGCCACAGATCTTGGATGCTTGTAACGAGAGAAAAATGGGGTTTTGAGGCCCAAGTACTATGGTGTTTTATATACGTTTTTGATATGGAGCTATTCTTGTTTACTTGTACTTCCCGTGTAAGCATAGAGTTTGCAATGACCAGATGTGAAAGTTTAAGTAAAAAAACAAAACCAATCCCCCCCCCCCCCCCCCAGGTATGTTAATATTTGCAAATCAGGCTTCCCAGAAATGGTTTTTTAATCAGCCACTCGGGCATTGTAGTACGGGGGTATCCATAACAGATTAATATGACATTAAACAGAGAGAGATCCCCACAAATAGTTTGAATTATCCTGTGAATATTATGCATGTCCAGAAACCCTTTAACTGCTACACAATCAGTTAGGTTTCCTAACTATGTTAATTAAACACATTTGACCAAAAAAATTGTGCCTTTACCTACTTTAAGTGTTTCCGGTTCAATGGACACAAGTCCCTTTAAAAACACCCACTTCAACAGGACCAACTGGCCAGGAAGCCCTGTAATAGATTCCTAGATTCCATGGCCAGAAAAAGACCACTGTGATAATCTAATCTGATCTCTTTATAGCACAGGCCACAGAGCTTCCCACAAGAATCCTTGTGAACTACAGCATATCTTTCAAAAAAGCATAAAATCTTGACTTTAAAATGGCCACTGCTGGAGAATCCACCCCAGCTCTTGGTAAATTGTTCCCATGGTGAATTACTCCACTGTTCAAAATTTATGCCTTATTTCCTGTCTGAATTTGTCTAGCTTTAACTTCCAGCCACGGGTCTTGTTACCTTCCTCTCCTAGACCGAAGAGCACCTTATCAAACATTCGTTCTCCACGTATGTATTTGTAAACTGCACTCAACCATCTCTTCATTAAATTAAACAGATTGAGCTCCCTGAATCTCTCATTATAAGGCATGTTTTCTAATCTTTAAATCATTCCTATGACTCTTTGAACCCGTACCAATTTATCATCATTCTTCTTGAACTGTGCCCACCAGAACTGGACACATAATTCCAGCCACAATAAAAGCAATGAGAAATACTGAGGTAAAATAATCTGTCTACTCTGACTCAAGATTAACCTGTCTAAGCATCCTAGGACTGCATTCCCCTTTTTGGTAACCGGGTCACACTGGGAGGTCATGTCCAGCTCATTACCCACTATGACCCCCAAAACTTTTTCAGTCACAGCCTCCCAGGACAGAGTCCCCTATCTTATAAATATACCCGTAGTTCTCTATGCCTAGATTGGTCTGCTAGTACTATTTCTGCCAGGAATGGGGAACTGTCCGAACTACTGGCGTCCACCCTCCTCTGGGCTATGTACCTTGTCCTCTGCCTTCTGCTCCCCCACCTTGACTCCTTGGCATCATGATGGGGCACAGATCCTGACTTCTGACTTGTCGATCAGATCTCCAGTTTGTCACCTGCTTTTGATTTCCTAGTATTTTGACCCAATAACAATCCATCTGTCACTGGGGACGTTCCTACGGTCCTGGTTCGTGTTTGTGAGCTGTCTGTAACTGCTGATTATTAAGCTGACAAGCACAATGAAATGTTGTTCGGGTAAGGAGGCTGTAGCTTTTGGGCAGTTGAGATAAACCCAATGTATTCTAGTTTCTGGATTGATGACTTTGTTTATTTGTAACCCTAGATTCGTGAAGAGAGTTATTTTGCATCTGACAGCCTCTATCCCTCCTGTTGTGTTGGTGCCTTTATTAGATAGTTGCCCAGATATGGAAATATCATGATTCCATTTTTGCAGAGATGTGCTGGCACCACTGCTAAACCTTTACAGAAAACCCTTTTCGTAGTCGATAGTGCAAAGAGAAGTACTTTGTATTGGAAGTGCTGTTCTCCTAAGGTGAACCTTAGGAATCTCCCATGTGAGAGATGGATTGTTACATGGAAGAGTGTGTCCTGGAGGGCAAGAGAAGAGAGCCAATCCTGCTTTTCAGTGCTGGAATTATAGCTGCTAATGTCATTATTGTTAAATGTTGGGTTTTAACAAATATGTTGAGTTTTATTAGGTCTAGGGTAGGTCTCCATCTGCCTGCCCTTTTCTGTGTTAGAAACCAGTACGAAACCCCACTTTCTTTCTGTACTGTCTTGATACTGGTCCTATTGCCACTGTGCATAAGGTTTTTTTACTTCCTCTTGCAGCAGTTACATATGAGTGGGTCTCTGAAGAAGGATGGGGAAGGAAGGTGGAGAAGTAGGATGAAGATAAAAGGGATGGAATAACCAGTCTTGTTAATTTCCAAAATCATTTGTCTGCTGTGATGGTCTGTCAGATTCATTAAAGAGTGACCAGTGATCTCCAAATGGTCAAGAGACTGATACTTCCAGCATTAGAATCTTTGTGTCTCGTGCTCTTGATCACACCTTCAAAACTGGTGTCTCAAGCTGGATTGTTGAGAGGCCACAAGTTGGTTTGGAGTTTGTCATTTATTGGCTTGTCTCCTTTTATAGCATCGTACTGCCTGTGTGGTTACACATAAGATGTCTGGAATCTCTGTGTTTAATATCTGCCCTGTTTCTTCTTATTTGCAGGTGTATAGATGCCCAACAACTTTAATCATAGAAACTAGAAGGTATCATGAGAGGTCATTCAGTCCAGTCCCCTGCACTCATGGCAGAACCAAGGACCCTCTTAAACCATCCCTGATGGGTGCTTGTCTGACCTGCTCTTAAAAACCTCCAATGATGGAGATTTCACAACCTGCCTAGGCAACTTATTCCAGTGGTTAATGACCCTGACAGTTATTTTTTTCCTAATGTCCAACCTAAACCCCCCTTGCTATAATTTAAGCCCATTGCTTCTTGTCCTATTATCGGTGGTTAAGGAGAACCCTCCTCGTGACAATCTTATAGGTACTTGAAAACTGTTATCATGTCCCCTCTCAGTTTCCCCTTTTCCAGACCAAACAAACCCAGTTCTTTCAATCTTCCCTCCTAAGTCAAGTGTTCCAGACCTTCAATCATTCATGTTGCTCTTCGCTGGACTTTCTCCAATTTCTCCACATCTTCCCTGAAATGAGGCGCCCAGAACTGGACGCAACACTCCAGTTGAGGCCTAATCAGGGTGGAGTAGAGCAGAAGAATTGCTTCTCGTGTCTAACTTACAATACTCCTGTTAATACATCCCAGAATGGGGTGTGCTTTTTTTGCAACAGTGTTACACTGTTGATTCATAATCAGCTTGTGGTCCAGTAGGACACCCAGATCCCTTTCCAGAGTACTTTTTCCTAGGCAGTCCTTACCCATTTTTGTGTGTTCAATGGATTGTTCTTTCCTAAGTGGAGTACTTTGCACTTGTCTTTATTGAATTGCATCATATTAACCTCAGATCACTTCACCAGTTTGTCCAAATCATTTTGAATTGTGATCCTATCCTCCAAAGCACGTGCAACTCCTCCCCCCTATCGGAAAACTTGCCCTTGTTGCCCTTGAATCCTTCAGACTATGAAGGAACTCATCAGCTTTGACCACAAATAATTTTGGGCCTTTAAAGGGCAGGTCCTCGACCACTGACTGCACCTCTCTAAAGAATCTTGAAAGATGGAGCCATAATGCACAGTGTGCATGACTACTGATGTAGCAACAGAGGGCTGCTGTGTCTGCAGAGCTGAATGAGGCCTGTAGTGTTGTCCTGGCAATGAGGTGACCTTTGCTGATGTTGGCCTTGAATTACTGGAAGGTTTTGGGGGGTAGTGGTTTAGGGTTTTTTTCCTTTTCCTCCTGGTCACCTGGCAAGTTACCAATAAATTGACTTTTTTTTTAAAAAAAAATTGTTTGTATTTTGTTAGCAGGGCTCTGCAACATGCTATCCAAAATTGTAATATCACAGATGAGCATGCTTTGTGACCAAAGAGGCCTAGCATCTTTCAATATTTGTCATAGGGGATTGTTCTGTTATGGTGTTGCTTTCCCTGCTCACTTATCTATCACTGCATCCATCAATAAAGAGTTTGGTTGGGTTGTGTAAAGAGCAACTGCATTCCCACAGACGTAGTGCAGTACTTCTTATCCAAGCTCTTGCATGCTGGTGAGGTCTTGCTGGTTTCTGCTGTTAGACTCCATGACAGCATCAGTAATTGGCAGTGCTATTTTGGCCGAGTTAGAGTATGTTTAGCAATTCATACTAAGATTCGGGTACTTCTTCCAAAGATTATGTCCAAAGACTCTGCTATCCTTTTGAAGACTTCCTGAAATTGTTTGATGGGTAGTAGGGCATTTTGTCTCATCCAGAGATGAGGATGATATATTGGCCAGTTGCAAGGCTTCCTGATCATTAGTTGCCTCAGTCTCCTCCTCTTGGAGTTCTGAGATTTCTGGTATGGCTGATGGCAGAGATCATGGCACTCTTGATTTTGGTGGGCTGGGGGGGCTTGCAGTTTTGTGCCCTCTATACAGCCCATGGGTCTCAGTAGGTCCGTTGTGGTTGGAATGGCATGGGAGGTGGCATCCAAGAGTGCCTGTACCAGCTAAGTGCTTCTGAGCATGAGTGGTAAGCTGACTGGTAGGGTGATGATGGTCTCAGTGAGTGTACGGGTGAAGAATGATAGGGTGAATATAGTTCTCATGGCACTGTTCAGTGAGGCAGTTCACACTTGGCTGGCTCAGTGCCAAGGGGGTTGCAGTACCGTTGGTATCGAAGAGCAAGGATTCTAGAACAGATGAGACCAGCGGGTCTCTGAGCCCCAGGAATTGCTGTGGTCCCAGGAAGGTTGGTACCAGTGTCAGCGGAATTGGACGTACCAACTTGCCGGTTTCATTGGTGCATGGGGTCTAGACGATGCACCACAGATGGCACCGACTGCCCTGATGCTAAGCTGCTCAGAGCCAAGAGTCTTTTGGGGTCTGTGGATACTGAGACTAAGGGATTTACTTTGCTTTTTGAGCCTTTATCAGAGCTTGCCCACTTCGGGACTTTTGCTTTGTGGGCACGCACGGTACCGGATGGTCCTGGTGTCTCTGAGTACTCAGTGCTGACGGTACCAATGCTGTCTAAGGAGGAGAGGAGTGTTTTCGTTAGTGAATTCCCTTGGTAGGGTAGTTTGAGCTGTCTTTTTAGTTGCTTTTTTTGGACAAGGGCTCTTTGCCCTGAAGTGAGGGAGTGGGACAGTGCAACTATACTAAGAGGTAAATGGGAAAAACAAATTTATTTTCCAAACAAAGTAATGAGATAAAAAATTAATAAAAAAATTAAGGTGAGTGGGAAAGGTAAGAATAATGAACTGCTAACTAAACTAATCAGCAAAACAAACAAGAAGTCTGGTGACACTTTTAAAGACTAACACATTTATTTAATGCATAAGCTTTTATGGGCATAATCCTACTTCCTCAGATACATGAAACAGAAGTGGCGGTCTGCTAGGTGTCTATACGCATATAGAGACGGGTGAGTCACAAGGTCAGTTCAAACAGTTGTGGAGGGGTAGCCTGTTAGTCTATTTCAGCAAAACAAACAAGTTCTTTTAATCAAACAATGTGGATGTGGGCCTTTAACAATAAATGAGAATGTAAGAACGTTAAAGGAGGGGAAATTACCTTTTGTGGTGAGTTAGCCATTCTAAGTCTCTATTCAGACCCATGCTAATGGTATTAAGCTTGCACATGAATTCCAGCTCTGCAGTTTCAAGCTGAGGTCTGTTTTTGAAGGTTTTTGTCTGAAGTACTATAATTTTTCCATGTCTGTTACTGAATGTCCTGGGAGGCTGAAGTGCTCCCCTACTGGTTTTTGAATGTTACCATTCTTGATGTCTGATTTGTTTCATTTATTCTTTTGTACACAGACAGTCCACTTTGGCCAACCTATATGGCAGAGGAGCATCGTTGGCACATGATGACATATCACACTGATAGATATGAGGCTCCTAAACCTTAATATAGCCACTTAAAATGACTAGCCTGATTTTCAAAAATAAAAATCTTGGCATAGCAATCTCTCATCTTTAATGCAAAGGCATGGTCCACAGAAACTACTTGTCCCAATATGCACTGCTTTATATTGACCTAAATAGCATGCTGGGATATGTAATCTTTACAAGCTACGGCCGGGGGGGCAGATTTGAAACTCCTACTTTAAATTGTTATAGACATTGGGAGATACATCGCCATTATTGACCTATTTGAAGAAATGTCACACACTGCTGCACAACTCAGAGAGAGGAAAACACACACAGGCCATGGCAGCGTGATAAACTGCTATAAACAGTGAAGTTTTAGCCACAGCTAGTTTTTTCTCCTACCTAGTTACCAGAGAGATAGAGAATCCATTCATTCCCTTAGTAGTTTGTTCCAATACTTAAATCAACCTTCACTGTCAAAAATTTGTGCCTTATTTCTAAATTGAATTTGTCTGGCTTTCAGTTCCAGCCATTGGTTCTTGTTAAGCCTTTCTTCACTAGATTAAAGAGCTCTGGTGCCAGGTATTTCCTCCTCGAGAAGGTACTCTTACAATGTAATGAAATCTAATCTTGATTTTCTTTTTGATAAGTTAAATTGAGCTACTCAAGTCTTTCATTGTAAGACCCTTTTTCCAGCCATCAAATTATTTTATTAGTTCTTTTTTGCATCCTCTCCAAATTTTCCATATCTTTTTTCAAACGCCGACAGTAGAAACAGATGCATTATCTCAGTACTAGCCTCAGCAGTGCTGCACAGAAGTAAAACTCCTACTCACTACTCCCATGGATTGCATTGACCCTTTTCGCCACAGCATCTCATTGGAAGCTCATATTCAGTCGCTTGTCTACTGTGACACTAAATCCTTTCAGAAGAATTGCTTTGAAGGATTCAGTACCCCATTCTGTAAATGTGGCCTGCATTCTTCTTTCTCAGATTCACAACTTTGAATCTGGAAGTATTAAACGCACTTTGTGTGAATGAGCCTTGCTCATCAAGTGATTCCCATCCTTTTGTATGATTGTCCTGTCCTTATTATTTACTACTCCACCTCTCTTTCTATAATCTGCAAAATTTATTAATAATGATTTTTATATAAAAATTCTGACTAGAACTGGATCTAGCACTGATGCTTATAGAACTCCATTAGAAACACTAGGTATACTACACCTGCAGTTATTTTTATCAATCAAACTCAATCTCATCAAAATACAAAATCAGGTTTGCTAGGCAGGAGCTATTTACCATAAAATCATGTTGGCTGGCATTAATTTTTTATTGTCTGAATCCCATATCACCTTTTCTATTAATTTGCACGGGACTGATGTCAGGTTAACCACTCTATACTTACATGGGTCGTTCTTTTGCCATTTTTGAATTCTGGCACAACACTATCACTCTACCAGTTTCCTGCAATTTCCAGAGTATTTTAATATTTATTAAAAATTAACATCAGTGAGACAGATCTAGTTAAGCAACAGTTTTTGGACCCATAGATGCAAGCTATCTGGCCTTGCTTATTTAAAATCTTTATCCCTAGTCATGTTAACATTCCTCTTAATTAAGAATGGACTGACAAGTATTTCATTATCCTCATGTGATATGAATACATCATCCTATGTCTTTCAAACACAGAACAGAAATATTTAGTAAACACCACTGTCTTTTCTGCATTAACAATTTGACCATCTCCATCCAGTAATAAGCCTACTCCAGTTAGATTTGTTTCAAAATTCAAAAAATTCTTACTTATTGTCCTTGAACCTGCATGTCTTTAGCTTCCCTTATCAACTTTCCACATTTAATAACTTCTAATTATTATGATGGCTCTCTACTCATGCCTTTTCCTTTTTTAAATATATATATACACATGGTATACATTTTTTTTAATATTGCTTGCACTTCCCCTCATAATCAGGAGGGGCTTTAAACTGAAATTGTCTTATTTTACAATTGTATAATTGTGGTAGTTTAGCCAGCTGGTAAACAATTTTAAACAACTTTATTTCCATTCATATTTTCCTCATCAAGTTTGACCATAATTTTCCTCAGTTTTGGGAACTTGGTCATTATTACTAGCTGTGATTCTCCACCGTCCCTAAGGAACCACCAACTTCCTATTCAGTCATAAATCCATTGTCATCTCTCACGTAACACCCTTTATGTGAGAAAAGTCAGTGATGTTTTACCAGTAATTGTATGTGACCTCCAGTATAAATCTCCTAGATAATGCAATTCTTCTCACCACACATTACAAATACATGCTTAAGGGATACAAATTTCCCCTCCTTCTTTTTGGCCCCAAGTTCTTTACTAACGTTTCATCAGCTGGACTTATTCTTCAGTTTGCTACAGAGAGCTAAACAGCCATCTGATCACAAGAAAATCCTTAGAAAAATGCCAGTTTACACAAAATGGTAACGGCTATCTCCATACACTGCTGATTAGACAAGGTCAGCTAAGGACACCAGAAATCTCAGACAAATTACAATATAAAACCTCCTTCCGTTGCATCAGCTGTTAATAGACATTGTGAAATTTGGGCAGTCTCATGCTGGAGCCAATAACCCTTTTCAGGCAAGTTCAGCACAGCCTCTCTCTCTCTTTTTTTTTTTTAAATAAACAAGTCAATGCCAGTAATCCAGTGCTCACAAATGATCCTAGACTGACAACCCCGGATGCACACACTGACTAGTAATATTAAGCAACCATACCAGGATAAACTGATCTGTGCAGCCCACTGCGCACTAGTAACCCTACAACAAAGACATGTGAAATGGTGGAATAGGCATTTGGCAATGAAACATTTCAATTTCAAGCTTCCTGGATAATGTGAAATAATATACGTAATCCAAAGAGACTTGGCAACGCCCTTTTACGAACACTGACTGAGCTGTGTCCAGAAAAGCTGAATTTTTATTGTTAAACCAAAAGGGAGAAAGTTTGGCAGTTGCTCTATTTCACGGCCAAAGAGAAAGGTATCCAGCTAGTCTTGTCTCTTTCTACAATAGCAGAAATGCCGAGCAAGCCCTGAAAAAGCTAAATGCCTTGCTCTTTTCAAAGGAAAGTCTGTTAGCAGCTGCCTGCTCAAGTAACTTCATCTTACCTTGGAGTGGAATTTCGTAAGGCTGCTCTCTCAACATTGTTTCTCGTTGTGAAGAGTTGCAATCAATGTTCCAGGCTTCCGCCCACCCTCAGCTAATGCAGAGATGCATGGATTCTAATCGCAATGTATGAGGTTTGTTTTTAAATTTTCTCCCCTATGCTCCTGATTGGCTCAGCTTAATGCCCATGTGGGTCTACAAATGCTGGCTTTCTATCCATTTTCAAATCAAAGTGTCAGTTTTGCTGCTGTCAGAGCTCTTTATTTTTGTACATATAAGGAAGTGGCTGTTGATGTTATCTGGCTGTGTTTCCTGTTTTATATGTATATGAGCAAAAATGATGTCACGTTAAGCTACACTGCAAAGTTCCAGAGAGCTCAGCTCAAAGCAAGGCAGGGGGAGGAGAAAGACAGCTCATCTGCTCATCCTCTAACCCAGTTTGCATTCACTTCACTGACCCCTGTTAGAAGTCTGTGTTCTCCCAACGGGAAGCCAAGTTCACCAAGCCTTGCAGCTTGGTTTCCACATACTGTACCAGTATTGCTTGCTATTTCAATTCTCAGACCAGTTCAAATTACACTGGACTAGGCTGTGTCCACATAAACAGAATAAAAAATTCAAAGGTCATTAAATTATACATGGATAACGACAAAAATGATCAAAGGCTCCCCAGAAATTTTACAGTTGTAGGTCACGTCTCACCCGCAGGCTGCATTTTGACTACACCTGGATTACAGCAATTGCAATTTTAAGAAAGGAAGTCAGCCAAGTTATGGGCTCGTTGCAGGAAGTTAAGACTATCATCACAATGGCCCACTTTGGCTGTGTAATCTACAGCAGGATGTGAGACTTAATTGGTTTGTTTTAAGGCACTTTGAGACTCTTAGAGAAAATGTACTTAAGAATCAAATGTGAAAATTGCTGTCTTATGAGAAAATAAACACTTCATTCTGTCCCTGGGGTTTTGTAGAAAAAACAGTACCACATTGCCCCACTCAGACTCAGGCATATGGCTTCTGGGACTACAGATTTCGCTATAGATGGGAGATTTTCCTTCACACTGCAGCATAAGGCCATATAAAACACAGGTCCCTCTTCCTCTCCTCGTTTTGTGGATGGAAAATTTTGCACTGAGCACCAACGCCCAAATTTGAATTTTAATTAGCTGAAGCGGCCCAATGTTAAGCAAGACGTGCAGCACTTGACAAACTCTCTGTGAATACGCTCGTGCTTGGGCTGAAATGCAAAAAGCTTAAGAAAGCTATAGGCTTTTGCGAACACTGCAGAGGGGTGAATTCAGACTAACTAAATTTGCCCTTCATTGTGATGATTTCCCACATTGCTGTTTCAGTGATAAGCTGTAGGAAGTCAACAACCACACCAGGGGTTTTCCCTGACTAGTTTTTGCTTTGCTAGTCATTTTTGGTTTATAGTCTAAAGGGCATGTTTCCTCCCTTTATTATTCTCCCCTTTATTGTTTCTGACATTTGTTACCAGGCACTCCTTGTGACGGTAACAATAAAAGAACCACCCTCTGGACGGAAAGAACAGAAGAATCACCACTGAACGTGGCTTGTCACTCTACACCAAAAGAGATTCCAGCTCTTTGAGGCCTCCCCCAGAAATGGAAAGGGTCACTCACATATAGATATTACCCTTAATTTAAAACAAAACAAACCAAAAACAGCCTTGAAAGATCCTCCCCTTACCCTAGAATACATTCTTTGGGGTCCCGTCAAACAAACAGCAGTCTTCTTTGTAGCTGGGTAATTTAGACTTGCTACACTGCGGGTGTCTGGTAAAATGGGTTACTCTCAGGCCTGGGCTTACAGCTGCTTACATGTTTTCAGTAGCAGAAGTGCTCCAGCATCTGCTGTCTATAAGCAGAGGGAAATGATACACTTTCTGATACATTAACTCTGCACAGAAATCTAAAATCAGAGCACTAAGTCCATTGAGATCTTGTGAAAGAATTGGGCATGTTTGGCGTATTTGATCAGATAAACTATGGCAATCTTCATGCTGAGTACACAGTATCATGGCAATGAGGATTTTCCTTATAAGATTTCACAGCAATTCCACATCTGTTCATCTGATGGGTGCTTTTAGAAATCCATGAGGAAGTAAGTTACTACTGGGCAAAGATATGGAAATAGAAAAGGTGTTCTGGCATCACCTTTCATGAACTATGAATTTTGTTAGTATGTCTCATGGTAGAGACAGGATCAAACTAAAGAAACAGTGCTAGTGAGCAACGGGATGACACTCCATCTCATGTTACTGGGAAGAGTAAATGGTCCAGGCTGGGAGCACGGATGCAGAAGAACAGGTTCCTATTTTCCAATGTTTCCACAGAAAAGTACAGAATTCAAAACTATGGCAGTTGAAGGTGTCATTTTTAAATAGTCACTAAGCTATTCTCACAAGAAATTTGTTTGATATTTGATGCAGCTATGGGATGTCTAGTGAACAGAACAGAGGTCTGAGAGCTAGGACTCCTGGCTTCTCTTCCTAGCTCTGTCTTCTGGTTGCTAGGAGATAATGGGTGTCATTTAACCTTCTTGCAGAGCCTTATTTTTATCCCTTGTAAAATGAAGGTAATACTTCCCTCATAGAGCGGTTGGAAAAGTTAATCATGAATCTTTAGAGGAAAAGTCTCCAAATCCTTGGCTATGTCCACACTGGCAAGTTAGTTCGAATTAAAGAGGCTCAATTCAAACTAACTAAAGCCATGGCTAGACTAGGCTTTATTTAGTTGGAATTAAGAGCTTCCGTAATTAAAACTAATACATTTGAATAGGGCTTCAGAAGTAAGGCTTTAATTCGAACTAACTAGTTTGAATTAGCCAATGTGGCCATGTCAATTCGAACTAATTTCTTGGTTCGAACTAACCGGCCATTGAAATGAATGGGGATCGCTAATTCGAATTAAGCAAGTGCCATGAATAGCACTTGCTTAGTTCGAACTGACTTTTTCTAGTTCGAATTAAGCTAATTCTAACTAAGTAATTCAAACTAATTTTAGCAAGTGTAGACATAGCCCTAGTGTTTGGGAGGGATCTTTGCAGGGTCACCTTCTATTGTCTATCCCCCTTTTTATCATAGGAACATTTATTTAACTCATCTGAAACCATTCTTGTATCATTTGTAAGCATTGGCAGTGTGCGCTGCAAGCAGACAGATGCTACCCCAAAAAGTTTACCATCTAAGAAACAGGAATGAAACAACATACTGCAACGCCCACAGGAAGGAGGCTTTTCTGTCATTTTTAATAAAATCCTAGAACTGGAAGGGACCATGAGAGGTCATTGAGTCCAGTCCCCGCCACTCATGGCAGGACTAAAGACCCTCTTAAACCATCCCTGACAGGTGTTTGTCTGACCCGCTCTTAAAACCTTCCAAAGATGGATATTCCACAACTTCCCAAGGCCACTTATTCCAGTGGTTAATCACCCTGACAGTTAGGAATTTCTTCCTAACGTCCATCCTAAACCTCCCTTGCCGTAATTTAATCCCATTGCTTTTCGTCTTATCAGCAGTTAAGGAGAATAATTTTTCTCCCTCCTCCTCGTAACAACTTTTTAGGTACTTGAAAACTATGTCCCCTCTCAGTCTCCTTTTTTCCAGACTAAACAAACCCAGCTCTTTCAATCTTCCCTCATAAGTCAAGTGTTCCAAACTTCTAATCATTCGTGTTGTTCTTCTCTGGACTTTCTCCAATTTCTCCCCATCGTCCCTGAAACGAGGTGCCCAGAACTGGACACACTACTCCAGCTGAGGCCTAATAAGCATGTAGCTGAGTAGAAGAATCACTTCTCATGTCACTTACAGTACTCCTGTTAATACATCCCAGAATGGCGTTTGCTTTTTTTGCAACAGCGTTACACGGTTGACTCATGTTTAACTTGTGGTCCACTATGACACCCGGGTCCCTTTCCGAAGTACTCCTTCCTAAGCAGCCATTGCCCATTTTGTATGTGTGCAATGGATTGTTCTTTCCTAAATGGCATACTTTGCATTTGTCCTTACTAACTAATGGTTAGTTCACTTCTTGCCTGGGTTGTTAGAGAGATATGAAAGCAGAGTAGTGGTGGCACTGGAAATTGGGATGGCAATGACCATTCCTTGTGCAACTGGAGCTGGGGGCAAAGGAAAAGAGGTGGGAATGGAAAAATGAGACAAATGGGGTCTTGCAGTTGGTATCATTAACAGAGTCATGTAACAAAAAGAAAAGTGGATACCCAAGACGAAGGTCGAGTAGTGCAAAGTTCTGAAAGCAAAGGCAAAATTTAAAACTATGTGAAATGAAAAACAGGGAGTCATATGATCAAATCAATGGCCAAGCTGATATGGGTGTCAAGTTTAGCCCTGAAACAAACCTTCATTGGTTCTATCTTATCTTTCCTACTGCACGGTCCATTGGAGTTTCATGCTACCACCCGTTGAAAATAAAAATGCCATTTAATTTTCAGAAAACTGGTGTGAAAAACATAATCAAGGCTGAAAGTGCAAGCAGCTTGCCCCGCCCCAACAGGCCTTGCTGGCTTATTGAACACTTTGAAGTCAGCAGTTGGAAACTGGGGAAGCTGAAGTGAGTGCCCCTGTACCCTGCAATACCTCTGGCAAGAGAAATGATAACGTCTTATGATCAAAAGGTGTGACAATGTCATTGCCAATGTCCTGTAGAGATTGCATGGAGATAGAATGAAACACCCTGCCTACGGCTGCTGTGCTCTGCTACAGGAGCATGGAAAAGAATATTTCATTTTTAGCTTCTATGTTTGTTTGCTCTGCTTAAAAAGAACTAGAAAGACATTAAACCATAATAAAAAAAAACTCTAGTGTTTTAGCTGCATGGTATTAGCTCTGGGATTAATGATTACTATATGTTCTGGCCTCCATACACTAATATTCAATACAAAATAGCACATTGAAATAAAATATATCTTTAGGAAGATGCATCCCATCTTGGTCAGAGCTCAGGTTGGTCAAAGTAAGTTTCCATATTTCAGAGTTTCTAATACAGCAATTCTAGCTCTGCCAAATAATTACGTAAGTCAAACTGGCAAGAATCCTCTAAATCGAGGTGGCTGAAGTGTACCAATCTCAGAGTGCTGCCATGTGGATTATGGACACCATCTTTACAAATGAGTTGTAGTCTACAGAGATTAAAGCTCTCAACATACAGATTCCATCTCGGTCTGAAGAACATCATCTCTGATCTGTAGTAGATACAGCTCCATATTAATAGATTCCAACAGCAGAAGGGAGCACTGTAAACATCTAGTCTGACCTCCTGTATAACACATGCCAGAGAACTTCCTTGGGGCTTATTTCTTAGAAATCCCTCCAATCTTGAGTTAGAAATTGCCAGTGATGGGGATCCTACCATGACCTTTGATAAGTTGTTCCAATGGTTAATTACCCTCACTGTCAAAAATTTACTCATTTCCAGTCTGAATTTGTCTGTCTTCAAGTTCCAGCCATTGGATAGCACTGTCAGACTGAAGAGCCTACTATCAAAAATGTGTTCCCCGTGTGTGTTCTTATCAACTGTAATCAAGTCACCCCGTGGCCATCTATTTGTTAAACTAACCAGATTGAGTTCCTTGAGTGTATCGCTGTAAGAAAGGCCTTACCAAATTCACAACCATGAAAAACACATCACAGACCATGAAATCTGCTATTGCAGAGGAGACCAGGTTCCACAGAGCTGGGTGCCTGAAGAGCAACAGCTGCTGGTCAGGAGCACAGCTCTGAAAGTAGTGCAGAGGTGAGAGTGGTTAGTAATGGGGGGTGGGGAAGAGTCACTGGGGGGGAAGGGGAATAAGGCTTGGTATTTACCGAGCTATTTAAATTGCATTCAGCTTTATTACTTGTGCATACAATTCACAGTTAGTTGCTGGTTACACTCTGGGCTTAATTTCTTTGTACTCAATAGAAGTTACATCTGGCAAGAAATGATGCATTCAGTATTCTGAAACTACATTTTATTAAAAAGTAAAACTTCTGTTAAAGATGAATGGCAGTACTTTTATTAAGACAACAGAAATTCCTCCAGATCCCAAACCACTGACAGAACAATCTTGTGGAGTCAAAGGACAAATTCAGTCATGTCATTATATCAATAAGCTCTTTTTTTGGTTCAAAGAGCTTTTTGAACACAAGTCCAATTTTTACCCTCAGGAATGCCTGCGCAACTCCTCTGCCCCTCCTGGGATTGCATGGGTTCAAACCTGAGTCCTGATTTTCTGGGCTGTGCTCAAACCACTACCTATCACCATCTTGCCTGCTCTTTACACACCAAGCAAGGTGTGTTCACCAACCTTTAGTGCAGGCAACTGCTACGTGGAACTCCTACTTTCCAATCCAACCTTTGACAACTAACTGCTTTAAGGGAAGTCCCTTTGTCTGCCGGTGCTTCCAGAGAGCTGTACAATGAGAATAATTAGACTAACCTGTATTTTAGAGTGGATATGAGTGTTAATTAGGGCAAAGGATAATATGCTGCAGGAGTTCTAAAGGGTCTAAGACCAAAGAGTGAAACCCTGACCCCATGAAAGTCATGGGAAAAATTCTCTTTAATTTCAAGAGAAGTCAGGTTTTCATGTCATGTACCTGGAAATCTCACCGGTCAGCCTGTGCCCTGCCGCCCTTGATAGGATCAGATGCTGCTGGAAACCAATTGGGAGCATCCTACATTCAGTCTCAGTGCTTCGCTCACAGAGGCTCTTGGTACCAAAATCTGAATCCAGCCGCCTTCAGGGTAAGAAACAAGTCACATTTATTTTGTTGAACTTTTCTCTGCTGGTTTTGCTACAAGCACATCCCCTTAGAGTTTTAATCTGTGAAACTGAAGTGCAGGAATGTGACGCCATTAGACATGGGAGAGATCAGAAATACAAGTAAAGTAGGGTTGGGTGGGCAGGGGGAGGAAATCAGTTCCTCCTTTACATACCTGCCAAGCCCCAAGTTCAGGATTCCATGTTTCCTCCACCTTGGTTGATGACATCAAATACCTAAAACAGAGAAGAGAGCAGTTTCCTCCATTGCTCCAGGCATTTGTGATCTCGTCAACTCTTGTACAGGAGACACTGAATCCTGGACTTGGGACTTGGCAGATAAATAAAGGAAGCGTGTTTTTAATCCTTGTACTACAAAATGGAGCCATAATTATCATTTTAAAGTGTACATATATGCAGTGTTAATGATTTGGGATCATAAGCCTCTTTCAAAAGCTATGACGCTCACTCTCCCGTACTTTTGCAGACTGCTACAGTCTAGAGGCCAAAACCAGAGCCTCGAGGACGCGTACTGTTGGCTTGTTGCTGCTCTTCACGCAGGATTCACCTCTTTTCCCAGTTAATTTGATCTGCAGCTGTCCCGCTGTTGTGAAAAAATAAATCTAGCAATTATGGCTCCAATAAAGTCCTCTCATGCCTTTTTCCTTTAGTGCCAACTGTAATCCAAGGAAAAACATTTTTTTTTAGAAAGTGAATTAAGGGAAGAGCAATAGTAATTACAACTGGAGATATTTATTGCTGAGGAAAGAGTAAACCAATTATTTACATATAAATTGGCCAAATGCCCCAGAGGAGTAGAACAACAGTTTACAAGTATTTGAAGGGGTTAAACAACAAAGAAGGAGAGGAATTATGTGGAGTGATACACAGCAATCAAACTACGGCTAATGGGAAGAAATCCAAGGAAATTATAGGTTGACTACCCAGGAAAATTTCCCAACAGTGAAATCTTTCAACCTGTAGAATTCTCTCTCAAGAGAAGAGATGGAGGCCTCATCACTGGGGTTATTTAAAACATTACTGGAAAAAGCTCTGTAGGGAACAATCATGTAATGAGTTCCATAACCTTGCAGATCTTTTCCCTAAGAGTTGGGATTCACTTTGTAAATATGTTGTGAAACACATCATGACTTTAGAATATTTAAATGAAACATTTAACAATCAAACTTGCTGATATCTATAAATATTCCTTGTGTTGTTTAATAGTGTGCAAACATTTAGAAGCAAGCGATACTATAAGTACATGCTGGAACTAATCACAAGAAAGGACCTCCAGTGTGTTGGCACAGGATGAGGTCAGGCACATTACACCTTTCCCCAAAGGCATGGCTGCGCTGGCATCTTTCTCAACATCATTCACAGCTGCACTACCACCACGGCGCTCCCGCCACTCACGGTACCAATAGTAGGACTGCTTGCACAGAGAGGACAGGGCCAGCTGCTGACATCTTTACCAGGATGATACAGAACTGCTCAGAGATCCTCGAGAAGATGCAGTGGTATAAATGCTTGCAGCCCGTCTATGTTCCCACCAGTTGAGCTCCCAGGTAAGATGCAAAGTGCTGAGGGCTCATAATTCCATTGACATAGTGGTAAATTTGTGCTAAGGACACTGTTCATTTTATTGCTCTCTATTAAAAATTTCCTTCCCTCTGCACCTGCACATGGACAGTTGCATCACAATCCTGACAAGGAATTAAAAATAAAGAACATCTATGCTTCTGAATGATATGAAATTTAATCACAGAAGTCGCTGCACTTGCTTTTAAAATGACTTTCCCCATTTTACACAGAGAGAAACCGGGACACAGAGAGATGAAGTTGCTCAACAATATTCCTGGCTCTTAGCCACATCACATGACAGGTTCTCAATCCAAGATCTCAAGGTCAGACAATAGTCCAGCTGTAAGCTAAACAGAGAGGGTTGTCTGCAATCTACTCACTTAGACCAAGACCCTTTGGGGAACTCGGAGTTGCTGCAACATCTTTGCATTCTGTCCCAAAGACAGATGGAGGCAGGAGGGGCTGCAGCATTAGCCATCATGCTCAGGACAGGAGGCAGGGCCTTTGCCAATTTGTGTGCATGAGGCTAGAATACTTTATCCTGAGAAACAGCACCAGCAGCAAGCTTGTAGACTCTTGGTGCATTATTTTGGTGAGGGTGAAACAAGCAGTATTCCCCATTCTCATCAGATTTTCTGAGCACCTACCCTAACTGTTAATTTTGTAGTTTCATCTAGTCTCATGACACCCAGAGGCCAGATCACTATGTGTATGTTCATTGATCTAGACTCCTATGGCTACCAGCAAGTGAAGATCTCACAAGAACACCTGGGACTGGGGAGCGGATGATGGGATGGACAACTTGATGATTGCCTGGTCTCTCCATTCCCTCTGAAACACCTGGTGATGGCCACTGTCAGAAGACAGGACACCGGGCTAGGTGGATCAGTGGGCTGTTCTTATATGTTTGCTTTATATATTTCACCAGCCCCACTTCACTCTGCAAAGGCTGGACTCCTTTGAATGGTGAAGGCAGTGTCATAGGAGGTGAAGAATAGGTATGGAGGCTCATAGTTCTGTTGTTCCAGCTGAACTCGGCTGTCCATGGAAGTCAATCACATCTGTGTTGCCTGGGTAGCTGGTATTCAGTTCTGTTGCCCCTTTAACAGCATAAAAGACAGAACAGGCTTGTGCCCAAAGTTCCCACTAAATCTGCTTTGTGCTGAGCAACCTACAAACTCCACTGAGCATTTTTTATCCTTGGACAAGCTTTTTAAAGTCTTTTTACATTGAACTAACTCCTGGCTACACTGTTGTAACAATGCATGCACTGCAAAGTAAATACCTGTATGGTAGGGCACAGAGACTGCAAAGGGATTAGGCGAGGTGTTGTCTCCTGTACGTCCACTTCTGGGATGTGGAGAGACTGAAGGGGTGGGAGGAGGGTGAACAAAGAGGAGACTTCCTGGGGTCAGGATCACTGGCTGAACTTCTCACAACACCCAGGCTCACCCCTCCCCTCAAACTCACTCAGACAAGACCAAGTGTATCTTGGCTAAGCCCAAGAGGAAGAAGGGGCACCCACAGGATGGCAGGGCGCCAAACATCACCACCACAAGGAGGGGCTGTGCAACGCAGCCCCCTTATGCACAAAAGGGCCCACATTTCTCAAGCTGACTTGGAAGAATGTCACGTGGGACTGTCAAAAGGCCAGAAATATCACGTGCACCACATTCCTCTGTCCACCAAACAATTTCCGTCTTTGACAAGGGAGCTGAAGCTGGTCTCACATGGTTCGTTCTTGGTAAATTCATGTGGGCTGCTAGTGATCCCCCCTTCATCTTCCAGGTGTCTACAAATGGAATGTTTTATACATTGCTCTAATCCAGTGGTTTTCAAACTTTTTTCCTCAGGACCCAGTTGGGAAAAAAAAAAAAAAAAAAAAAAAAAAGAACATTTATGCCCACAACCCAACAGCTACATCTTTGAGCAACGCATTCTAGTCTTTTGGTGGTGGCAGTAAGGGGTGGCGCAACCCAGTGCCTGAGGGTCTGCGACCCAGTCCTGGGTCCCAACCCATGGTCTGAAAACCACTGGCCTAGTAGCTTCCCAGGAGTCAAGGTCAGGCCAACTGATTCATAGATCCCCAGCTCCTTCTGTTTAAAGATGGACACCACATTAGGCCATTTCAAGTCTTCCGCGGCTTCTCCTGTCACCCATGAATTTACAAATCTTACTGCTGGTGGTGCAGATGTTTCTTAAAGAGCACCCAGGAGTGAATAGCATCAGGCCCTGCTGACTTGAATTCATTCCAATTAGTCGGAAGATCTCAGAGATGTTCTTTATTTATCCTGATCTGCATCTCTTCCCCATGTCATCTCTGGTAGCCCCACTCATTATCCAGATGATAACATCCACATGTTATTTTTGGTGAGAAGACTGAAGAACAGCAGGCACTGAGCAGCTCAGCCTCCTTATCTTCCATTACCAGCTCCCCTTCTCCACTGAGCAGCAGGCCCATACGATCCCTGATTTTTCTTTATCTGACATATTTGAAGAACCCCTTCTTATAGTCTCTAGCACTTCTTGCGAGTTGTAATTCACTCCTTGCCTTGGCTTTCCTTACTGTCTCTATATGCTCGCGCTATTGCCATGTATACATCCTTGGTGACAGGCCCCTCTTTTCACTTCCTGTGTGTATTCCTTTCAGGTTTTAGAAAGCTAAAAAGCACCTTGTGCAGCCCTATCGGCCACCAGCGGCTTTTCTGGTCTTTCCTCTATGTTGGAATAGTTTGATGTTGAGTTTCCAGCATTACATCTTTTAACTCCTTTTCTTCTTAATTGCTCTGCATGGGACCTTGTCTACTATTTCTCTGAGTTGGTTGAAATCAGCCTTTCTGAAGTCCAGGGTTCTTGTTTTGCTGTTCTCATGTCCTCCTTTCCACAGGATCTTGAATTCCATCACATCGTGAGCACTTCCTCCCAAGTTTCTGGAGGAAGTGGTCAAGATCCAACAGAATCCTGGAGAACTAGCAAATAGGAATACCAAAAGAGAAAGTTGAGCAGTTGAGAAAAGGGATTTTAACCTCATCTAGACACAGAAGGTCAACTGGTTTAACTACCCTTTGCCCTTCAATTAAAGTACAACAGGTAACAATCAATAGCCTGCAAACAGGGCAGGAGCAGGTCTTCCAGAAAGACCACAGTTGATCTTGCTGATGGGTCATGGGGCAGGTTCTCGGTCTGGGAGCTGTGGCCAGCTTGTTCTTTTCATCTTACTAAATAAGAGGAAAATCCCAAAGTGGTCCAGATATGTTAAAGGCCCTAACAGGGTAGAAAAGGTTGAGAACCCCTCCCTAGGGGTTGACTGTAGGCAGGAAAAAAGCTTTAAAGGAAATCCCACTCACACTTTTAGGTTTTCTTTATCCATCAGAAAGAAGCAAAAAGGGGCACAAGTCCAATTTAAGAAAAAATCCTTAGCAGGTCACCTTTTACATGACCAACCTGTATGAATTCAACAAGTAAATGAGTCAGAATTCTGCAGCTTGATGGAGGTTGATGAAGCAAATGTACACATGGAAAGGTCAGATATGGAGGAGTAAAGAAAAGCTATGCAGAAACAGAGTTTGCTACATAATCTCTCAAGAGTCTGTATTGCATCGTGCCCTTCAGTGAGGACGGAGAGACCCCGAGAACCCCAGCTTGAAGTGCTGGTCACCTCTTTACTTAGCCTTCCCTTTCTATTTATTTGGTGCTTACTCCAATTAAGTGATCATCTTTTCCACATTTTACCTCCTAGCCAGGGTATTCATGGCTGACACCCATGCTACCTGGGTTTATCAGGAAAGGGATGATGAAAACTGTGGCTTCTTCCTACCTCATTCTGTGAACATGCACAGTAAGGGAAGAGTGTAAACTGCCACATCTGGTCACCTGTGGTCTACAAAAACTGAATCCTGAAGTTGCTCCTGAATTTTTATAGTGGCAGGATGAAGCAATACAACCGTACATGAGAAGCAAGCCCATGTCTCCAACACAGGTTCTTTGATAATGGAAGTAGCTTGACACCTCTGTTTCTCGGGCACTGATTTAGGCACTGCTCTGTTACAGTTATGCTTTATGAGAAGAGGGCAAGCTTTCATCAGCTGCTGGCTTGCTTTGCTACTCTTTAGCACATTTCCATCCCTGTTTTTTTTTTAAAAAACAAAGCATAACAAACAAACCCCATCAATCCTTCAAACAGTGATACTCAGAACAATTTACCTGCGAATCATGTTAGAGATAAAGAGAAAAGCCAAAGACCCCTTACACTTGTACACTCTCCACAGCCCTTGATGGTTGCACTTCAGATCACAGCCAGAAAAGAGAAAAAAGAGAATAAAGGAAGGAGAATAAAAGGCACCCTCAAGTCCCTTCAAAAAATTACTGTCCCAGAAATGCGCCAACATGCAATGCCTGCCATCCACACACTTCCTCTGGAGACTGCTGACCTGAGCTCTTCTTTGGATGTTAATCTCCTTTGCTTTGTTCACACTCATGGCAGTAGTGGCAGGAACACACCTATGCACAGCAATCCAGGAACCATTTTAACAACTGCATTGTAGAGCCACTGTGGATAACGTCTGTTAACATGATGCCTAAAAACCAGTATCTACTTGGAGCCCCTTTACACTAGGGTTCCCGCCCCCCACTGCTTCCATATTGGAGCTCAACTTAGGGTAGGAACTTTTGGAAATTTTCGGAAAAGCACACGGTGAACACAGCACTCCTACCTCATAACTAAGTGTACTGGAGTGGCAGAACTGCAACATTACTGGAGAGACTTAAGAATAGATTAGATGAGATATTAGTGTGAATGATTAAACACAGAAACTGAAAATGCACAACCAAACTGATCTTTTCTGACCTGATTTTCAAAGTTAGGCAAGCATTTTTTTTTTGCACATCAATATCAACTGTACACATACAAACAGGCATGCTCATGGGAGCAGCTGATATTTGCATATCAGTTTCCCTGTCCTGCTTTGAAAAACTGCCCCTATGCATTTTAGATTCACTTTTTCAAATTATTTTGCTGTATTAGCGCAGCATTTAGGGGCCCTAATTATGGCCCAGAACCCCACTGGGCTAGGAACTCACAGAAGAGAATGAAAATGTGCTCAGTTTTCACAATAGAGAGGGGTAATTTGTGGTGCTCTCCAGGGGTCTGTACTGGGACTTGAACTGTTCAACATATTCATAAATGATCTGGAAAGGGGGAGAGGGAAGAGAGGTGGCAAAATTTGCAGATGACACAAAACCACTTAAGATAGTTAAGTCCAAAGCAGACTGCTGAGAGTTACAAAGCAATCTCACAATACTCACTGACCAGGCAACAAAATGGCAAATGAAATTCATTGTTAGTAAGTGCAAAGTAGTATAGATTGGAAAACATAATCCCAGCTAGCCATATAAAATGATGGGGTCTAAATTAGCTATTACCACTCACGAAGGAGATCTTAGAGTTGCCGTGGATGGTTCTCTGAAAACATCCACTCAATGTGCAGCAATAGTCAAAAAAGATTTTTTTTTTTTAAAAAGTTAGGAATCATTAGGAAAGGAATAGACAAAACAGAAAATATCATATTCCCTCTTTATAAATACATGGTACGACCACATCTTGAATCCTAATTCAGATCTGGTCGCTCCATCTCAACAACAACAAAAAAAGATATTGAAATTGGAAAAAGTATAAAAAGGGGCAACAAAATAGCTTCCATGTAAGCAGAGATTAATAGGAGTGGGACTGTTCATCTTGGGGAAAAGATTACTAAAGGAGGCATGTGATCAAGGTGTATACAATCATGACTGGTGTGGAAAAAGTGTTATTTACTCCTTCTCACAACACAAAAACTAGAGGTCACCAAATGCTGCTATTAGTCAGCAGGTTTAAAAACAAACAAAAGGAAGTATTTCTTCACACAACACACAGTCATTCTATGAATCTCTTTGCCAGAGGATGTTGTGAAGGTCGAGAATACACTGGGGTTCAAAAAAAGAACCAGAGAGATTCGTGAAGGATAGGTCCACCAATGGCTGTTAGCTGGGAGAGGCAGAGACTGGGAATGGCTGACAGAATGGATTCCATTCATTCATTTGGCCATTGTCAGGGACAGGATACTGGGCGAGATGGATCATTGCATGTGTCCCAGTTTTTAGGCACTGGCAATCCCAATGTATGATGGGCACAGGAAGCTAGGGAAGTACATGTGAACAATGGCACAGTACCGCTCAGTTAGTACGGTGGGAAGGGGTTTCCGGCCAAGAGCAGCCTAACCTTTCTCAGATATTTTTTAACCTGTATCACAGCAAAAAGGACTTTTGAGGAAAGATCTGACGGTGAATAATGAGCCTCTTCCTAATCACAGGGGACAGCATGGGAGAAAGCATGAAGGTGCTTGTTTGCAAAAGGACCACATGGGCAAGGGAGGCTGTCATCAGGGACTGATTTTGGAGCAAGCACATTACCAGCTGAAGAGTGAATGAGAGATGATAGACGGGGTGGACTGACTGAAGGCCCTTGGAAGGACAGAAGGGGAAGCTAGTGGAGGGATTCAAAGAGAGTAGTCAAAGTAGCATATTTATCCAGTAGAGGAGCTAGCATGCTGAGTTGGCTCCCCCCACCACGCAGAGTCAGAGAGCGCTGTGAGCCTCTTGGGCCCAGTCTACAAGAAGTACCGATCACGCTCAGCGTACAAGCTATGCAGGGACAGTTCAAGTTCCTAGGGAGCATTTCTTTAAATAAAATGCTGTATGAGCTTCTTAGCTTAAATGAGGAGATTTACCAAGAGGTACATGAAGCTCAAACAGCCCTAGAACAAGAGGCCACAGGAACAAGCTGTTAAAATACACAAATAAAACTATCGAAACCCCTCTTTCAACATAACTCACAGTTTTGGCTGCTAAAACCACAGCACAGCTAAAATGAGAGAAGTTTTGTGCCAGACAGTCAGTACATGTCCACAGCAGAAAGTGAACCATTTTGTGAAAATCAAGTTCTGCAAATTACCTGAGGGATGGGAAATATGAAGCTGCTTCACATTAAAACTGTTGAGATCATACTTCTGTTTCATTATGAGTGTAAAAAACCCAGTGCCTTAAATACTTCTCCATCTTCCTGAGTGCTTTCTAGCCCACTCATATTTCAAAGCACAGCTACGATTTTGTAACCATAGGCTGCAGCATAAACTATTCTCCATAGTTTGCTTCGAAGCACATGGCACTTCTTTTACCTTAAGAACAGAAAGTTCTAGTGCAAACTGGAGTTCTGTGATAGGAAAGGCAACAGCAGCCAGACTCCAAAGACCATAAAAAGTCCACGTCTAGATGAAGGTAGGGAAAAATAAGTTACCAGAGACCTGATGGTAACATAAAGAGGATCTAAAGTCTAGCTCTAATTTGCACTTGGAAGATGGGCAACAGCATAAAATGTAATGGTTCTGTGTGTTTTGGTCGTCTCAAGATGAGCCTTGATGGTTGGTGTTATGGGATAAAAGAAAAAAAGAGCAGGGAATCTATCTTGCTCAAGGAAAAATGAGAAGACATTTGCAGCTCTCTTGAGCCCTTGGGACAATGAATATTGATGATGGCCTGAGCCTCTGGATGAAAGCAGTCTCTTTTTAGACTGGATGTGGGAGAAGTTGAGAATCTGATTTTCAGAGGTGATGGGAAAGGGTACCACCTCAGTCCCATTTCTATCAGGAGTCAAATAAATCCTACAGTCTCTACCAGTCAGCAGATTTAGCTGGGTTCCTCTGAAGGAAATCAAGGAGCAGAAATGGAAAGTGCTCTGTTCTGGATAAAATCTGAGGGAACAAGTCATTAACTACTTCTCATACTGGGCTTTTCAAACAGTCCAGTATAAAGTGCACTAATTAGAACAGTTCTCAGGAACAGCCACAGTGGATCGAACCAGCCAGTAGTTGATCCAATGTGAGAGCCTGTCTGTGACAGTGATAACAACCGGATGCATCAGAGAAAGGTGCAAAATCCCTCTGTAGTACAACTATGGGAAGGTTTAATTTTCACTAGGAAAGTTTCTTGTCAATCCAAAGCAATTAGCAGTTGATTTATGGCCTGAAGCTTGAAATCTAAGGGTTTGTTTTTTATCATTGATGTCTCAGTGCCACAGTATGCTCAGTGCTGAAGAAACATTCTTTGCACCTTTGTTGTACAAAATGGAGAGTTACATTCTGCCAATCTAGCATTTCTCAACCTTCTGTGCACCATGCCTCACTAAGCTGAGCTGTCCCTCTGCGGAGAAGTAATCCCCACCCAGGCCCACTGAGAAGAGCTTTGGGGTTCCCTGGGAATGGAAGGCACTATATTCAATCTCATTAGAATGCCTTCGGTGGCAGAACAAGGATTACATTTCTTAAGACAGTTGTTTTCTTTCAGTCTTGGTAACCTTGTTCTGCACCCATACTGCAGGCACGAAAGTTAGTTTCCTTGGTTAAGATTTGTATCTTTTTAAGGCCAGAAGGGACCATTAAATCACATGGTCTGACCTAGTGTACAAATCAGGCTTTAAATCCCACCCAGTTAACCGGGTGGGAAGCCCAGTAACCTGTGTCCCATTACATCCCAGGTGATGACTGGGATTCAGAGGGAGCCAGTGGAGGTGCCTATATTACCGGATCCCTCTTCCTCTGACCTGGTTTGATCAGGATAACCCTCGGGACAGGATAAAGAAGGTCCACGGTTCCACAGACCCCATGACAGTCATAATGATGGTCACTCCAGTAGCCTCCATCTGTACTTCCATATCTTCCCCCAAACTGCCTTTTTTTAGCTCCCACAGAGGGAGTGATGGGTGGAGTAGTCAATCCCGGTGTTATTTTGTCCACTCATTCCACCTAATATTCTACACAATGATTTTGGTTCATTAATTTCTGGTTCCATATCTTTTCTTATGATCAAGAACGGCTGCAAGATACTCCCTGAGTTACATTAACATGGCCTTTTTTTGTTGGGACTAATTTAGTTACTCTTTATTGTTTTCTTACACCTGTTTATAACACTACAGAAAACTTTTTACAACTCCGTTTGTTATAAGTTATTATATTATCTTAGGAACTTTCATAAACTTTTTACAATTGAGCTCACAATTTGGGTAAATTTGTAGGCAACTTACCACAACAACATACACACTCCTTAGCATAACTGAGTTAAAATGAAGCTGTCCCCTCTGTAATTCAAGCCGTGACCAGAGAACTGTATTTCTGGAATGGACCAAATCCCATGGCTCTTAAAATACCACAATCAATACAGACATAACCCTTTTGCTGAAGATCCAGACTATACCTCTCAGAATGATTCAACAGCAGAGAAAAAAGATAAGTTGGCAAAAAATCAGCTATTGTATTTAACTGAAACTAGTTACTGTAGTTCTTCTGCAAACTGGTTTGTTCTGGTTCACTTTTGCTGACCCACTTCTTTCTAAGAATATATATGGGACCTGTTTCAGCACATTAACTCTTGAGACAACATAGTATGTGAAACAACGCGTCTGGGACTCAGGCTGGAAGAACTTCCACTGAAGGAAGACAATGACGATATGACACAGAGCATTCAGTGTCTGGACTGCAATCACAGGTGATAGTATGAGAAAGGAATATTTTAAAATAATGTTGATATAACATGAGTCTGAAAAAAGAAAAAGGAAGGAGGGGAGGATGTGATATTGGATATGAAAAGCAAATGGAACCAAAAAACTCTATTTAAAAAGAGACAGATTAAAAGTTAGCTTGCAAAAACAATCCTTAGTTATGTTACCAACACATCATTAGGTAATTAAAATTGAAGTGATTTTTTAAATCTTATTGGTTATCCTTCTGCACTTTACATTTAGCTTGGACAAAGAAAACAGATGCAGCATGATTTGGTGAAATAGCTCTGAATCACGAGTAACTCAGTGTCCTCACTCCTATTCTGGGCCAGTTTGCCTGAACAAACAAGACGGATGGCCAGTTGTGATGATGATTGATGATTGCCTGAGAACTGTTCTCAGACGGTCTGAGCTAAAATATTCTATTTTTATTACCCCATTTTACCTTTCCTTCCCCACCTTACATTTTTAGACTGCATTTTAGACTTAGGGTTCTTTACCAAACGACTGTACGGCATTTAGCACACAGGGGCCTCAACCTGGATGAGAGCTCTAGACACTGCCGCAGCATACAGTCTCTGCTGCTGTTCTATAAGAGGTCACGTGTCAATGTCCAGTCGGATCAGCAATGGCCCCATAATGTGAAGAAAATACCAGGTTTAGGAGAGAACAGACAGTGCAAGATATTTCCTCCACTTAGCTTCTTCGAACCACTGCAGCTGCTCTGCTTTGTGGACACAGGAATCGCTTGTGATGTCAGGAGCAGCACTAGACTCCAATGACTTCTTAGACTTTGCTGGGAGAGAACGTGACAATCACGTTTTCTTTAATTTGTGTGTAATTGCTGACGATAAATCGTATCAACAAACTACTGAACACACCACAAATTAGGCGGTATCCAGGGACACGGGAGGACAGAAAAACACTGAGCAGGACCAGCCCAAATACTTTCTGGATTGGAGAGCGAGAGAATGTTCAGCACCATTGCTACTCACCTGTACTACCGCAGCTCACCAGCAGCTGGCCTCCCCCACACCCCAAGGAGGACAGCATTGTCTTCCTGAACGCAGGGGTGGGGGAGAAAGGTTGGGAAGAGCTATGTCTGCTGGGGCCTGGGCTTGCAGCGTAAGATACTGGCCTGTGACTCAGACTGAGTCCCAACACAGATGCCTTGCCAGGAAATCCTTTCTTGAGCACAGGTGCACATGAAGGAAACATTTCCCCCATCTGGTGAGTACGACAAACAGGAGAAGGAAGGGCATGCTTTTTGTATAGCTCTTCTCGAGGAAGCGACAGGAGATCTGGAACAGTTTCAGTGCTTTCTGAAGACGCTTTTAGGACCAGAACATGGCAACGTCACTTTTGAAGGGGCAAATTACCTTTCCTTTTCCACCTGCTTTTCTTCCTTTCTTTGTTATTCACGCCATCACTGCTACTGCTGCTGCTGCTGTTCTCCGAACTTGGAGAGTCTGCCTGTGCATCACTGCTCTCTTCGGAGCCATCAGACAGCTCTTTTAATCCGTCTGGAACATCCTTCTGCAAACGAAAGAAAAACCAGTAGAGTCAGTGTGGCCTACTCCACTTCCATATCAAATGAATGGGAAACTAAAAGAACCTCAAAGGAAAAGGTTTTCTGTGTTATTTACCAAGCACTAAATGTAGCAGAGTGAGGTCAGAGACCACCCTGATCTCTGGCCTCACACACACCCTCAAAGGAGCTGCCACTGAATTCCTCTGTCTTGCCTCTGTTCTCCTCTCATCATCCCTTTATATTTTACTGTCACCTTTCCATCTGCCTGTCTCCTTCCAGCCCACCCTGCCCATTTTATATGTTTTACTGTCACCTTTCCATTGCTCTGCCTGTGTCTCCTTCCAGCCCAACCAGCCCACTTTGCCCATCAAAAATACTATGCTTGACTATTTGTCAGCTTCTTGTAGAATCACTTCTGTTCCTCCCTTCACACTGCCCTTTGCATGCATGGGCATGGTGCCTCCCATCTGCAGACTTACGTCCCTCTTGAACAAGATCTTTATTTGTTGTAGACTTGCTCCCTAACCTTTACATCTGGCCTTTGATTGAGAGCTCCCTGGGAAAGGAACCATTCCTTGTCTGTTTGAAAGCACCCAGCATGAGGTAAGTTAAAATAGTAACAAATCCTGCTCCACCACACAACCACAACAGACGGCACTCATACAACACAATCATTTTCTTACCCATTATTCATACAAGTAGAATATTACTCTGTGAATATGATATTCTTTCTCCTGAGGAGCTTAGAAGGCTTATAAAAAGAGGATGGTGCATGAGTCATAAAAAAGGAAGGTTACTCACCACGGGTGCTGTAACTGGAGTGCTTCGAGATGAGAGTCCCCATGGGTGCTCCACATAAAGGTGTTGGCACACCCTCGCAGGAGAGAGGAGATTTTTCGTAGCGGTGACTGTTGGAGCTGCTCGCGCTGCTTGTTGTCCTCGTGCGTCTCTTGGCAGCACTTTTGAAGCACAAGCAGCTCCCATCCCCCTCAGTCCTTTCTCTATCTGGCAATTGATATGGACGAATCCGAAGTAGAGAGGGGGAGAGGAGGGCAGGTAGTGGAGCACCCACGGGGACACTCACCTCAAATAACTCCAGTTACAGCATCCTTGGTGAGTAACCTTCCTTTCTCCTTCGAGAGATGTCCCCGTGGGTGCTCCACATAAGGTGATTAGCTAGCAGTGTCCTTAACTGGATGGAGGGACTTCAGATCCTCTCCTTTTTAGTGACGATAATACAGATTGTCCAAATGCTGTATCACACCCTGCAGTTTTCTCTATAGCGTAGTGTTTGATAAAGGTGTGTTCCGATGCCCAAGTGGCTGCTCTGCATACATCTGTGATTAGTACATTGTTCAAGAAGGCAGTGGTGGTAGCTACTGCTCTAGTGGAGTGAGCCCGTATGTGTTGTGGGGGTGTGGGTCCTGAGAGTGTATAGCACTCGTGAATACAGCCCACTATTAATTTGGAGATTCTTTGCGATGACATTGCTTTGTCTTTGCATCCATCTGCGATTGTAACAAATAGTCTGCTTGTGTGTCTCGATTTCTTTGTTCTTTCTTGGTAGAAGGCTAAAGTACGCTGAACATCCAGCGTGTGGAGAACAGCCTTGTGGGGATTGGAGTGAGGTTTCGGGACCAACACAGGTAAGTTTATTTCCTGATTGATATGAAATGTTGAAACTTGGGTATGAATTTTGGATGTGGTCTTAGAGTGACTCTGTCCTTGTGAAATGTAGTGAACGGTGGGTCTGCAATACGTGCTGCTATCTCACTGACTCATCTGGCGGAAGTGATGGCCGCCAGGAATGCCACTTTCATAGATATATGTTTTAAGGAACATAAGGCTAAAGGTTCGAATGGAGGATTCCTAATGGTACATAGCACCACATGTAGGTCCCACGGTGGGGTGGGAGGGACATATCTCCGGGTACAGATTTTGGATGCCTACTAAGAAGCCTTTTATTGTGGGGTGTGCGAATATCGTTTCATGATTAGAATTGGCGTGGAAGGTAGATATTGATGCCAAGTGTACCCTTCAAGGAACTGATGGATAGTCCTGTTTCAGTCAGATGCAAGAGATATTTCAGTACATGTGGAATGCAGTTAGTGCATTGATCTGTTGGGCCTCGCACCATTTAGAGAATCTGGACACTTTAGAAGGTAAGTCCTTCTTGTCGAAGGTTTTCTGCCATTTAGTAAGATATGTCTTACTCTTTCAGAGCATAGTTGTTCCTCTTGCATGAGCCACTTAGGAACCATGCTGTGAGGTGGAGTTTCTGAAGGTCTGGATGTAGGGTCTGACCATTGTCCTGAGATAGCAGGTTGTAATGGCAGTATTATTGGGGCTCTGATGGACATCTGGTTCAGGACGGTGAATCACGGTCTTCTGGGCCAATATGGTGCAACCATGATTACTGTTGCTCCATCCTGTTTTATCTTTAAGTAATGTCCTCTGTATTAGAGACATTGGAGGGAATGCATATAGAAGATCCTTCAACCACGATATTAGGAAGGCGTTCCCCAGGGAGTACTTTCCTATGCCTCCTCTCGTGCAGAAGAGTTGACATTTGGTGTTGAGGTGTGTGGCAAATAGATCTATCAGGGGTTGGCCCCATTGTTGAAATATATCTTGTATTATGACTTGATGAATTTCCCACTCGTGTATCTTTGGAAAAGAACGGCTGAGGGAGTCAGCTATTGTATTGTGCACTCCAGGTAGATATGCTGCTGCTATCATGACGTTGTGGTTTATACACTAGTTCCAGAGTTTTATGACCTCCACGCAGAGGGCAGAGGATCTCACTCCACCCTCTCTATTTATGTAAAACATGCAGCATATATTGTCCCTCATAACTTTTGTATGTTTGTGCATTATTATGGATTGAAATTGTACACAGGCCCTGCAGACTGCTCTCAGTTCCAAAATATTTATATTCAGGGATGATTCTTCTATCGATCATCTGCCCTGCGCTGTGTGTTCATGGATACGATCACCCCATCCAGAGAGGGATGCCTCTATAAACATTAGTACTGATGGTGTTTCCTGACGAAATGGTACCCCGATAGGAGGTTTTGGGGTGTAATGTCTGTTTTATAGTATCTGGTGCTGTAAGTGTTTTATATATTGAGTGTTTGGTGGGCTTGTATACGCGACCTAACCATATCTGAAGTGGACACATATGTAGTCGGGCATGTTGGACTACAAAGGTGGTCGCTGCCATGTGGCCCAGAGTTGGAGGCAGGTTAGAGCATTTATGGTTGGAGATTTGTAGATTATCTTCATTAGTTGCGCGATTGAGTCGAATATGTTTCGGGGAAGAAATGCTTGTCCCTTTTGTGAATCGAGGTATGCTCCTATGAATTCTATTGATTGTGTGGGTGTTAAGGTAGATTTTTGTGTGTTTATCAGCAGACCTAGTCTGTTGAATAAATTTATTGTGAATTGTAGGTCTTTTGAGGCTTGGTAAAGACCATGGGCTTTCAGGAGGCAATCGTCCAGATATAGAGATATTGTGTTTTCGGAGATATGCTGCAACCACGGTGAGGGCCTTTGAAAATACCCTTGGGGCTGTAGAGAGGTCAAAGTGTAAAACTCCATATTGGTAATGTTCTAGGCCACATCTGAATCTGAGGAATTTCCTGTGTGTTGGATGGATAGACATATGAAAGTAAGCATCCTGTAGGTCGAGGGCCGTGAACCAGTCCTCTAGTTCCAGGGCTGGGATGATGGTTGATAGAATCACCATTCTGAATTTTTGGGGTCTTATGAATCTGTTTAGTCTTCTTAGATTGAGTATGGGTCTCCATCCTCCAGTTTTCTTTTGAACTATGAAGTATGGGGAGTATCCTTTGCTTTTGTGATGTTCTGGAACACACTGTATTGCTCCTATTTGCAGGAGGTAATGGACTTCCTGTTGTAAGACGTGTTTGTGAGTTGTGTCCCTGAGAAGGGACGGGGGAGGGGTATTGTATTTTGGTTTTACGGAGAATGGGATGATGTATCCTGTATTGATTATTTCTAAGACCTGTTTGTCTGTAGTGATGTCTGACCAATGTTGTAAGAATGGTTTGAGTCTGTGATGGTAGATATTGGTTTGCTCTGTGAACTCGAGGAGGTTTTGCGGACCCTCGACCAATTTCTCAAAACTGCGGTTTGGAGACGGGTGTTTGAGATGTGGTCTGGTGATTGTTCTGTGGTCTCCCTCTGTGAGGTCTTTGTCTGCTCCTGAGTTGTTCTTGTCTCCTATAATTAGGTCTGTATTGGTATTGGTATCTGGTGTTATATGGCTGGTACCTATATGGTCATCTCCTATTAGTAGTGGGATATATGCCGAATGTTCATAGTGTTGGTCTAAAATCCTTGGATGAATGCATGAGTTCATCTGTTTTGCCTGAGAATAATTTTTTCCTTTCGAAAGGCAGATCTTCTATCATGGCCTGGAGCAATTTTGGCAAGTCGACAGAGTGCAGCCAAGAAGATGTCATGACAACCGCTGTCGCGATGTTACGGGCTGCTGCATCTGAAACATCTAGTGCTGCCTGCAAAGTTGTTCTGGATATTAAATTGACCTTCGTGGACAATTGCATGGAATTGATGTTTTTTTGCTTCTGGTACATATTCAATAAAGTCTGCCAGTTTCAAATAATTATTGTAGTTGTAATTTGCAAGTAATGCTGAGTAATTTGCTATTCTGAGATGCAAGGATGATGATGAATAAACTTTCTTTCCGAGTAGGTCCATCTTTTTATCTTCCTTATCGTGTGGCGTAATTCTATTAAATTGTTGTTTGTGTCTTTGGTTAGCAGCCTCCACAACTAAGGAGTTGGGAGGAGGGTGAGAAAACACATATTCTGAATTCTTCGTGGGGATAAAGTATTTCTTGTCCACTCATTTGGATGTTGGGGGTATCATGGCAGGTGTTTGCCAGATTTGGTCTGCTGGTTCCATTAATGCATTAATCGATTGCAAGGGTGATTTTTGTTGTGGAGGTTGTCTGTAGTAACTTCAGCAATTTGTGCTGAGATCCTGCTACCTCCTGCAATGGTATTTCCAAAGACTCTGCCACCCTCTTAAAGAGTTCTTGAAATTGTTTTGATTCATCTACGGTGGTTGAGGGAGAATGAGTGATCTCCTCTGGTATTGATGGTGAGATATGCTCAGGAGGAGGGGAATTGGGCATATCGTCCTTCTCCTCATCCTCTAGGAGTTGAAAATCTGGTGATCTTGGTGTATGTTTTGGGGTGGGCTTAAGGGATCTCTTGGCGGGTAGGTTGTTATGATCAGATGCCCACGGAGACCATGGCTCATATGTTAGTCAATGTGTTGGATAGGCTGTTGGAGGTGGTCTGTACCAGGAAGGACCGTACCAGGGATAAGGAGGTCTGAATTCCTGTTTCCTCCTGTAATAAAATCTGTGAGGAGAGGCTGGTTCAGGTGACAATTCCAACCCTTCAGGATCATTCTCATCCTCACTAGAAAAGGGGACTAGTGATGATGATTCCTGTCCTGGTGACAAAGGCGGCACAGTGCCTGTATCAGGTGAGGGCTGTGTGCGGTCCTCCTCGGTACCGTGTTTTCTTTTTCAATACATTCTCTTGGCACATACTGAGCCTGATCTTGCTGTGGAACCTGCTGTTCTGAGGGATTTTCAGGGTGATTCTGCTCAGTCGGTGCCGAGGCTCGTTCTTGTGATCCTCTCTGCACCGAAAGTTGGGGGGTTTGTGGGATCAGTGCCTGCGGTGCCGTAATATGTTCCACTACTGGTGCCGATGTTGCTTTTGAAGAGTGTGGCACCTCTACGTTTGGCATTTTATTTGTCGAAGGTTTTAGCTGACTGTCTTTCAGACCTTGGTCTGCAGGTGTCAGCGGAGGTCTTTCTGTGTGTTTGTCAGCCTGCGTACGGGAGGAGCCAGGAGCCTCTTTGGTACGGGCTTTTACAAGAGAAAGTGGTGGAGTCTTTTTCCTCTTTATAGAAGAATGCGGGGGGGTTAGGTGTCTCTTCTTAGAAACTGGAGAGGCAGCTTGTGTCTGCCCCAGGTCCAAAGCCGGTCTCAATGACTTTTTCATTAACAAGAGCTTGAGACGGAGGGCCCTGTCACGTCTCGCTGTTACTAAGATTTCTGCAGTGCAGGCACTTTTGGGAATTGCTCTCCTAAGCATCTTGTACAAATTGAGTGGCCATCTGAGGCTGGCATAGTTTTTGCAGCACTTTTCACATCTTTTGAAGCCAGGTGAGACTGGCATGTCGAAAGGTTTTCCTCCTTTTTTTTGAATGAAGTGGAATGGAAAGAAAAAGAACAAGAATTATAATGAAAGGATGATAAAGTTCGTTAACTGACAGCTGAGGTAAAAGAAGAAGAGGTGAGCTCCGTCTGTCACCAAAGGCGGTAGAGAAGGGAATGAGGAGATTGGAGCTGCTCGCTCTTCAAAAGTGCCGCCAAGAGATGCGCGGGGACAACAAGCAGCACGAGCAGCTCCAACAGTCACCACTATCAAAAAGTCTCCGATCTGTCCTGCGAGGGCACGCTGACACCTTATGTGGAGTACCCACAGGGGCATCTCTCGAAGGAGAAGTAATTGATTAAGATGGGGAATTTGGCACAATATTTTCACTTTTTAAATTTTGATTTGTCTGTAGGGGAAAATGGCTCATTTTGAGTGGGACTTTAAAAAACTCTATACCCCTACTTACCCAGATGTCGACTCCCACCTCTGATCAACCACTGATACCAGCCTTCATTCCCTACTTAGATTTTTTTAAACAATCACCTTTTGTATTTCCCATGCTGCCTTTCAGTTGGCAGAAACTCCTCAAACATCCACAAAGCTACCTCACTGTTCTCCTTTAAATCCCTCCTCAAAACTCTCTTTTGCTATGATGCTTACTAAAAAACTTCACAATTGTTGGGCAGCTGGTATGCTAAGACCAGTGCTTATCAAACTGGCCAGTATTATCTCATCAGTCTGTATCCATCTGTTTTCTCTTGTCTTACACTGAAAGTTCTTAGGAGCTCTGAACTGTCCATATCTAGCATAGTCCACCTGAAAATGCCAAGGCAGGGCAGGCTGCAAGAAGGAGGACACATTCTCCAAACCGGTAACCAGAAACATTGCACTAACATTGCACTTAGATTCACCAACCAGTTACAAAACCGTGCTTCTGATTCCCCATTCTTGTTATCAAGTAGCTAAAACAAGAAGTTACACAGCACCCTTTAATGCATTTCAGCCTCTGGCTCCCAGTTAGCAACTAGGTCTAGTAAAGAGATACATTATTTAAAACTCTATTCCCTTTACCAAAATACTCTCTTGACCCCAAATATAAGTTTGATCTTCCCCAAATACCACACTGACAGCCAATCCTTTAGTAACTAAAACTATAGGTTTATGATAAAACAGGCCTTGACAAATCCATGTTTCTGGTTGCCATGGTGACCAGTTTTAGTAGCCTGTCCCCTAGCTCCACTGCAGAAATGTAACTGAGGAACGCCCTCTGGTGACCAAAAGTAAAATTGCTGGTGCCTGTGAGCTAATTTTGTCCACCCCTGTGAAAACAGGAAGAAACAAATGAGAAGAGATATCTTAAATGGTTGAAGAATCAGATACCTACAAATGAGTGCAAAGTCCATAAATATCAAATTCTTAGTAGAACTGTAGAGTTTGCAAGTTTGTACAGTCCCTCTAGAGCACATCCAGTACCTGGATGGGTCTCAGTCCTTCCTTTCACAGCTTCAGTTGCATATGCATTGATCCTGAGTTAAGAAGCAGGAATAAAGAGAAGATGGGGATGGTGCAACAGCTTTTTATGTTCCTTTGCCCCAAACCCAGCCACCTGACACATGACGTTGAAAAGCCTCAGAGTCCCCTATCCAGACCACTAGTAGCAGTGGAAAGCTCTGCTGAGATACTCTGCCAGCTCACGCTGGGATCCAGGGATGTAGGATGCCCCCAGGTATATGGAGTGAGCTATGAAGAAATCCCACAGCTTGAGGACTTCTTGACATAGGGGAGAGGAGCATGCTTTACCTTGTTTATTTATATAAGACATTGCTATTGTACTGTCCATTGTGACTAATATGCACCTGCATTCTAGATGGGAATGGAAGATTTTATGTGCTAGGTGAAATATAGAATCATAGAATCATAGGGTTGGAAGGGACCTCACGAGGTCATCTAGTTCAACCCCCTGCTAAAAAGCAGAACCACTCCCCCTAAATCATCCCAGCCAGGGTTTTGTCTAACCGAGACTTAAAGATCTCCAAAGATGGAGAATCTACCACCTCCCTAGATAGCCCATTCCAATGCTTCACCACCCTCCTAGTGAGAAAGTTTTTCCTAATGTCCAACCTTGACCTCCCCAGCTGTAATTTGAAACCATTGCTCCTTGTTCTGTCCTCTGTTACCCTCGAGAACAGCCTACCTCCCTCCTCTTTGGAGCAACCCTTCAAGTAGTTGAAGGTTGCTATCAAATCTCCCCTCAGTCTTCTCTTCTGTAGACTATATAAGCCGAGTTCCTTCAGTCTCTCCTCATAAGTCATGTGCCCCAGTCCCCTGATCAGCTCACTGATGTTGATGTGGAGCAATAGCTCTGCTTGAGACCAGAGGTCTTCAGCCCAAAGTGTTCCACGTGCCAATGCTGATGTATCCATAACTAGATACAATGATGGCTTGGGTCTGGAGGAGGACACTCCCATGCATACCAACTGAGGACTGAGCCATCACAGAAAGGACTCAAAGAACCAAGGAGGAAGTGACACTATCTTGTTTAGTTTGTCTCTTGTCTGATCCGTATGCTGATGCCAGCCAAGCCTGGAGAGATCTGAGCCACAGCATCACATACTGGACCACTTATGTGCAGGAGGCTATGTGATCTAGAAGCATCAAGTTGACGTGGTAGGAAAGCATGTGAAGTCCTCTGTGATGGAACAAATGGTCTGAAAGCAAGATTCCAGCAGTGTTACAGATTGTGTCACGCAGGGATACCCATTCAGCAGATACATCATCACAGATTGTTAGCAGAAGTTAGCTGTGCTGAAATTATTCAGTGATTGACAGATCTTTCAATTGGGGAATATTTATACGCAAGTGTTTGGTTTGTTTCTTTTTTTAAAAAACAAACATTTTCAGCTGAATAGAGATGGAAAGCTTTGAGCAAACAATCGAATGATCAGTCCAGCAAACAGCTGTGTTTAATACCCAAGTTATGCATATATCTCATAGATCACACTGTCAATCCAACGCACAGTCAATCAGATACCAATGGCGCATCCAAGTTGTTTTGAATTTGTTGGGGAGTTGGAAGACAGTGTCAGTAATAAGATGGTGCTTCACTGTGTCATCAGCAGAAGTAGGTTGCTACTGTCCATCTTGCTCATGTCATATTTTCCAAGTACGCCACACCATGCAGGTCATTACAGCCAACATGAGCATTAAAAGTCACCTAAAACAAACAAGCAGTCATCATAGGGAGTCAATTGGATTAGGTCGTTTTGTTGAGAACAAAACTGTTTCCTCAGAGTTAGTCACTGTCATTGCATAAGCACTGATCAATGAAGCATACATCCACCTGTCAGGAGCAGCAGCATCTTCAGCTGTGTCATTTACACTAATAAGTAGGATCTCCAAAGAACAGACGAGATTCTTTCTGATGGCAAAGCTGACTCCTGTATTGTGTGATTGTTTAGTGGGCATCCCTTCCTGCAGAGAAGACATACCCAGCACTTTCCTCAGTCAGTTGACCCTCTTCAGCAAGCCACCTTTCACTCGGTGCCACAATGTCAATGTAATACCTTTCAAGCTCTCAAGCAACAGTCTGCCTGGACGGATGATCAGTTTGCTTTGGGCAATCAAGGCATGTACTAATATTCCATGTTGCAACACTGAGACAACAGGGAAGTTGGAGGCGTATTTGAATTTCAAACACATTGATGGAACAACCTACAACTGCAGCAGACTAGTCAGGTCCACTTGGGATAAGCAATTTCCAAATTACCTTTTCTAGCTTCCTCCTCGGACTGCAGTTGGCTGTGCTGTCCCTGAACAGAGTGCCCAATGTGATCAAGGTGCAATTAGACTACAGTGTTAACCCCTGTCCCCCATTAAAGCTTCACGATGTCCTTAACACGGCTACCCCTTTGGAAGATGTCCTTAATGTTAGGGTAGATAATTCCCAGTCACACAAAACCAACTATTACTAACTCACTCTTTTAAAAGTCTCTCTTTTTAAGTCTTTTACTCGGGGAAGAAGAAACTTCTGGGTATGAGGTGCAAAATGGCAACCACGGAATAATCTAGAACATGCTAAGCAAGAGGAGCGGACGTCTAGGTGCTCCTTCCTTCTTAAGGTAGCAGTCCCCAGGAGGCAGAAGCAGCCTGCATGCAGCCTGACAGCAACCAGTATGCCCTTCCAGCTGAGCCTTTTCTTGTTCCCTTTTGCTTTGTTCTTGGTGAAAGCTCTTCACCAGAGCCTCTTGATGGGAGGCACAATCTCTGTTGTCAGCTCATCACATTCCGGAAACTGCCATGCACCAAGTCATCTTATAACGTCCTGTAATATGCAGACACATGTCTCACCAACTCCAGACGAACTGCACTTAGTTTACAAGTGAAAGCTGGTTTGGTAGCTACTAGCCCTGCAAACATCGGTTGGGATGTCCAAATGTTACGGATCGGCTTGTACCATCTGTCGGGGTGACACGTTGTTTGGTTCAACTCTTGACCAAGTGGGGGGCAGGGGACATTAGTCCTGCCTGATACCAGAGAGACCATCACTGATCTGCTTCTGGGCAGCACCATACATGAGGCTGAGAGGGGTCCAGAGAAGCCCACAGTACCGGATGCGGAAATGTCGTAGCCAATAAATATTTATGAGCAGCCAACTGTACCAGGCAAGTGGAGTTTTGACCACTGGTACAACTGGTACCAAGAGACTTGGTAGATAACATGCCACAGCATAACCGTCCAGTGTCTTGCTGCTGAATCAACAAGAACAGCACTGCTGGACTGGATGGAATTGCTTCAGGGCCTGGCCCCAATGGGGCAGCACCACCCAAGTCACTAGATTATTGCCGTGGCCGTGAGCGTATTCCACTCTCTTTTTCAGCATGCTTGCTGGACTTTGATGTCTGGCACCTGGATCTCCCACATACTGAGTCCTTCAAAGCTACGTTCTGGTGCCTCTTACTTATTCTCAAAGGCCGATGACTTGCATTGAGATTCCAGCAGAACAAGAGGAGCACTCCAGACTGAATCAGGTGTGCTCCATGCCTGCTTCAAGCAGGAAAGCTCTGAGGGTGGGCTCAGAGCTGCCTCAGTCAGAAAAAAATTAAATCTGGCCCCCTTGTCTTTTTTTGGTTCTTTGTTTAAAGACCCTGGAGATTTTGCAGTGTGAGTCTCCCTGAGAGACTTCAGGCAACTGGAGTTTAAATTGCTCACATAAAATCAGTTTTTTGCAGAACTCAGAGGGCTTGAAGCCTGGTGACCGCAGCACATCCCAACAGTGAAAGCAGCACCCAACAAAAGGAAACAAGTATAAAAAAACCCCAAACACTTTATTACGGAAAACTTAGAATTACTGCTTACTTAATGCTAAAGCTATGCCTAAAATGCAAACAATAAATGTATTAGTCTTTAAAAGTGCCCCAGGACTCCTTGGTTGCTTTGCTGAACTAAACTAACACGGCTCCCCCTCGGGGACTAAAATCAAGCACCAACTACATTCAGAGAGAGGAGAAACTTGCGGTAGCAAGGAAGCACACTACGACAACGGTTACACATGGTAAGAGGGAATGGTGCAGCTGCATGCAAAGATGAGGCAGTTGAGGGTACATGTGCCACCCTGATGGGAACTGCAGAAGGGAAAATCTCTGAGCACAGTGCACTGGGCTTGAGCACCCTGAACTGGGATAGCCATGTGCAAATCACTCGAAGAGCCAACAATTCCTAAACTAACACTAATATTTACCAGAAACCCTGAGTAAAGAGAATGCATCCTCATGCAGACACTGCAGCTTTCACTGTCTCGCATTACAGACAGCTGGAATGAAATGAGGAGCAGTTGGGCGGCTCTGCCCTTTATGCCCGTGGCATGGGAGCACTAGGACATGAGGGGCTACAGCAGACACTGGGGGCCAAAAGACTCTGAGGTGGGGGAGAGGCCAGTTCTAGAACAACTTTTATTTTGCAGTGATTGCTGTCTAGATCCCTTTATTTCTAACCGCTGCCTTCATTTCCCTTCTCAGCTATGATGTGCTGTTTACTGAAGTTCTCCTTTTCCCCTCAACATGGAATTGTGACTTGCAGGCCATCTAATAACACTTCTTTAATGCTTCTCAATTTTCATGTCTCAATTGTTCCTCCTCTTCAATTTTGCTAATAATTTTCCTCAGCTGTAGGAAACTTGCCCTTTAGATATATTTCTGGTTAGGCCTCTCCTTGTCTGCCCATACTGAATGTAATCAGGTCGTGGTCACTGGTCCTTACACAACCACCAAATTCCTGTCTAATGATCCAAACATCTTTCCCTGCCATGATGATTTTATTTCACTTTGAACACAATATACTGTTAGAAAAATATCTGTCATTTTGAAAAACGCTAAAGGTGTTTTGCTAATGGATGCGTGAGACCCCCAGTGTATTTCCTTTAAACTGAAGACCCCATAACAGCTCAAATTTTCTTTCTACATATTACACACAGGTGCTGGATCTCTGGTTACAAATATGAGATTTAAAGACAATGAGCAAGTTTTTACATTTAATTTAGAGAAAATCCATAGCAGTGCCACAGTCTGGTTAATTCAGTTATGTAATTGGAGATTAAGATTTCAAATAAAAGATTTTGATAGTTTATAAATGAGACTGATTCAAAATAAAATAATCCTTGGCTTCCCTTCTTAAGTTCCCCGGCTAAGAGACTGGATGGTTTGAATCAATTGGCAATGGAAGAGGGAATCCTTTGGCTCTAGGTATAAATCCAGATCAGTGGTGCCAAAGTTTCCACTTGATGGCTAGTAAATTGGCTATATTCAATGAATGTGTCAGGCCTGTTTGGAGGGGACAGGAATTCATACCAACTAATTTAAAATCACTGTAAGCAAAAGTTGGCACCCTTCCTTTATAGTCTCAGCAGACAAGCATAGAACAGCTGAGGTGCGAAGACTAAACGTTCACCTCCTTTGAAGATGGTCCCCCCACATCAGGTTTGAGGATCACTAAGGAAGCTTCTATGGCAGGTCCTTGTGCTGTTGCGGACCAGTGAATGCGGAGCATTTCACACTTCATGGCTATGGATCCGAGACCTACTGAAAGTTCCCCCAGAGGAGACACTTACCTTCAGCGTGTACACTCCCATTCTCCCCGGGACCTTGTAGAAAATGCCCTCTTCCCCTCGGGAATTTGTATGCAGCATAGCATTCAGACATGCCAGAGGAGAAGTCCCACTGAAAACAAACGCACAGGATTAGCCTCCAATGTTGAAGAAGCACCACTAAAGATTGTTCACTTGGTCACCGTTAGTCACTTGCTGAGGAGACACTAATGGCCTCTAATAGCCTTCCATAACTAGGCTGTAAAGTGTGCAGAGGTGGAATGAAACCACTTATTTAAATTACACACTGAGGAGAAAGGAGCTCGAGGTTGCTCTTTCCATCCAATGTCCAGAACTTTTTTCCCAGGAACAAATCTGAAAAGCTCAGACCCTCTCTTCAAATTCTCTGAGTGACCAAAGTAAGTATACCCCCCGCCAACTGTATTTGTAAAACCCCCAACTCAGTGCTTTTCGAACCACAGGGCAGGATCCAGCACTGGGTCGAAGACGCTCAGGCACTGGGGCACGGCACCCCCTGCTGCCGCAAGACTGGACTGCATTGCTCCAAGATGTCATTGTTGGGGCGCAGGCACAAGTCATTTTTTTCAACTGGGTCCCGAGGGAAAAAGTTTGAAAAGCACCGACCTAACTGATGCAAATCCTTCAGCTTCAAACAGTGAAGTTAGAAAATTTCTAGGAGAAAGTGCTACAGAGTCTAGAGAGATGCACAGGGCAAGAGACCGGCTCATGTTCAGTTTTCCTTGAGCTGGTGGGCAGGGGGGAGACACACTGCTTTGCTATATTGTAATGTAGCCAAATGGGAGACAAACACTTATGCCTGGGGAGGGGGGAGAGAAGATGAGCAGAAGGATGAAACTGGGGTGGGAGGGTTTGCTTTAGAGCAGTGAAATTTATTTTAAAAAAGTGATAAATACTCAGATCACTAATAGAAATTCATTCTTGGATTTGCTGTGAGCTAGATGCTATATGTGGGAAAATGCCAGGTAAAGAGATACCAAAAACATGAGGTGGGGGGGGGGGGAGACTAGTATAAGTTGTCTGGATCCTTAGTTCTGGACCCCTAGAACTGAAACAAAAAGACCCATATAGGCATTTTCCCTGTTAAATGCTGTTTTCCCCTATGCAATTTACGTTTTGCACTGTTCAGAATTTGCAGGCAGAAAAGCTGGGTGGACAGGGCATGAGACGAGGAGTCAAGTGAATGGCTTCTATTCCCAAAACTACTACCGATGACGTGGGCGAGCTCAGGCAGGACACTTATCTTTTCTGTAAAACAGACATCATGATACCTACCCTCTGTGGTAAAGAATTTTGACATCTACACACGAAAAAACACTACACAAAAAATAAGTTCTGTTAAGAAGCTTCTATCTCCGTCCCCTCCATTGCTACTATATAGGAGCTACTAACCAGGAACTGAACACTGATTCCACAGGCCAGATAAGATACATTTTCCATCTTTTAATTTAGAATTAATAAACTTTACTATAAAAGTTTAACAAAGTTAACCTTGTAGAAATGAAGTTACCTTATATCTTCCCCTACCCCATTTTGGATACGGGTAAGAGAGAAATCTGGACAGAAGACAGTACACAGGGGGTTCAGGCAGCAGATATGCACTCCAGAATTAAACAATGACATATTAAGTGCTATACAATATAGCACTTAACAGTTTAGTAGTACATTAATCCTCACTGATTTCTATTACAACAGCACTGAACGTCCCCAAAGCGATCAGGGTCCCATTGTGCTGGGTGTTGTACAAACACAAAGCAAGAGACAATCTCCCCCAAAATCTGGAGTCTAGGCTAAGACAACCTACACATGGTATTCACAGAATGCAGAGTCAGGGAGGGTTTACTATTCTCTGAAGTAGAAGCCCCATTCTGATAGGCCCTATGCAAACACAGGGAGAGACAAATTTCAAAGGGGTAGCCGTGTTAGTCTATTGTAGAAAGACAACAGAGTCCTGTGGCACTATTAAAGACTAACAGATTTATTTATCGCATGAGCTTTCGTGGGAGAAAATCCCACTTCGTCAGACGCTTTGAAGATAGGAAAGTTACAGAGTGGGAGGAAATTAAATGCAGGGGAGTGTATAACATAGCATCAGGTCAGGCTGTAACAGAAAATCAAAATAGGTGTTAGGATTCAAACACCGGGGAACGGCACATAGAGGAGGGGGAGGTCAAATCACTTTTTGTAATGCGAGAAAAATCCATAGTCCCTGTTTAACCCCAAGACAACTGAGTCAAATTTGCATATAAGTTCGAGTTCTGCAGTTTCTCTTTGAAGCTGTGATTTGTTATTCATCTGTTTCAACACAGCTATTAACAAGTCGTCAAGGGAGTGAACAGGGAGATTGAAGTGTTCCCCTACAGGTTTTGCAGTGTTGCAATTTCTGATGTCAGATTTGTGTCCATTGATTCTTTGGCGCAGAGACTGTCCCGTCTGTCCAATATATAATGCAGAGGGGCATTTCCGGCACATGATGGCATAAATCACATTGGTGGATGAGCAGGTGAACGAACCCTTGATGGAGTAGGTGGCATGATTAGGCCTGTGATGGTGTCATCAGTGTAGATATGAGGGCAAAGTTGGCAGCGTGGTCTGCTGCAGGGCTGTGTTCCTGCTTTAGTGTTTCTCTTCTGTGATCTGTAGTTGCTGGTAAGTATCCTCTTAAGGTTAGGGGGCTGTCTGAAAGCGAGGAGAGGTCTGTCTCCCAAGGCTTGAGAGAGTGAGGGATCATCTTGTAAAATAGGCTGTAGAGAGACAGTTCCTGTCTGGATAGACAGGACAATGGCTGGGATGGGAAACAGAGGCACAAATGCATAAAGCGACTTGCCCTACTCACAAAGCAGACCAGTGACAGTCAGAAATTCAACCCAGGTGTCCTGAGTCCAAGTCCAAAGTCCTATATCATCGAGTTTGACTTTCTATTTAACAGAGGCCACAGGATTTCACCCAGTTACTCTGTACTGAGCCCAATGACTCGCGTTTCGCCATCAATACAGCCATGGATTCTGCCATCTGCTGACTCTGCTTATGAAAGTGGTTGTGTATCCGGAGAGCTTTTGGAAACAAATCTGCTTGTAAAATGGTTCTCACACCGTACATCTCTCACTATCCTTCTGGCTGTGCTGATGCCGTGTGAATATGCAACAGTAATCCTAAATTTTATTTCTCAGAAAGCTCAAAAGAGATGGTAGCTTTGTTAGCAGCAAGCACTCCTCCAGTCTATAATTCCTATTCCTTACAGGATTAATCAGACTGATTCAATGGACTCAGGTTTCTGTGTAGACCCAGAAAGATCTTCCATGAAGAATAAAACACATCATAAAATTTCTGTCTCTGTGACCTTCACTAAGGAAGTGTTAACCTAGATTACCTTCCCAGGTATCCCATTACTGTCCTTAGTTGTAGCACCTTTAGGCTTTCCTGGTGAGATGCCGCACTGTGAGGCCAACGCACAGAGCCAACCCTGAACTGCCTATATCAAAACCAGGGAGAGCAAAGTGTAAATATACATCTCATTACTTCTCCGAAGTTTACAGGACACAGGAACAGCTGAAGGCCTAGGAAGCATCTATAAAGTACCATAACATCCTGATGAAAGATGAGGCCAACACCGCACCTCCATCTTATCTGGCAACTGTTCCTCATGCAATGTCCAGCCTGAAGAAGTATCAATGATGTTACCAGTGTGGTATACTTTTTCATTACAGAGGCCAGTGTGGTCTCCATGGAAGTTTCCACATTAGTTTAGAGACCGCTGGGCCCAGCTCACAGTTAGCGTGCTATTCATTCGTACTTATCTCTGTGTATCTCTACTCATTCTCAAGCTTTAACTATTCCAACATACCATATGTATCAATTCTTTGGACAGGCATCTTATATGTGTTGTGACGCTCCATGTGTATTAGGCACGATATTAAATAAACTTCTGCTTGCAAGCCTCGTCAGGATTACTGCTTTCAAATGCATCATTCCCATGGAATGGTTCTGTATTGAATGTATTCGCTTCCATTGACTCATTTTCTAATCTCCCTTGGTATTTTTATCAGTGTTTTCCCAGCAGTCTCATGCCTCAACTATTATAGTGTGTACAGGATTTGGCCACCAGCTTAGAAATTTATTTGGTAGCCTTCAAATATTCACATCTCCCTCACTTTGTATGTGATGAAAATTTAACCTGCTCCTTATCCCTCTTCCAATTCATGAATGAGAATGTTAAGATTTATAATTCTTCTTTCAAAAATCACCATGTAATACAAGATAGCTACTCCACCTGTAAAATGAAACTTATTATATTCACTTTTGGTGGGGAGTTGCTGTGGGCTTCAACCAAATAGCATTTCTAAAATGCTAAATAAAGGCAAACTGGAAAGTATTGTTAAATACAGCCAGCAACAGAAACGAGAAAAGAAGCACCGAGAAGTTCTCGGCCACGACCCTCTGCTCACTCCTCTAAGACGCTTGCCTATCCGGGTAAGTTATGCACATCCTGATGTACTGTAAGAGTAGCCAAACGTCAATCTTCACTCGTTTCCATTAAGGCCTCTAACATTCTACAGTGTTTGAATCAAACAGAGGAGCCTAACAAATTCCTATCACACACACATCCCTATGTCTCTATAGGGGACCACTCTGACATTCAATTTCAAACCCACTGCAGACTTCTTTCAAACTGAGCTTGATTCTTTGATCTCACTTTTCAACAAAACTGGTTCATCAGAGTTAAATGTGAACAAGATTTCGGGTTGAAACAAGCAAAAAAAGGGGTTTTGTTTCTAAATATGTGTAATATGTTTGAAACTCCAACATAGCTCCATGGAAAATTTCAGCTGAAGAGAGATTTGTCTCCTAGAGTAATAGAGCACATTTTATAATGGTTTATAACAGATTAAAGAAGAGATTTTATAAAACTCTTACAGATGCGAGTACTGTGCATTACAAATCTGCAGAAAGTGTTGTAAATAACTATAAGAACCTAACAACCTGGTGAATTAAATTAACAATTTATGACAGTTTTTAAACATTAACCTTTTGTTTTTTAATAGAATTTTAATATAAAATATGTCTGAGTAATGAATGTGTATATATTTATTATACAACACCGCAAGTTGGAATTTTCTTCATCTTATGCTTTTGAATATTGTTAGCTTTGTTTAGATTTTTAATCAATTCCCCTCCCTTACTCTGCATTTTTGTATCTGAGTTACACATATCCCTCCATAAGATTTTTTTTCATGTCCAAAAGTGGAGCACACAGAAAACTTGAGGTGAACCATCTCATTAAAAAATGCAGTTTAATTTGTCTGTTTACTGGAATACCTTAGCACGGAGGGATCTTAAGAATCGATATTATTTGTACTAATTTCCAAACTCTAGAACGTACACTTACAATTCTGAAAAGCTGCATCTGTGCATATTAAAAAAACTCAGTTATAAAGCATGCATTAAACTTATTTCACACAGAACAAGATAAACCTTCTTCCAAAACCACAAAAACAGAGAGGTGCACAAACAGACTACCATGCAAATCAAGCTTTTGCTCTCACATTTCAGGTTCACAAACAGTTCTGATGTTAATTTATAAGACACTACCTAGGCATTCCCATGCTGTTAACTTCATTGACATCGCCACAAATTTCACAAACAGAGGAGGTTTCAAATTTGCATTGCACTCTAATGGCAATGCAAACAGCATGCACAGAAAGGTAGATTCAACCAGTGAAAGCTTTAACACCAATTACACGCTACTACACTGCTTAGAGACCTGTGTGAAGCAAGCTGGTTTCTTAATTAATACTTAATTCTGCAGCTGCGAGTTAAGTTCAATTAAGCTTACACATAGTAATAGCTTTCGAACATTAGCAGTGGGTCTTACCTTCTGGAGTTGGATTGCAACCCAAAAAAAGGAGAGAGACACCCCTTTAAAAACGTAAGCAAAGCAATGATCTAACAAGTAAACTCTCATCCCCAGCCACAGAAGAAATGCATCACTACACCAATAGACGTGGTTGGAGCAGATTTCAATAGCGCTGCTTTATCATCACGCTTTGGAAGAAAGGCCCTGGTTACAGCAGGTTTGTGGGGCTGCAGCCAGGGAAAGACATGCGGGAGACATGCCTTCCCTAGCTACACAAAAGGACATGGTAACTTCCCTGCGTTCTCCAGGCTGCGCCCTGCCAGCGGGCTGAGCCCAGGGAAGGAAGTGCTGGCATATGTTGAACCCTGACCTCCAGAGCACACAGGGACAGGTATGGTGCAGCGCCACAGGACCCCATTTCTCCCCCACTATCTGCATTACAAATGCAGCCCCCACTTCCTGCTGCCATGTGCCCTGCCTGTAAGTAGGTTTGCTGGTCAGCATCCAGAGAAGGCATATCACAGTACCTCTCTTCCCTGGCTGCAGTCCCACAAATCTACTGTCTGCTTATTAGCAACTGCGGGATACATGGCAACTTTCTGCTGGCAACTGAGTTTTAAACAGTTATATGCAGCAATGTCGTAGCCGTGCTGGTACCAGTATATGGGAGTGACAAGGTAGACAGGTATTCTCTTCTATTGGACCAACTTCTTTCTGTTGGTGAGTGAGGACAAGCTTTCAGGCTCACACAGAACTCTTCCTCAGCTCTGTCTGAACCCTGCAATGTTTGAAGCTCAGACGAAAGAGCTGGGAAAAGTTTCGCAAGTTAGTGCGCCAAATAATTCCACGCATTTAGTTCATTCTGCATTCACTGCACGTCCCTGTGAGGAGGGAAGTCTTCTCAGCCCTAAAAAACACCTGATATGGGAAAGACCCATCAACCAAGTCTACATTTCACCTCTGAATGTTAAGTATTCATTACAATAGGTACACCACCACAGTATTTATATATTTGTCCTTTTCAAGTTCACCCCTTTTTACTTTTACGTGACGCCCGTATAAATAGTTTCAGGTTTATATCTTCATAAACATACATACTCACCCCCAAATTCTTCGGCAGCTTTTACTAAAATAAAACCAGCAGCTAACTCACAAGCAGCCCCCAACTAAACTTTTCTCCCCATTAACATAAGCCCTCATGAAGCTGCTTCTTACCCAAAAGCTTGGTTGGAAGACGAGTAGTTTCCGAAGTTATGTACCACTGCATCTTAAATTGCGAGACCATCTTCCAAAGAAAGGGAATTTAACTCTGTTTGGTTACTGAGAATGACCAAAATAAAAATGGCATGTGGTCATTCAGATCTTGCTAAATGCAGACTTTGAAGTTTCCACTGAATAAGGGGAGAGAAGAGCCAGGCACAGCAGCCAGGAGATGTGGTGAAGACTGTCCTGTTTAAGTCCCTTACCTGATTATATGACCCAGACTATTTTTATCCTACTTTGTTTAAGTACGAAAAAATGCTCAAAAACAGAACATACTAGGTGATACTAGACATTACATTCCTACCACTGTTTGGACGCATTTTCCCGTTTTACTGGCAAAGGAACAAAAGAATTCCTATTTATCCAACAGCTGTGAACAGTTCAGATAGAATTGAAGTACAATAGGTTTTTGGAGGGCATGTCAGAGCTTTTCATTTTGTGACCTAGGAGATGAACGAAGCATAGAAAGGGATCTCCTGTAGCAAGTAAAACTTGGATAGTATTTCCAGTTAAAAAAACAAATCGCTTAACAGAGCCAAGGCTGTCCTTGGGAAAAAGCAACAGGAAGCAAGAAATAATTCCCCACACTGCTATAAGAGCCAGTTTCCACTAGAAAGATAACCTTAAAGGCAGGTATACAGACAACCAGTGGCTCAATAGATAGGAGACATGCTTATTAAAATAAGATTCAAATTCCACAGAGATAAAGAAAATTTTATGTTGGAGAGGCTGCCCAAGGGAAAGATTACAGGAAGGCCACATGTACCCACCAGATATGCTTCTACACCACCTTCAACTCCTCTACGGGCAGATGACTGTACTCAGTGTACAAACAAATCGCATTTGAGGACCCGTTAGGTTGCCCGCATCAGTGCTGGGACAGGAATACCATGTTTTGGTGTCTGTAAGAGCTGAGACAAGTGCTGTTCTCTACCACTAACAGGGCTACAGGGACATTTTCTTCAATTTTCATAAAGCATTAGACTGCAGCAAGCCCTATCAGGCAAAATTTTAAGAAGCATGGGTTAGAGCACCACAGAGCAAGCCAGTATTTTAAGAGTCACATTTTTCCAAGTGTGTGCAGATAATCTTCAAAAGCAGAGAACATTTTCTTTCCTTATTTCTAGCAGTCAGGATCAATAAGTAAAACAACTCACATGAATGAACCGGACAATAAACAGTTAAAAAAGGAACTGGACTCAAATAAGGAACAAGGAGAGAAAATGTCATAGGATGACATAATGAAAGCACATCTTTCAGCTGAGAAACCGAAAAAAGAAATGGCAGTTACTCACCTGGGTGCAGTAACTGGAGTTCCTTGAGATGATGTCCCTATGGGTGCTCCACACTGGGTACTGATGCATCTTCGCATTCCAGTTCGGAGGCTTTTGAAGCAGTGCTCATTGGGGCCCCCGCACACATGAGCGGCAGTCTTGCGGTGTGTTGTTGGCGCCCTTAGCAGTGTGTGCGGTCCCAACCAGTCTCCACCCAGTAGCCCAGGATAGGACTCAAGTAGAGAGGGGTGAAGGGCGGGTGGTGGAGCACCCACAGGACATCATCTTGAAGCACTCCAGTTACTGCACCCAGGTAAGGAACCCCCCTTTCTCCTTTGAGCATGTCCCCATGGGTGCTCCACTGTGGGTTACTCCCTAGCAGCATCCTCAGTTGGAAGGAAGGACTTCGGAGTTGTTATTATGGATAGATTGTAATACTGATCGGCCGACTGCTGCGTCTGATTGTGCTGGCTGTTGAAGGGCATAGTGCTTGACAAAGGTGTGGGAAGATGCCAATGTTGCTGCTTTACAGATTTCGTGTATTGGTACATTGTTCAGGACTGCTATTGTGGCAATGGATCTAGTAGAGTGTAATCTTATATTTTCTGGTGGTTTGGTTCCTGATGTGTTATAGCTTTCATATATGCAACCCAAGGTGAATCTGGATATTCTTTGAGATAATTCTTTCCCTTTACATCTGTCTGCTATAGACACAAATAATTTAGGCGACATTCTAAATGTTTGGGTTCTTTCCAGATAAAATGCCTCGTCTGACATTGAGGGTGTGCAAGAGAGCCTGTTGAGGAGCCTCAGGTGGCTTTGGAAAGAAAACAGGTAAGTATATGGGTTCGTTAATGTGGAAGAATGAGGAGATCTTTGGGATGAATTTAGGATGGGGACATAAGGTAACCTTGTCCTTATGGAAGATAGTAAATGGAGGATGGGCCACCAGGGTTCCTATTTCACTAACACGTCTAGCTAACATGATAGCAATTAAAAATGCCACTTTCATGCATAGGTGTAATAATGAGCAAGATGCCATGGGTTCGAAGGGTGATCTGGTAAGGCATCGTAGGACTAGATTTAGGTCCCATATAGGCGTAGGATGTTGCATTTATCGGTAAAGGTTTTGAATACCAGTTAAAAATCGTTTTGTTACTGGGTGAGTGAAGACCGATGAAGAGTCTACACCTATATGAAAGGTAGAAATAGCTGATAAGTGTACTGGGATTGAGCTCATTGATAGTCCTGAGTCTTTTAGGTGTAGAAGATATTCAAGAATGGAGTGAATAGGTGCAGAAGTCGGGTTAACATGTGACGTGTTACACCATATCAAAAACCTCTTCCACTTCTGGAGGTAAGAAGGTCTGGTTGTTGGTTTTCTACTATTCAAGACGATGTGTTGTACACGCTCTGAGCACTGGAGCTCTTCATGCTGGAACCATGAAGGAACCATGCTGTTAGGTGCAGGGTTTCTGGATTCTGCCTGAGTCCTGTGATAGGAGATTGGTGAGATGCGGGAGGGTGATAGGTGGTTCTATTGACATCTGTGTTAGCATTGTGAACCATGACCGTCTTGGCCAGGCTGGAGTTATCATGGATTGCTTGTGTTCTGTACCTGCGAATTTTTGTCAGCGTTCTGTGGATTAGTGGCCTTGGGGGAAACGCATAGTATAGGTTCCTTGTCCAAGGGAGAAGAAAGGCATCGCCTAGTGAGTTCCTTCCTATTCCTACGTGAGAGCAGAATAGGGGACATTTGGTGTTTTTTGTGCATGCAAACAAATCTATTATGGGGAAGCCCCATTGTTTGAAGATCATTTTGAGGATTGACGGGTGTATCTCCCCTTCGTGCTGTTGTGAGAAAGAACTGCTCAGATGGTCTGCCAGAATGTTGTGTGTTCCTGGAAGGCAGGGTGCTGAGATGGTGATGTGGTGTTCTATGCACCATTCCCATAGTCTAATAGCCTCTATACATAGAGAGTTGGATCTTGCTCCACCCTGCCGGTTTATAGAAAACATGCTTGCTATATTGTCTGTCATAATTTGTACATGTTGGTTTATAATCTAATTCTGAAAATGTATGCATGCGTTGCGCACTGCACAAAGCTTGAGAAGGTTTATGTGCAGGGAGGATTCCTGCATTGTCCATTTGCCTTGAGTGGTAATATTTCCCAAATGTGCACCCCATCCTGTGAGGGATGCATCTGTTGATATTATCACTGTTTGGGTGTTAGAAATGGTACCCCTGTTTGTAGGTTGTCCGGGTGGCAGCACTAGAAAAGAGAGTCCTTTATTTTGAGAGGTACTGATATAATTTTCTGAAGATGGTGTTTGCTTGGCTTGTATACCTTGGTGAACCAGAGTTGTAATGGCCTCATGCGGAGTCTTGCGTATCATACCACAAAGGTTGTCGCTGCCATGTGGCCTAGTAATTGAAGACATGCTCACGCTGTTGTTGTTGGCGTCTGTTGTAATGATTGGATTATTTGTGAGATTGTTACGAATTGTTGATGGGGTAGGAATGCTCTGGCCAGTCTCATGTCTAGGCGAGCTCCTATGAATTCTATGTCCTAAGTAGGAGTGAGTGTTGATTCTGATTTGTTTATGAGGAAGCCTAATGTTTGAAGTGTTTCTATGGAGAAGTTTGTGTGTTCTTTTGCTTGGGTCTTGGACCGTGCCTTTATCAAACAATTGTCCAGATAAGGGAAGATTGTGATGTCATTTTTTATGAGATATGCTGTGATGACAGCTAGCACCTTTAAGAAAACTCTTGGTGCAGTGGATAGGCCGAACGATAAAACAGTGTATTGAAAGAGGTCGATTCCTACGGTGAATCTTAGGAACCTCCTGTGGGCTGGGTGGATTGGGATGTGGAAGTAGGCATCTTGCAGGTGGAGGGCTGCATACCAGTCGCCCAATTACAGAGCAGGGATAATGGTTGAGAGCGTTACCATCCTAATAGTGCTATGCAACTTTTTTGGTTTTATAAATTTGTTTAATTTTCTTAGATCCAAAATAGGCCTCCATCCTCCTGATTTCTTTTCTGTCAGGAAGCATGGGGAGTAAAACCCTTCTCCCCGTGTTGATTTGGGACATGTTCTATAGCCCCTATACTTAGCAGACGAATTACCTCCTGGCGGAAGTGTTCGTGAGTTGTGTCCCTGAAAAGGGACAGGGAAGGGTAATGGTAGGTAGGTTTCAGCACTAATGGGATGGTATAACCCATACTAGGACCCATTTGTCTTTGGTAATTTGCACCCATTTGTTGTAAAAGGGGCGTAATCGGTTCAGATAAATCTGAGGAGCATCTTGCTCTGTGTGACTGGGGAGATTGTAGAGACCCTGGACCAAATCCTCAAAAAACTGTTGTTTGGGCTGTGGTCCTTGAGACGATGAAGGAGGGTTGTTTGGTTGTCTGCGGCGTTGTTGCTGTTGTCTGCCCTTTACTTGTTTTTGTCTCCTATTGTTTCTGTAAAGGCATTGGAAGTGATATCGAGAATTGTATAGTTGGTAGCGGTATGATCTTCTTTTAGTGGCAAGTGTATAGATACCGAATGAACTTAAGGTGGCACGGGAGTCCTTAGATGTGTGCATTGTCTCGTCTGTCTTATCTGAGAACAGCCTCTTCTTCTCCAAGGGCAGATCTTCAATGGTAGCCTGGAACTGTCTCAGAAGGTCCACTGATTGGAGCCATGAAGATCGGTGCATGACGACTCCCGTGGCCATCGTCCGGCCAGCAGTATCGGCGGCATCAAGAACCGCCTATAGGGCTGTTCTGGATATCAACTGGCCCTTTCGGAGTATTCCGAGGAATTGTTGTTTTTTATTGTCCAGTACATATTCAATAAAGTCTGTTAATTTTAAATAATTGTCATATCATAATTGGATAATAGTGCTATGCAATTAGCAATGTGTAGCTGTACAGCTGACGATGTATATACCTTTCTTCCAAGGAGGTCCATCTTTTTATCCTCCTTCTCGTGAGGAGATGATCTATTGTATAAGCTGCTTCCCCCTGTGGTTTGCAGCCTCAACTACCAATGAGTTTGGGGGAGGGAGTGTAAACAGATACTCCGAGTTCCTTGATAGTATGTAGTATTTTTTGTCTGCTCTTTTACATGGTAGCTGGTGTTTGCCTTATTGTCTCAGCCGGCTCTGTAAGTGCTTCATTCATTGGTAGGGCAGTTTTTTAAGATGCTGAAGTCTGTAGTACTCTAAGGCATTTGTGTTGCAAGTCTGAAACCTCTTGCATTGGAATTTCCAGGGCATCTGCAACACACCTGAAGAGCTCCTGGAACTGCTTGAAGTCATCTGCAGTCGTAGGCGGAGATGATATGATTTCTTCGTCAGGGGAGAGGAGGGAGGCTGTGTATCTCCCTCTTTATTGGGTTCCTGTCTATCAGCTTGTTTGAGATTTGGTTTGGAAGTTGATCTATGGCTTCTTAAGGTAGACTGTCTACCATGCCTGTCAGAGAAGGGAGAATATGGTTCCCATCTTTGCCAAGGAGGTGCTGATGATGTGTGAGGTCCGTACCATGGTGGACTGTACCATGCGTAGGGAGGCGTATGTCTATATGATCGCCTTGTCCTTCCCATCCTGTATTGAGATCGAGGTGGCGTGGAGAATCTGGATTCTTCCCCTTCCTCATCGCTTGAGAAGGGAATAGGGGACGGGCTCCTGTATTGTGGTGACAGGCTTTGTGGGGACACGTCTGCGTCTTGTATTGGTGAGTGCGGTGGCTGTTCCACTGTCTCTTCAGTGCCGTGGTGTTTTGTCTTTTCTTTTGTCTTACGCAGTACTGCGCTGATGGTCTCTTGCTGCGGTGCCAATGTGTTAATGGATGTCGGTGCGGCTGAGAGAACCGTCTCCGACTTTAAATTTGTCGGCACCATTGGAGATGGTGCCGTCAGGGCCAGTGCCATTTGTGGTTGTGGCGCTGTTGTAACTGTTGGCTGTGGCGCTGGTGCCATGGTCAGCATCGGTGCCAGCGAGCATGGCACATGCTGATTGTGGGCTTATCTCCTTTGTCCATTTTGTGTCTCGTCTCCGAGGTGGTAGAACAGTGCCATTTATGATGTTCAGTAGCCTGCGTACTTGAGGGACCGATAGCCTCTTTAGTACAGGTGTCCCTCACAGAAGATTTTCTCTTCTTGTTATACCAAAAAAGTCACAAGCTTTAGACATGCATATATGTAAAGAAGTCAAAATAACCATCTTTCAATGAGCTGAATAAGAATATTATACATTACAATTGTTAATTGCAATGTAAATTGGGAAGTGAGTCCAGTTTCAACAGGGGCAGTTTAAACTTTATCCACCTTAAAGATCTTCTGTCATAAAGACCAAGAAAGATTCTACTGACAATGACTAAGGCCAGGTCCACACTGGTGGTGAAATTCAGTGGCAATTGACAGGAGTCGTGCAAGCTATGCAGAATTGCTCACATAACTTCCATCGACCCCTTAACTCCCCTTCAGCCCAGCATCTTCACTGCTCTGCGCCAATGGGAAATGCATTCCTGTCAACACAGCGCTATGCCACTTCAAGGGGTGGTTTTGTTAGATTGATTTTCAGATCGACTTAGTGGGTCTTAACTGACTGCTAAATCGATCTGGAAAGATCAATCTGATGGCAGCAAATTTGCTGCTGTCAGTGCAAATGTGGCCTAAGAAACTAAGTGTAGATTACACTGGCATTTACATAATTAGCTTCCACTTCTTCTACTGTCTGCTCTCTGAATACCTACAACACACTTATAGGTGATGAATGATACTCTAATTTCAGGTCTCTTCCTTCATCTTGGATTGCACGTAAATTGCAGTCCTTTGTGCTCCCCTCAGTCCTTCTCCCGGAAGGCATCTGGTACTGATGGTGAAGGCGCAGTTGTAACATTTACACGGGATCTCAGTACTGCAGCTATGGTCTGGAAATGCTTGTCACTGAGTGCTGTTAGAAGTGAGCAGCAAATTGCCCTATGTCATTTGTAGCCAGGTATTTTGTACGTGTGCACTCCTAGCAGTATCTGCCAGAGGATGTACACAGCCTGAAAAGGAATCGAATGAGAGGAAAACTGAGCATGGCTAGTCTTGATTATGGAAGAGGCAGCATTGTACAGCCTCATCTTTTTCTGTATTACTAAACTGGTGTAACAATGAGAAAATTTCCAGTTCTGTTGTTAACAAACCCAGATATTTCACATTTCAGATGATCTTACAAATATTTATCAGATGACTAGACCACAGTCCTCTTGTTAGTCTCAATCGAGGACTGAATATGCATGAAAATTACCAAAATACCAACTCATGCCCAAGCTTTGGCCTGCCAGCTCATAATTGAGGCCCATCAGTGGCGAAAGCATGATACTGATGCTCATGTGGAACCCCGATGCGCCAGGCTTCAGGCACCACTGCTGTCAATTAAGCACCAAATTGAGTTTGATCATTCTGTTGGTAAATGTCAATCACCCAGTTCTTTAATATTCCATTGTGTGTGCCTTGCAGCAGTAATTAGCTAAACTTAACCCCACACAATTCTACCATACCCTCATTAACACCCAAATAAAGGTATGCAGGCTTTTATGTGATCTCTATGCAAACCTATCCAAGTACTTTACCTTCACAACACCTTGAGGAAGTATGTATCATCCCATTTTATATATGGGTAGCAGGCAGAGAGAATAAGCCATTTGCCCAAGGCCACTCAGGAAGTTTCTGTTAATGCTGGGAACTGAACAGAGATCTCCTGAGTCCCGAATCCAATACTCTAGCCAGAAGAATCATAGAATAATAAGGATGGAAGGGATCTCACGAGGTAATCTAGTCCAATCCCCTGCTAAAAAGCAGGACCATTCCCACTAAATCACCCCAGCCAGGGTTTTGTCTAACCAGGCCTTAAATATCTCCAAAGACGGACATTCCACCACTCCCTAGGTAACCCATTCCAATGCTTCACCACCCTCCTAGTGAGAAAGTTTTTCCTAATATCCAACCTTGACCTCCACAGCTGTAATTTAAAACCATTGCTCCTTGTTCTGTCCTCTGTTACCCTCGAGAACAGCCTAGCTCCCTCCTCTTTGGAGCACCCCTTCAAGTAGATGAAGGTTGCTATCAAATCCCCCCCTCAGTGTTCTCTTCTGTAGACTAAATGAGCCTAGTTCCTTCAGTCTCTCCTCATAAGTCATGTGCCCCAGCCCCCTAATCATTTTCATTGCCCTCCGCTGGACTCTTTCTAATTTGTCCACATCCTTTCTGTAGTGGGGAGCCCAAAACTGGACACAGTATTCCAGATGTGGCCTCACCAGTGCCGAATAGAGGGGAATCATCACATCCCTCGATCTGCTAGCAACGCTCCTCCTGATGCAGCCTAATATGCCACTGGCCTTTTTCGCAACAAGGGCACACTGTTGGCTCATACCCAGCTTCCTGTCCACCATAACCCCCAGGTCCTTTTCTACAGCGCTGCTACTTAACCGATCGGTCCCCAGCCTGTAGCAGTGCATGGGATTTTTCGTCCTAAGCGCAGGACTTTGCATTTGTCTTTGTTGAACCTCATGAGGTTTCTGTCAGCCCAGTGCTCCAATTTGTCCAAGTCTCCCTGGATCCTGTCCCTGCCCTCCAGAATATCTACCATTCCCCCCCACTTGGTGTCATCTGTGAACTTACTAAGCACGCAGTCTATTCCATCATCAAGATCATTAATGAAGATGTTGAACAGAACCGGCCCCAGGACCGACCCCTGGGGCACTCCACTCATCTATATATCTAAACGAGAGATGTATATATGCACGGCGGGGACGCAGCTGCGCGCGCAGCAGCTGAATCCCCGTCTTGCTGAGGCCAGGCTGGGGAGATTCAAATCCCC
>ML688340.1:275970-306189 GCA_007922175.1 Pelusios castaneus | reverse complement strand
CAGGGAGCGCACGGCTGCCCGCCCTCCCTCCCACGCAGCGGTGATTACCATTTTTCAATTTGCGATTCTTTAGAGAATCGGGGGTTTACTGGTAATAAATAAATCATTGTCAAACAATATGATTCTTTAGCTCCTGGTTGCCTGCCCTCCTCTGATTAATACGTTTTAAGAGGATGTTGGCAATTCATGCCTTCATCCAACTTTGATTCCTTCCAAACCTACACATATAATTTGTACTCCTGTAAATGAAAAGGGAAAAGCCATACTGATTTTCTGGTAATAAAAGGAAAGAAGGCGTCTGAGCATTCCGGGATCCTATGCTTTATCTTCTTAAGCACCTAAATATTTCAAAACAGCCGAATTTCTTCCATTTTCTTTCACAAAAACCAAGCAGTGCTTTGAGGTATTGTAAAAAAAGAGCCCCTGGGCATGAGCTACTTTATAATCACCTCCTAGAGGTTAATGTTATGTCAGACACTCAAGCAAGTGTGAAGCCAATAGCATCTCTGGTTTTAACAGCAGGTCTTGGTGCAGTGGATCAAATGAGGAAGGGTCTAAAAGACCAAAACAAAACAAAGAGCAGGTTCCTGTGTAACCCACATGCCTAAAAAGGGCTCTCTCTTTAAGAGACCTGCTGAGGGAGGGTTACTGTTGCTGGGCAGATTAGCTACCCACAACCAGAAACTTCTAGAAGCAGGGAGTGGTAGCATTTTGAGCATGCTCCACAGGGTGCCCTGCTGGTGTGATGTGTGATCAGTCAGATCACATGAGAGCAGCAGTCTGTGCAGACAGCAGGCAGGAGCTGCTTTGAGAAGAGCCCATGTGCTCAGTTTTCAGGAGAGAAGCTGAGCCAGGAGTGAACAAGATGTTTTCTCCCTCTAATGGAGTCATCTGCAGCAGATTTTGCAGACATGCATATGGGACTGAGCGCTGGTTGCAAAGGAGAAGGAAAAGCCTGCATGGAATGCTACAGAAGATTCCTGCAATGAGAGAAGAGGACAGTTATTTCTTGCCACTCAAGCCTCTACATTCGAACAAAGACTGAAGCTGAGAGTTGGGTGAACTCCACCTGGACTTTGGGATTCTTGGGGATCTGTCATGCGGGGGTTTCTGTAAGGGATTGTTCTTGGTTAATTGTATTTTGTTTTCTTAGGATAAGGTTCATTTAGTTAGTAGTTAATAAAGTTCATTGTTATGTTTGTTTTTAGTAGTATTTTAATGTGGGGTGGTAACTCTGAGCAATCTTTGCTGTGAGTCTCATACAGACTGGATCCTGGGCCTCCAGCTGCTTTCTCCACAGGGATTGGGGTGTATTTCTGTGAGGCACTGGAGAAGGGCAATTGAATTAATTTTAGCCCACCCGAAGGTTACACCTGCACACTCCAATCTATTTTCACCAAAAAGCCTACAAAGTTTATTTTGTGCCTCATTGAATTGGAAGATTAAAATTATCTGTTTTCAAAAGTTAGCAGCATTTTTAAATGTAGTAGTATTTTGGGTGGTGTGTCCATCTCTTCCAAGGTGAATTAGCGAGTTTGGAAAAAAACTGTGCGGCCGTTTCTGATATTTAGCGAAGTAAAGTAAAGGAAGAGGGCTTATTACAAGGATTCCCTTTCCTAATGCCCAGAATTAAATTCATGCTCTGCTCCTCTGCCAGCAGCCATGGCCTTGAAATGCAGCCCTTCTCTCCAAGTGGGTCTTTCAAATGAACATGCTATCATGTCATCAGATGAAGTATTTCACAGGGGGAGGAAGGAATTGCAGCTATGTTAAAATCCCAAAATTCAGAACTTTACTACTTCAATTTGCTGAAGAATATATTAAGTCCAGTTAGCTGCTTCATGGTGCTATGCAATATCAGCAATTTTCCTGGAGCCAAAGATTTCATTAAGAGAAGACTAACTACCCGCCCAAAGACACTATAGCAGGATCACAAATTTAAATTCAACAGCTTAAGCAGCATAAAGAATTGTCAAGTCAGGAGCATCACCACTACTAAATGACGGCCTTAATGCAGGGAATGAAAACCTGACGGGTATTCACCAGTGATGCTAAAAATGCAGACTCACTAAAGAAAAGGAAGCAAGCACAGCAGGTTGCAGGTAGCAAGTTGAAAAATAACCCTATCCATTGCTGTTCTGCCCTGGGTTTTGAAATATTTCATTAGAAAGTTAGTTCTGTACATTTTTCCCCATCTGTTGGTTCCCTGTGGTTACAAATATTAGCCATTAACTAAAATAGTGTGCCATGAGATGAAAACGCATCCCACTCAAGGAACAGGGAAGAAACAATCGTTACAACTTCTTTGGGAGCAGAAAATGGAATTGCCGGAGATGCAGCAAGCCACATTTCAAAATGAAAACCACAGTCAGAACTGCATGGAAGAATGTTTGTTGACAGCTGGTCCACAACACAGTAGTCACTAGCTCTGTTTCTTCATCTGCGGGATGGATGCTATAACATACAGTGTGGCAGAAAGGAGGAGAAACTCTTTTCCATGGCAGTAATCAGCTCCTGAATTACTAAGGTATAGATTTCAAACCTACTCAGAACCATCAATACAGAAATCCTTAGGAAGCAGAAAGTTCAGTCGGCAGAAGCGTATTTCACTTTTGCTGCCCTGCCTTCCTCACTGCTTTTGCTTATAATGTAGAATTCTAACTTATACCTTCCAAAGATGAAGATATTAATTTTATATTTATAATGCAAAAAATTGACAGTAATTGGAAATCAGAACCATCTTGTGGCATTTTTAAAGACAGGAAAAATTCTCTTAAAAATCAGAAGCATACAAATTAGAGATTGAAAACATCTAGATGACCACCCTGGCCAACACATAGCCCCTGAAATACATCCCAAAGCACTCTGTCTAAGCTCTTATTAACTGACATGACTGGGCTCTCATTTCCTTCCCGAGACTACACTAAAAAAAAGCCAGTGGGAAGCACATCCTGCAACTGACGCATTCTTAAAAGTGCAGTATGTTCAATGATCCTCATAACCACTGCTCTACTTCAAGCGGAGGAAAAATTCAGTTTAGAGGAACATGTCACAGAGCCTTTAATTTGAATGAGAAGGGCAAAAGCTCACCGACAGGACTGCTGAAAGCTAAAGCAATGGGGTGACTGACTAAATTGAAAGGCAAAAATCCCTCCCCTTTGACTATAAATCAAATAAAGGTGAAAATTAAGCACAGGACAAGAAATTAATCCCAAATATCAGATATTTAGACTATTTTCCTGCCTATAAAGTGTTTTTGGCTCCATCAAGTGTCTGCGACACCAGCTATCTCATAGTTGTGTTTATTAACTAGTATTTCAGGTTCTTCCTGATCATCTTTGGAACCCCTTGATGTAGGGAAATAAGGTGCTCTGGCGTCTCTGTCCTAGCTATAGAGATCAAACAACTGGAACCTTGAAGAGTGGCTGGGGTGATCCCTCTCACTACTCTTGCTCAGAGGCTGAGGAGAATGTGGAGCTACCTTAACTGAGGTCCCCTGCAAACCCAGAGATCCACTCTGCCTGGCATTCAAGAAGAATGTGTCACTCTAACGGTCCAAGCGGTTGGCAGCAGGCACAGTACTCTCACAGAGGAGAGTACTGGTCACAGTACTGTGAAAGCTTTGCTGTTGGGAAAGATGGCACCCAGGACAAACAAATGAAGGCCATCAGGATCGGAGTCCTGGATACTGGTGATGTTGATACTAGGAGCGTCAGTGCCACGGACTCTACCAGGTGAGACATGCACCAAATGTGGTCTCAAAGTTCAGGGACTGGTACATGAAGGAGTGTCAATGGGACTACTCTTACCCATGACCTGTCCTTAAAAAAGGGGGGAGAGAAGAGGGGCCAGGATGGGGAGACTTCAGCTTTTTTCTATGAGGTGCAGGTGAACATAAGCTAGTTTTATACTCCTTCCTCCCCTAACCACAACTTATTGCCAATCTGAGGACATCTTAGATACAAGTCCTGGAGCACTGAAGTTCATGGTCTAACTGATCACCATATTTGGGGTGCGGAAGGAATTCCTCCACACCTTAGATTGGCTGGGAACCTGGGGGATTTTTTGCCTTCCTGTGCAGCATAACCATTGGTCACTCACAGGTCTGAATTAAACAGAGTCCTGTGGCACTTTTTAAGACTAACCAATTTATTTATCACATGAGCCTCCGTGGGAGAGATCCCACTTCGTCAACATCTTGAAAACAGAAGAATAAGTTTCTATTTTCAAGCATCTGATGAAGTGGGATCTCTCCCATGAAAGCTCAGGCAATGAATAAATTTGTTAGTCTTTAACAGTGCCACAGGACTCATTGTTTGTTTTGCTGAACTAGACTCACATGGATACCCCACTGGAACTTGTCAACATGCAAGGTTTAAATTAGTGTAAGTGGTGAAATTCTCTGTAACTTGACAGCTTTAAACCATGGTTTGAAGACTTCAGTAACTCAGCCAGAGGTTAGGGGTGTATTTCAGGAGAAGGTGAAGTTCTGTAGTCTGCAATATGCAGGTGGTCCTTCTGACCTTAAAAATCTACGAGTCTATGAGAAGAGGGTTGTTCTAGTTTGTCAGCCTCTCTACCATATATCCAATAAGGGTCACACAAATCGCATTAACAAAATAAGTTTAAGGTGAGTCCCCCTAGCCTTTTGCTTTTCCTTAGAGAATGAAGTACAAACAGCACATTCCTCAGGAAACCTCCTTCACCATATACCAGTCATTAAGTGTCATTACTGCATCACAAGACATGGCTTTTAAAACACGGAGAATTCAGCTCTTCTGTAAGGGCAGAACCCAGTACTTGAACAGTCTCACAGCCAGTCACGAGAGGATTCTTTGAACTGGGAAAAAGCTAATAACTAAGAACTAACTTTCTAAAACTATGTACAAGAAAAAAAACAAGTGCACAGTGAGCAAGAGGGGCAGGGATCCATCTCCCAACCAGAGGCAGTAGAAAGGAATTGAGAAACAGCTGAGCCAACGTACGTTGCTGGCCAAATGATTCCAAACTTGAGCACATGTGCACGAAGAGTGGACAGAAACTATATGGCCTTAAAGAACTACTGAATGTTTTTAAAATCCAGTTGTGCTTTTATAGTTGATGCTGCTTGTTTGTTTCCCATGTTTCTCTCAAGCGTGGACTATGGAAGTAGAAAGGTCAGTTTCGTATTTGTTTTAGTTTCTAAATAATTCTTCTTTCTGGTTCTGCATTGGGAAAATGTGGCAACGTTTGAACTAAATACGCTCCAGAAATATGTTTAATTACAGTTTTCTCAAAGTGAATACAAGTCAGAGCTAGTATAGTGATTTTCAGTTTTATATTAAAAAGATTGTCTACCAGAGCATGTCCCTTTTTATAAGCAATTACAAGGGCTGTGGAACAGAGAAAGAGCTTCCTTAGGAATGAAATATGAACTGTGTCAATCACTTGGAAGTAAAATTTTCAACAGTGCCTAAGTCACTTGGGAATCATTTCTTAAAATAGAATTTAGGGGCCTAAATCCTTCATTCATGTCAACATTTTACTATTTTATCTCTAGTAACAAAAAATGCACAAAATGGGACGAAATGGTGGAACAACTCACCTGATTTCTTTCAGTCCTTCTTTCTGAATAACTTGAAGAATTTCTTTATGGCTCATAGGTGTATTGGGATATTTCTCCAGGACCTGGCATGTAAAAACAGATTAAGAGGACAAATTACTTACCTGCAGTGTTTTTTAAAAAAACAAAAGATTTTAAATAGATAAATCCACAATTAGCCCTTTCACATCTCCATAGAGTACATTCAAAGAAGGGAGTTACTGGGTTGCAGGAATGTCTTCCCTACCCTTTGACCCCGGGTTATAATTGCCAGCCTTGGCAGTGGATTAAATACATAAACACTGCATCATAGCTTCAAATTTCTTTTAATCACTTAAAACTTAAAGTCATTCTGATTCTCTGCCTTTACTCAAGCGGCTGGACAAACCTGGTGGGGTCTATTTAGACTATACCTTCAGAAAACTTACAAATGCAAAAAAAGAAAAGTTGTGACAGAAGGACACCTCTTTTAGCACGTATATGGGGAAAGGATGAGTTTATAGTGAAAGTGAATGGGGGTGGGGGGGGGTCATGGAGCTAGGTGAACACCCTCTATTACCTCACCAGACTGCTGTGAAGTAACTGACCACTGGATCCCAGGCTCTTCACGCCTACAGAGACTAGGAGTCATCACCCTTTCTTGGGGTCCATTTCCTCTGGCACCTCCACCTGAGAGATGAGACCTCACAGTCCTAACCACGCACCCCTAACTCCTTCAGGCCTGGCCCCACAGCTCAGCACACCGTCACTCCGAATGCTATCCAAAGGTGGAAGTTGTCTGGTTTACAGTTCATCCCTGGCTTAAAGGGTCAGTGTTGTAAAAACAGACTAAGACAGACATACATTTGGTAATCAATTTACCAAGGATCATGGAGAATTCACCATCGCTTATAATTTTTTAATCAAGATTCAGTGTTTTTCTAAAAGATCTGATCTCATAATTATTGTGAGGAAATTTAAGGTTTTCATTAAGTTTGTATTACATAATTACTCAATTTCGGCTTCAATGCTTTTTGTTGTATTTTAATTCTTCTTCTGTGTGTTCCAAACAACACATTTCTAACCTGTCTCTCCAACACTCATTTCCTAGTTTGCTTGTTATGGCATTGAGTAGGCTGATGTCTATGTAACTGGAATTTCCTCTAACTGTTGAATGTTAGACAGTGCGAGGGTCATGTTAACACCTTTGATTCTTTGGGCCCATATATTCCATCAACAAACAGCACATGACAGATTTAACACATAAAACGCACTTTGCACAGGTTTCCAAAAATGACTCCTCTTTCTTCAGCAGCACAAAAGTAATAAACCCAATACATACAGTGTGTTTCACTTTCCTCAACACTCTGGAGCAGTGATACACACACTCAAATACACAAGTGGCTCTTCAGTGTATCTCCTGCTGTTCTTTGCAGCATGCAATATTACAACACTGTGTTTTAATTATTAACAACCTAAGTTGTTAACCAGCCAGGATGCTTTTACTATGTTATTAACCAACTGACAATAAAATACTTGACCAGTCATTTTGCTGTGAGAATATTATATAAAGATAGTAAATGTAACACATTCACATCACTATGGCTTTGAGTAATGATCATTAATTTGACTCCTGAACCACTGAGGTCTAAGCGTCACTGCTATAGAATATACTTTCGACAGATGTCTACGTCCCCCATGGGCATCCAAGACTTTTACTGCAGTTCATGACTTCACTTCTGAACCATGGAGCTTTTCATCCTCGCTAACTCAACTTGTGTTTTCTGACCTTGGCTATCACACAGGTGAACTGAGCTCTTCTCCTATGAAAGCTTCCCCTCTTCGCCTCCCGCACTCCACCCAAAGCTTCTTGTGTCTGAGTCGCTCAAGTTTTGTGTGGCAGCACCAATACTCAGTTCCTTTGTTCTGATGCTAGAGATTTTCCACTACGCTAAATGCCATCTGTTGAAGGGCAGAAGGGTATCAGCCCTCTGAGAGGAGCTAACCCCATTGTCCCAGTATGTTTCTATATGAATAGCCAACCATTTAGATTTAATGACAGATTTCTGTCCCTTGTCTGGCAGAGATGACACAGCCCTATCAGCCTATGATAGAATCCACATGCATATCGTCATTCAATGATACTATGAAAACTGCTATAATCAACCAGGCTTTTTAAGCTGTAGACAGATTACCCAAATCACCACAGCAAGGCTGGGAAGAGAAAGGATGAAAAGAAAAACCTGCTGTTTAGATGGGACCACAAACATTCTTCCTTCTTCCAGAAGGGTAAATAATCTACACTGATAAACATTTCTAGAAGGACTGAGACAGTGTCCCAGCTCATCAGAAGTAGATCGAGATACAGCAATCTATATATGCAATACTGCAATTCTTCTATAGCATCAAGCCACGTACCCTGAAAAAGCTCCAACTGATACAAAATGCAGCAACCATTTTGCTTAGCAACACAGATCAGTGCTACCACCACCCCAAGTCAAATCTCCCCTTGCAACCATTCCATTATTGCAGGGTAACACAACTAGCCGTCTACCAACAACGTGAGTCAAACCATGGAAGATTAGTGCTCAAGAGATCTTGGGAGGTCATCTAGGCCAATGGTTTTCAAACGCATGGTTGGGACCAAGCACTGGATCACAGACACTCAGGCACTGGGTGCGGCAGCCCCTGCTGCCGCCGCCAAAGGACTGGAATGCATTGCTCAAAGATGTCATTTTTGGGCCTTGGGCATAAATTATTTTTTTTCAACTGGGTCCCAAGGAAAAAGTTTGAAAAACCAACGATCTAGTCCAACTTCCTGCTCAAAGCAACCAACCCCAACTAGATCATTCTAGCCAGGACTCTTGTCAAGACAGGCCCTAAAAACATCTTAAGGATGGAAATTCCTCCACCTCTCTGGATTACCCATTCCAGTGCTTCCATACCCTCCAAGTGAAAAAGTTTTTCCAAATGCCAGGGCTTGACAAAACCCGGATGCCAGATTGTCATGGCAACCTAGGTTCGTAGCCTGGCTCTGCTGCAGAAATGCAGTGGAGGAGCGCTCTCTGGCAACTAAAAATAAACTGCTGGTGCCTAGCTGGAAGCCAATGTTGTCAAGTCCTGCCTAATATCCAACCTAGACTTCTTCCACTGCAACTTAGGACCATGGCTCCTTGCTCTGTCATCTGCCACCACCGAGAACAGCCTAGCTCCATCTTCCTCAAAATCCCCCTTCAGGTAGTTGAAGGCTATCATCAAATCCCCCCTCACTCTTTTCTTCTGTTCTGCAGACTAAACAAGTCCAGTTCATTCAGGCACTCCTCATAAGCCATGTGCCTCAGCCCCCTAATCATTTTCACTACCCTCCACTGGCCTCTGTCTAATTTGTCCACATCCTCCTGTAGTGGGGGGCTCAAAACTGGACACAGTATTCCAGATGTGGCCTAACCAGTACTGAAGAGGGGAATAATCACATCCCTCCATCTGCTGGCCATGCTTCTACTAATGCAGCCCATTATGCCATTAGCCTTCTTGGCAAAAAGGAACCGCTGACTTGTATCCAGTTTCTCATGCATTGCAACCCACACGTCCTTTCCTGCATAACTGCTGCTTAGCCAGTTGGTCCCCAGTCTGTAACAGTGCCTGGGATTCTTCCGTCCTAACGGCAGGACTCTGCACTTCTCCTTGTTGAATCTCACAAGATTTCTTTTGGCCCAATCCTCCAGTTTGTCTAGGTCACTCTATACCCTATCACTACAATCCAGGGCATCTACCTCTCCCCATCTTAGTGTCATTCACAAAGTTGCTGAGGGTGCAATACACCTTATCATTCAAATCATTAATGAATATGTTGATCAAAACTGGCCCCAAGACGGACGCCTGGGGCACTCTGCTTGATACCAGCTGCCAACTTGACGTTGAGCCATTTATCACTACCCACTGAGCCCAATGATCTAGCCAGCCTTTTATCCACCTTACGGTCCATTCATCCAACCCAAACTACTTCAACTTGCTGTTAGAATACTATGAAAGACCGTACCAAAAGCTTTGCTGAAGTCTAGGTATATAATGTCTACCACTTTCCCCACATCCACAGAACCAGTTATCTCATCATAGAAGGCAATCACATTAGTCAGGCATGACTTTCCCTCGGTAAATCTGTGCTGACTGCTCCTGACTACCTTCCTCTGCTTCCAAATGGATTCCTTGAGAACCTGCTCCATGATTTTTCTGGTAACTGAGGTGAGGCTGACTGTCTGTAATTCTCCGGATCCTCCTTTTCCCCTCTTTTAAAGATGGGCACTATATTTGGCTTTTTCCATTCACCCGGGGCATCCTCCAATCACCACGAGTTTTCAAAGATAACGGCTCTTGAATGACATCAGCCAACTCCCCTCAGATGCACTGCATCCAGCACCATAGACTTGTGCGTGTCCAGCTTCTCTAAATAATCCTGCACCTGCTGTTTCCCCACTGAGGGCCTCCCACTGCCTTTCCCTACTCTACTACCCAGTGCAGTAGTCTGGGAGATGACCTTGTCTGTGAAGATAGGTTAAAAAAAGTACTGAGTACTTCAGTTTTGTCACATCATCATGTCACCAGGTTTCCTCCCCCATTCAGTAGAGCGCCCACACTTTTCCTGACTTCCTTCTTGTTGCAACTTCCTGCAGAAACTCTTCATGTCTCTTGCTAGCTGCAACTCCAATTGTGCTTTGGCTTTCCTGATTTCACTCCTGCATGCTTGAGCCATATTTTTATGCTCCCTCCTAATCATCTGTTCAAGTTTCCACTTGTACACTTTTTGTGTGTGTTTAAGCTCACCGAAGATTTCTCTGTGAAGCCATGCTGCTCGCTGCCAAATTTGCTGTTCTTTCTTCATGACCACTGGAAACAACTGCTCTTCTCTTTCATGAGCAGTAGAAACAACTTTTGCAAGAGCAAGGTAACAGATGTGGAATTTGCTGCCAGAAGAACTCGGAATAACTACTAAATGCATCCCCCCCCCCCTTCCAAACTAAATGAGAAGCTTGTGTCTTCAGCTTGGCTTTTCCACAATAATCTCTTTCATACATACAAGACACTATAAAGTTACCGTAGTCCAACAGTTTTTCCTACTGAGTGGGAAGGAAGAAATATTGGTGTTTTTGAAGACTTGGTAAGTCTTCAGAGAATACAATGACAGAATTAACTAAAAGTACCTATACAGAACTGAGTGAAATGGATGTCCAAACCCTTCACAGCTACCAGAAAATGGATATTTGACTACAAGAACGTGATTAGCAACTCAGTATTTGCAATGTGGCTAAGTAAAATATGACCTGGAATGATTTTTTAGTATATAATTGAGCTGGTTGCTTTTTTGATGAATAAAGATTTCTCCCTAGTCCCTCTCCCCAAGGTCTACAAAATAATAAAAGCAGCATGCCAACCCAAGTTAGTGGGCACAGGCCACCTGCAATTGTCACCGCTAAATACACGGCGGAACAGATTTTTTAACCTAAACAGTTAACATACACTTCAGTCCATTAACACCTTTCCAGTCTCAGGGAGAAAGGAAAAGAAAGCTGGGTGGAGGGGTTAAGTGGGTTATAATAAATCATAAATCCAGTGTGACAAGGTGGGTGATGTAATATCTTTTATTCAACCAACTTCTAGTGCTGAGATTCTTTTGAGTTTAACAGAGCTTTTTGTAAGTCTGACAGCATCTCTCTCTCTCCAACAGAAGTTGGCCCAGCAAAACCTATTACCTCATCCATCTTGTCTCTAACATTTTGGGACCAACACACCTACAACACTGCATAGTCACTATTATAAATAGTGACACCAGACGACCTAGACATAAAAGTACAGTGGATATCACGTATTTCTTCTCCCATCTCCCAAGCACACCTAGTTACCAATGCCTAGAAAAAACCAACCGCAGTTACATAACAAGAGCAAGTTCTGTAGCTGTTAGAACTTGTTACTTCACATTCCACAACCAGCTCAGTGAAATTAGACCATTTTCTTTCTTGCAAAAGAAAGAAAGAAAGAAAGAAAGAAAGAAAGAAAGAAAGAAAGAAAGCAAGCAATCAGACAATAACTGCTGCTGCGTCTCAGATTCACTCTGCCCACAACAAGCAGGGACTTTCTAGGGAAGATGAAAAGGCTCAGTATTAGAGGGATCATTTCCTGATGTGACTGAGTTTTTTAGTACCGCTACCAATACAAACATGAAAGCAAGCCAATGAGACCAAAAGACAAACAAGAAGGGGAAAAGAAGAGGAAGAAAAGTAGTGAAACAGCAGCGAAAGGAAACAAATGATTTTAAACGGTTCTGCTGTACCTTAAGCACATGCCAGTATGCCAGGCATTAGTATACATCTAACCTGGGGGAGGATAGCTTCTCCTACAGTTTAAGTTCATGGCTACCTTTAAGCAGTGAACTGTCCTGCTGCCAGAGACCAGCTGAAGAACACCTGAATGTGAATCATGCGTGACCCCTAGTGGCCACCCAGTCTATAGCCACATGGCCAAGGCAATAAATCCACACCACCGAATCCCACATGGGCTGATAGGAAGAATTAACTAACCTGGATCAGGAGCTTTCTTTTTTTTATTTCTGTGACTATATTCTTAAAAGCAGGGATAAAAGCTCGGCTTGTTCAACACCAACATGAGATACTATACATGTCAGACACTCCCCTGCATTTAATTTCCTCCCATTCTGTATGTTTCCCACCTTCAAAGCATCTGACGAAGTGGGATTTTCTCCCACGAAAGCTCATGCGATAAATAAATCTCTTAGTCTTTAAAAGTGCTCCAGGACTCTGTTGTTTTTTTGTACGTAATATGTGGTGCAGAACTTTCATGAAAGGATCATACCTCTTCCAATTCTTTTTTGATCAATGATGAAAAAGTTAATACTAATATTTAAAAGTAGCACAATTAAACTGTAGAATCAACTGTCAATTGAGACAGCTACCAGAGAGAGCGCTGCTGCACAGCACACTCAAAACGATCTCCTTGCACTTGCAATCCTGTCTAGATCTCTGTCTCTTCAGCAAAGGCAGCTTTAGCCAAAAGGCTTTTCTTCTCATGCCTATGAGTGCCGTTGCAGCTTTCAAAGCAGGCTGACCTTCTTTACCTCCGTGCACTGTTTTGAAAGCTCACATAAAATGAGCAACACTCAGACACCTGCAAACTGTACTGGATTTGAGAAGGGAGTTCTAGAGTAACAGAGACATTTCTAAGCCACTTGCCTTCAGCTATGCTCTGGTAGTAACAGTGGTATCAGCGTTAGTTCGGGACACCAGTATCAGACTAAACAGCTTCCCGCCTGCTCCCAATACTGCTTTACGGACAATTTCATTACTTCAACCAAGTGTTTAATCATCCATGGGGCTCAAATGTTGGTTTAATCAGATGTTGACTTTAGAAGCAAGGATACAGTCCTCTCCAGGATTCCCCCCGTCATCTTGGTACTGCAGGTTAGGCCATCTTTCAGATCAGCCAACAAGATGATCAGAAATAACAGCTTAAGAGAATCTGCTCTTTATACAGCATATGCCATTAGGTGTTTGTCAGCTTTCAGAAGTCAGGACTGAGCAAATCACTCAACTGTGCCACAGTTCTGGGATTCCATGGAGCTTTCAGGAGCAGAGGGGCAGACTGTCCACTCACTCACTGGCAGTCATCAAAAAGCAGATTTCTGTTCCAAGCAAGGAATCAAACACTCCCAGGAGAAGGAGTTTTGTAAACCTGCCCTCTGCACTATTATGGAGTGAGAAATTTGTTACACCAATCACAACTAAAGATGAAAGCTTCATTAAATCTAAAAGGCAGATAAACTCCATCCCCAGCAGATAGACCTGAGGAAAAAAGTAGCAGAAAGTCTCCTCTGGATACAAACACTACCTGGAGGAACAAAATGCTGAGCACCGATAGAGAACTTTACATCTCCAAATACTTCAACCTCTTAAGTTCCAGAAGGGTAGCCGCATTAGTCTAGTTCAACAAAACAAACAAGGAGCTCTGTGGCACTTTTAAAGACTAACAAATGTATTTATCACATGAGCGTTCATGGGTAGACTCCCACCTCCTCAGATGCATGAAATGGAGATTACAGTATGATGGGGACGTATAAATGCAGACGGGTAAGTCACAAGGTCAATTCAGAATTATTTCAGCAAACCAAGCAAGCTGTTTGGATTCAAACAAACAATGTGGAATAGCAGGTAAGAAGGTGGGAAGGTTAAGAGAGAGAAAGATCATCTTTTAACCTTCACAACACCTGTGCAATCCCCAACCATCACCACCAATGCAAATGGTGAAGTTAAAACAACATACCCAAGGCCACAGTAGGGTGATTTGTGTGTTTACATCAGACTCAGTATACATATTGTAGTAGGTCTTTACTTTTTAATACTCAAATTGCTGAAGTGGATGTTTTGTTCTTGTTCCTTTAATTAGAGGTTGAGAACTGAAGGAGAAAATGACTTATTGAAGTAAATCAAGACCAAAAAGGACTAAGGAATTTCCCTAAGTTATATGCTACCTCATGTAGAGTAGTGTTTGCATTATTGTTGCCGCAGCTCAGAAAGGAAGTTGCACAATTTGAGATGATTCAAAGATGCACAACAAAAGACTTTAAGAGAATGGGGGGGAAAAAACTGAAGAGACTGAAATATTTTAGGACTGTCTATCTCAGAAAGGAGAGCAGTAAGACGGTACATGATAGAAAGCAGTGAATGCAATAGAGAAGAAACTGGGAACTTCTGTTCTCCCTGACAGTAAGGGGGACACTGAATGAAGCTGAAAGGTAAATTCAAAACTGGAAAGAGGAAATACTTCTTCAAACAATGCATAATTAGACTTTGGAAATCACTGCCTCAAGACATCACTGAGACAGACTTTGAATCTTGCTAACAGGGACTGAACACTTTTATGGTTGATGTTTTAGAAAGTTAATGCTAACAATTTTGGAAGGGATATTAAACCTTGTGCTTCAGGGTTTAATCTTAACAACTGGAATAAAAGGACCATCTAATATTGGGTACACACTATGTCACATTTCCATACTGTAGGGTACTTGCATTTTCATCTGAAGCATCTGGTAGTAGCCACTACCAAAGACAGAATACTGATCCAGATGGACTTTGGAACTAATCTACTCTAGCAATTCCTCCATTTCTATATTCCACACTTAAAATGTTCATCTACATCAAGGATGTCAAGCTTTAGGGCTTTGTCAACATCCTTCCTTGTGAGGACACCACAAAGTCAGAACCATAAAATTGGTAAGAAAGTAGCCCATGCTATATTTACAGCCAGCACTTCGATATATTGAACCATTTTAACCCCACCACTGACGTTCCTGGTGGACTGGTGTCCAATCCACAATTGCCATTGTTGCTTCTTAATAGTCTGAGGAGCATTCAGTGAGACATGAAGAACTAAACATGGACTTTATCCATGGAAATGATCCCTTCATGTCAGGGAGGGGCAAACTTTCACTGTTTTGATCCCCTGCTTTATGCATTCTGGGGATATAGGCTTCAGGACTGTCCATTTGCCATACCTCCATAGCACTAACTGATATTTAAAATACATTTCATAAGTCATAAGGATGAGTGAGTTGGTTTTGAATCATAGCTGCCCATCCTCCCTCTGCAAGTGCTTCAAGGTTCTTCTGAACAGCGGAAGCTGAGAATATTTAGACAGTTCCGCAGTCAGAGCATCCCCTTTTCCAACCAGTAGTATCAGGGATGGCATTAGCGACCCCACTAAGCAAGTCCAGGACTACCTAACCCTGAGCAATGGATGCCTGTCTGAAGCCTCTGGCCACACCATCTGATTGGCTTTGGCAGCTCATGAAAATTCACTGAACTATGGGGTTTTTTCTGGCGAAAGCGAGTCCTGATACTGCCATGAGCTATACAGCGAGGTCAATAAAAGCAAAGCACGGAAGGCAGTAAAACAAACAGCAACAACATTAACAACGATCTTGGGTCAAAATAATCTTGGCAAGAGGCCATTCAATCACCTACTGAGTCAGTATCTGTATCAGGGTGAGGAAAAAAAAAAGATACTTGGAATTCTTCACAGGTACGTAATACCTCTTATCTGCTCTCTAATCGTTGGCAGGATCGTGGCAGGTGTCTGCCAAATTTGTTCGGCAGGTTCTAATAAGGCAGTGTCCATAGGTAACACAATCTTTGTTGATGAAGTGGTGTGCAAAATATTTAGCAACTTGTGTTGGGATTCATTCACTTCTTGCATGGGGATTTCCACTGATTCTGCAACCCTCTTGAAGAGCTCTTGGAATTGTTTAAATTCATCTGATGATGATGGATGATGATGATTGATGATTGATGATGATCTCTTCTGGGAGCAATGTGTGATCATGAGGAGGAGAGGGTGAATATGGCATCTCTGCTTCCTCATCTTCCTGTGACTGAGGTTCCAGTGGAGTAGAAGGCTGTTTGTCAGGTCTTTTGTATGCTCGACATGTCAATGGCATACCATGTAAGGTATATGGAGACCATGGTTCCCACGTATGCCACGGAGGAGGGTAGGATGTGGGTACCATGCCACCATGGGTAAGGTGGTAAATCCTGATAGAGCCTTCTATAATTAGGTCTGTAATGTGGGTGAGGGTAGGAGTGCATCATAGTCACTTCCTCCTCCTCCTCCTCCTCCTCCTCCTCACTTGAAGTGGGCAGAGGGGAAATCGTTCCATGCCCTGAGAGTTGTGATGGGGACTCCTCCATGTCGTGCACAAGTTGCACCGGAGGGGGAAACGGGAGTTCAGTCCCTATGTCAAGATGCTTCCTCTTCTCAGAACGTTTGCAGGAAGCAGCCGGTGCTGAGTTTTGCTGACCAGAGAATGCTGCGGTGCTGCTGCGTTATACTGCACTGTTGTCAGGGGCGCATTATTGGCCAACTCAGACTGGGATGTTGGTGCCTGTATAGCGAGTGTCTGAACGCCTACTGCTTGTGGTGCCAAAGCCCTATTCAGTGTCGAGGTTTGAGTTCAGCCCTGATAGCCGGTCATTTAGCCATTTGAATTATAGAGGATTACGGCTGGTTTGTTCTATGAATCGGACCAGATACGGTCAGGAATGACATTTTATCATGTCCGTCACCTTGTGTACGGGGAGCCTCTTTGGTACAGGTATCATCCGGAGAGACAGAAGTCATTCTCTTCCTTTTTCTTGCAGCGTGCTTAGGCTCTGGGGAGGTTGAGTGTCCCTAGCCAGGGTCAGACACCAGCCGCAGAGATTTTTCCCCTCAGTAGCCTCAAGTCTCTGTCTTTCTTGGCTCTCGTGCTTAAGTTTTGGCAGTGGGGGCACTTTTGTGAAACATGCCCCTCACCCAAACATCTTATACACACTGAATGACCGTCGGAAGCTGGTATGGATTGGAAGTTAGGGTAAGGGCCTTGGAGTAATTTTTAGAATTTTGTATTACAAAACAATTTGTATTTAAAAGTTAATTTGGAGATTATGCTAATATTTGTGCCTGATTCATTTATCATCAGTGTTTGGTTAAGGGGAGTACAGGTTGTTGCAAGATGTGATGTAGAACGTTTGAGACACAGCAACACGTGGAGCAAACAAGGAGTCCTGGGGCACTTTTAAAGACTAAAATTTATTTAACGCATGAGCTTTTGTGGGAGAAAATCCCACTTCATCAGATGATTCAAGCTAATGCGATAAATAAATTTGTTAGCTTTTAAAAGCGTCATTAGACTCCTCCTTTGTTTTTGCTGAACTAGACTAACACAGCTACCCCTTTACAACTTAGCAACATGTGGATGATAAGATATCAGAACTTGACTTAAATTTTCCCAGAAACAGCTTCACTCTCAAAAGATGTCAACGTTCAGAATTTGGGGACTAGCTGCTGTGTTATTAAAAAGCTGTAGAGTCTCTAGCCTGTAGGGAACTAGCTTTAATTCAGCCCAGAGATTAAAAATTGTTCCTATACAAGCATCCCAGTTCTGGCACCCATATCTGTCTCTGTCACACCACCACCACCACCCTTTCCACTACGCTGCAAGCTCCAATTGTCATGTGCCTGTCTGTACATGCCCAGCCCAGTCCATGCAGCCCTGATCTCAGTCAGCTGAGCCCCCTAGTGAGGGCTCCTGCAGCAGAATCCAAAAAATCCCCTTACTCATTATAGGTCTGTCAACTGCCCAAACAATAACTGTCAAACACGTTTTTAAAAGTCCTGAGACCAAACCTCATGATTATTGGGGGGGGAGGGGGAATATTTCATTTATAATTTTTTAATTTCTGAAGTTCGTAAAAGATATCACATCTGCTTCATCCAGGTAAAGCTTTTCTTCTTGCCTTTGGAGATCATTTTCCACAAAACAAACAAATGTACTGTTTGGAATTTCTTGATCCTATGCAGGGGTAGAACTCCTACCACTCCGTAGGTGGAAATTCCCACACCAGCCACTCATGCCTCTTGCAAAACGTACTATTAAATCACAAATTAAGTCCTCAACTTAAACAGTTATTCAATTCATGCCTTTGGACACACAGTCTGGTCTCTAGAGATGAGTGTGCATTACTGCAGTCACTCAGCTTCTATACCAGGAAAACTACCACACACTGTTCTGCTGATCAATGAGAACTAACCCATTTTCCAGCCACAGTTTTACCAAATGAGGAGAGCTAGTTTAGAAATCAATTGAAAACTAAGCTGCTGTGTTTCCAGTGGGGCCATACAGAAATTGGTTCTAGGCCCTATGTAAGTTAGGGTTTTAAATGGATGCCCTGTAAGAAAAGATAAAATCACAAATAAAGTTTGCAGGTGACAAAAATGGGAGAGTAGTAAATAATGAAGAGGACAGTGTGATCTGGATAACGCGGTAAACTGGCCACAAGTGAACAACATGTGTTTTCATGGGGCTACATGTAAGTGGAACAGAGAATTCAAGATGGAGGACTGTATCCTGGGAAGCAGCAGAGGCAGCCTTTGGCTATTGGGGGCCTTAGGCAAAGGCCCATTGCAGGGCCCCCTATAGATCCACAGGGCCCCAACTCCCTGATGCCAGCCCTCCCTGCAGCCCCAGCTCCCCGCCAACAGCCTGCCAGTGCACATTATGACTCCATTCCGCATCCCCCTTCTTGGAGCAGCGGGATGTGCCCTGGACACCAAGCCAGAGAGCTCTGCTAATCCCCACAGCCCATCCCTTGCCCTTTCCTTCAGCCTCCTTGGCAACCTTTATCAGCAGGTAAGATGCTCCTTAGCCACAACCCGCCTTCGCCCACCGCAGTACTTCCCTCACTGATGCCTCCTCTACTTGCAGAAGCCTCTTCAGACAGAAGGTGGCCCTTGACTTGGGCATTTCCCTGAATGAAGTTCAAGACCAACCGGACCAATTGTTGTACATTCTCCAGCCCCAGGGCCCAACACATATAGCTCTTCCCATTCACAACACCATTCTACAACTCACACAGGCAGTGTGGCTCACACCAGCATCATGTGCTTCCACACCCAAGGGCGTAACGCAGGTACACTGTGCCAGCTAAGAGGGCTGACTTTCTGTTTTCCCTTCCCCAACGGCCTCACAGATTGGGCACGCAACCACAGAATGTGCATGCCAGTACTATACCTCTTCCACTCCTCCTTCCCCCAGACAAGGTAACAAAATACCTGGGCCTCACTGGCCATAAACCCTATTCCTCCATAGCCCTTCAATTCTGCATTTCTAACGATCAAGCTCTGCTAGTGAACTACACTTTCAACAATTTCACCAAACTGGCAAAATTTCTTGGAAGACATCCCGCAGGACAAACACAAGTAGTTCCAGGCCCTGTTGCACGAGAGCCACGTGACAGCCGAGTCAGCCGGCAGGCCATAGCGGATGCAGCAGACACATCCTCACTCCTGGCCGAAGAGATAGCGATAAGACATGACATGTGGCTCCAGTAATCTGATCCCAGAGAGAACCATTCCAGCGTCCAGGACCTCCTTTTTAATAAGAACAAGCTGTTCTTCACACATTCATTGAAGGACTCGCAAGCAACCCTTCAGGATCTATACCACTGCTACCACAGCAGCACCCAGCCCGGCCGTACCAACCTATTTACACTAGGTACCAGGAGCCAGCCCACCAGCATCCCCCCCCCCCCCCCGTGGCCAAAGCCATCTCGATGGCTCAATACTGACAATGCTCAAGAGCTAGAAACGCCCTCCTGTCACTGTCTGTGGCCCCCTTTGCCACCTTTGGGGACATCTTGCCATATTCACCCACCACTGGAGCAAGATTACCATGGATCGATGGGTATTGAAGATTGTGTGACACAGCTATTCAATAGAATTTCTTACCTTCTCACCCCAATGCCCAGTTTTCCAAAGGAAGCTCCACCCACCATACCCTCTTTCAACACAAGGCGAACACCCTCCTCAAGAAGGGTGCTATAAACCTGTAATTAGAAACTCCCTGTATTTTCTTATCCTGAAGAATAGAGGCCTCTAGCCTATCCTCGATCTCCACTTACTCAGTACTTCCATCAGGAAGAGCAAGTTCCATATGGTGATGCTCACTTCCACCATTTTCTCCCTCTCTGGAGGGCATGGCTTGTAGCCCTCGACATGGAAGACGCATATTTCCATATCAGTGTCCACAGGGCCCAACACAAGTTCCTCCGTTTACATGTGGCTGATGACCACTATCACATCAGAGTCCTTCCATTCAGCATCTCCACAGCCCCGGCTCTTCACTAGGATCTTTAAGGTCATAGCAGCCCACCTCCGTCAAGGGTGCCACTTTGTTTTCTCCTACTTGCATGACTGGCTACTGATGGCTCCATCCATCGCCGAAGTATGACAGCAGTCACAACCCTGCATTCGCGTCTTGCCTTGCTAGCCACCTAGGTCAACACGGGAAAATCCATGCTACACACGATGCAGACAATTCACTTCATCAGAGCATGCTTAGACTTGACTGCAGCATGCGCCTTCCTCTCAAGAGACCGACTCACCATCCTCACGGCCTCCATGAAGACCCTGTGCTGCACCCCACGCACAACTGTAAGTCCTTATCTCTGCCTTCTCGACCACATGGCTGCTTGCACTTCTGGGAGGCTGCATGAGTGCTTCCATATAGACTGCCTACAACCGTGGCGTCTCTCAATCTGCAGGCCCCATATAGACCACCTACACTCACCCTTGATCGTTCCCAGCTGGATCCACTCATCACCAACCTGGTGGACTGATCCTATCAAGGTGCTCCAAGGCTCTCCGTTCACCACTCCCGTGCCCCAGCCACCCTCAGCACAGATGACTCCCTGGCAGGCCATGCCATGCAAGGGAGGTGGACTCTCAGGGAAGTGCATGTGGACATCAACACAGAGGAGCTGCTCATGGTCCACTGGGCCTGCCATGCATTTCTGCCTCTCTTCTGCGATTGATACGTTCAGATCCTCTCAAACAACAGCACCACCACGGTGTACGTAAAAAGACAGGGCTGCATCAGACCCTGGTCACTTTGCAGGAAGGCCATCTGCCTCTGGAACTGGCGTCTCCACTACAACAGTGTGTCCCATGCAGCATACCTCCTCGGGGCACAGAACTCGCTGGCGGACGCACTTAGCACTTGATACCTCAACCACAGGTGAGAGCTCCATGGCCCTATGATCCGAGCCAACTGCTGGGCTGGTTCCACCTTCGACTGAAACTAGACCCACCCCATTGTACATAATATCCTTCCTATTAAAAATGTTACTGGTCTTAGCCAACAGATCCTTCCCGCTAGGCTGCAATTTCCCACATAACTAAGATGGTGTCTAATGCCACCTACCCAATTGCAGTTCAGCCTCCTATTCCGGTAGCAATTCCTCTACAGGCTGTTCCCAGGTCCATCCCTGAATAGATCCTTGGAAAATAAACCCAGGACATCACTAGCCTATCCAGACACACGGCCTGATGCTGGTTCATGCACCAGTCTGTTCTTGTGACTCTCTTCTGCCCGATTCAGTCCCGCTCCCAGCTCCTCTTCCTCTGATCTAGAAATTATACTGTCTGCTCAGAAGCCTGTCATGCAACTCTGCAGGCTCTGAGGCAAGCACTCGATCCAACTCTCGTAGTATGACAAGAAGACGGGGAGTTGCCACTTACTGTTGCCAACCTTAGCTTCGATGCAGAAGTTTTCTATATGTTTGATGCACTACCTGCACTGCACACCAGTTCACCTGATCCCCACTTTACAAGCCTTTTCAACGGCTTCCTACAATGCAGGTTTCAGACGCTTCTCCCACATTCATGCTTCCTGCATGACTCCTATCAGAGGTTAACCAGAACCTGATGTGTTCCTCTGGCCATGTAGCAGCATGCTGGGAGACATTTTGTAAGCTGTTTGGTAGAGCTGGGCTCAGCTGTTTAAAAATATGGAGTAGGCTGAATGGAATGAAGGATTAAATGCTAGCCCGGTGAATATAAATCAGCAGGTAGCTTTCAGTGCATAGGAAGCAAGTGGGAAGTAAGAAGGGCCAGAACATACAGGAACCAGGTTTTATGGGATGGTGTTGAAGGGCTACCTAACCAAGCTCAGTTACATGTGCTCCTCACTGCAAAGTGGGTAAGTAGAAGCATACTTTAAGGCAAGACATACAGTCTATCCCATAAGCCACACAAGCAAGCTCAGGCTCAAAGCATATGTAAGCACAGCCTTAAGAGTCTGCATGTGTATGGTAGGGTTGGGCTAAGACTCGTAAGAACACAGAGTACACCCTTAGTTTAGACATCCCACACAAATAAAACTCCCTCACTACAAACCACGGTCGCCTGGTCGCCATTTGTGCAGTAGTACTTGTAAATTGCTTCTTTCCTGTAGGGGTGGAGGGGATGCACTATTTGAATAACGAAGAAAATACAGAGGAAAAAAGTATAAAATAATTCTTTGCACTTCATCACACTCCTCACTTAATATTGCTCAATACCATTCACACAACTTGTCCTTCAAAAAGCTTTCTAGAATTCTATGCAATTGGGAGAAAAGAAGTTACTATGCGAGTAATGATTTGGTAGATCTCAAAAAGAGAAAAACGCTAATATACAGAATACAGGAAGCTGCACAAGAAACTGAGCCCTTGAAGAGGTAAACTTGAAAGCTTACCCTCTCAGGTAGAGTTCTGGGGGAAGATGTGTTTAAACTATGCAGAGAATCTGAGGGGGACAACACTGTTCATAGGGGCTGGGCAGGGGCCCTTGGGTGGCAGACCTACGGACTGAGCCAGACAGAACAGTCTGGTGAGTGGCCAGGAGGGGTGCTTAACTGGAATAGGTGACATACACCAGTTTGGCCTCATGTGGGTCAGCAAGCAAATGGCAATTAAAGGGTTGCTGGTGCCTTAATGCCACACAGCAGAATCAGTAATGGACGCCGCTCGAATGCTAAATCTACTCTCCATGGCTGGAAAATGAAGGCAGGTTACACCAATGTACTACTTGTTAATGTCGTTCTAACAAGCAAGACTACTATGCAGTCCCCAAAACCACCACTCTTCCAGTTTACTGGTCATTGGAACTGGAGACCTCTACCCTTCGCCATCAGGCCACTTTGGTTAACAAATATAATTTTTTTTTTTGGAAGCTCTGCATTTTACTACAAAACAGAATTAAGGCCATCATATCTTCTGGGTATCACAGGCCATTACGTTTCTCCCAGATGCATGCCTTTAGTTAGTCAAAAGCATGTCAGTCTAAGTGTTCTGATCTAATTGCATGTGATGTAACCAGAAGCATGGCTAACACTAGAGCACCATTGGGGTAGTCTAGCTGATAGGTTTTTCTGCCACCATCATCTACAAGACAGTAGCTGTGTTTCTCCACTGCTACTCCTATACGTTCTACAGATGCCACTTGTGTACTGAGTTAGCGAACGACATACCTTATGCCCACTGATTCACTTACAATAACTTTCCAATGAACAAGAAAACCAAACATGCTCCTCCCCCGAAAAAAGCTCTTCTACCAAAATGTTCTTTCAAGAAGCCTTAAGAACATAACAAAGGCCATACTGGATCCATCGATGGTCCTTCTAGCCCAGTATCCCGGATTCTGGAGGGGGCCAATGCCAGGTCACTCAGAGGGAATGAATGGAACAGGTGGACATGGCTTAATTTAAGTCGACAAATTGCCAGTGTAGACAAAGCCATACAGACTATTAGCCTGGCAACTACCTTATTGGAACAGTGCAAACAGAGAGAGCTGCTAGGGCGTCATCTCTCCAGCACTCTGCTACAAGCTTCGATAGTGAGCTCCTGCTGGCCATCATACTCCTCTGTAACCCGCCTGATGGAATTCAAGATCTGCAAAGAAAAACTGGTCTCCAAGCTATACTAGAGATCATTAGGTGCGCACTATTTGCAGACACTAGATTATGGCTTTAGACCTCCGGTTCCCAATCTTGGGGTTGCAAGCACATTCGGGGTCATAGCAAAATTAGAATCACAAGACACTCGACAGCTCCCAGTTGGGAGCACTGGGCAGCGCAGGATGGGGCTCCAGCCTGCTTGGGGCAGCAGCACTGGTGGTATACCAAGGAGCGGGTTGGGGGCCGGCCTGTGGGGGGCAGGAGGCACCAGGCTGGTCCTTCAGGACACACAGCGGATGGGGAGCACCAGCCCCTCCAACTGGCCCCATGTATCATGAAGGGCTAAGCCTGGCACGCCGCCCCCCAGGGTGGGAATGTAGGGCTGCCCCATCCGAGCTGGCATGTGCTGGGGCAGCCCTTCACGACAGGCAGGGGTGCAGGAGGCTGAGTGGCAGCTGCTCCCTCCCCACATGCATGCATGTCCTCAAGAGCCAGCCTGGCCCCCATGTCTGCGGGGCTGAAGTGGGAGAGGCGGGCACTGAGCGGAAGGTAACCGCGGGGGGCGAGGGGTAGCATTTGTCCCATCTCCCTCCGCCCAGCCTCATTCCCCTCTCTCTCTGGGGCAGCTGAGGAGCAGGAGAGATGGCGTGTCACAGCACTGGGTATGGTGGGGCTACCTGGGACAGGGAGGAGTGTGGCCATAATGTTGTGGAGGAGCCTAAGTGAGATCAAGGAGGACAATTACTGCAACGCACTAGAGAGGGGCAGCAGAACACAGCCTGCAGCCCAGGGGAAAAGGGATTGCAGTGGCTTCATTTTGTATCTTCTGGTGTCTGGGCTGATCGGAGAGCCAGAGCCACCCCTGGAAAAACAGACAGCATCAGGGAACAGCCTAGCTTACAGCAGTCTGTTGCTGGATACCTGTGTATAGCAGGAGTGCCCAGAATCTCTGCAGGGTGCCCCTTCACACAGTTTTCAATCTCAATTTAAGAAGCATGAAATCTAGGGTTGTTTAATACTACGGCCTCACTGTAACTCTAATCCCCAGTTAAAACAGAAATAAAGTGTCAGATAAATGGATTAATAACAATTTGGGATTTGTATTCCATGGTATTCCATTAAAAAAACGGTAACATGATTTGACATGTTTGAAATGAAAACTATAAATACCATAAACATTGCAATGCCATGACTTGTCTGCCGCAGTTGCCAAAAAATGTCCAGTGTTTAAGTAAAAAGTTAGGAACTCCTGCATCAGACAAAGCATGATGAACTAACCAACCCATTTAAACTCACTGGAAAACCATCTCCGCAGAGTGAGTGCAATACAGCAGCCTCTGCATGAGGAAGTTAAAGTAGGATTTGAATGCCTGAGATCTGAATGCTACATCCCAGGGGCGCCCCCTTAAAAGTGGCAACCACAGGAAAGCAGTGATGATTTTTCCATGACTTCAGGAAGAGAAAGATTGAGAAAGCATGAAACAGCCCTTGCGTATTTTGTACACTGTGAGAAGAATGAATGACAGTCTTGTCTACTGCGAGGTGACACATCCCATTCCCCAAAAGGATTTTCTCTGGTGAGTTTATTTCTTGGAAGGAGGCAAGAAAAGAGAGAGAACAGTTGTGACTGTGCAGCTATACGTGAACGTACACACGAGCGTAACACCCACACAGAGTGCCTCTACGCTCCAGTGCAAATGAAAAACACAGCGATAGAAGCAGTGGATTTGAATGCTCTGGTAAACAACTATGGATCTCAGGAGGTGTATTACATGTACTGAGGGACAGTTATTGGAACCCAGTCCTGTATCCATTTGCCAGACAAACCTCCCGCTCAAGTCACTCATGTGTCTCTTATTGCATATATAATCAAAGTATTCTTTGGATCACATTCTGTCCTCTTAGAATCACACATGTGTAATGACGAGCAGAACTCAGTTCTATTCTTTTCTTCGGTAAAGAAGTCTGCCGCAACTTTTCCATGAAAGGTTGGCATCTTGGAGGACGATTCGGATCTTTCTAGAGGAGTTGGAAACATGCTCAGACAGAACAAATGTGGGGAAAGGGGACTGCTTTTTGTGGTGACTTGTTTATAATTTCTCTGTATGTCCTATCTGTTCAATGAATATTACAGGACTTCCTATAGAGAACAGTTTGCCATCTCCCAAATGAAAATGGCCCTCCCAAAAAGAAATGATTAGGCTGGTCCTGTCTACGTTTAAAAGGAACCCTTTTATTTTCTGGGGAAGATTTCTCCTACAAGTGAATTAAATATATCAGGGGAGACCTGAAAATGTTTCCATTCCTTAGAAAAAGAATATTTGACAATCCTTTATTTACTCAAAGTCGACTTTATATGTCACTGTAGCCCTTTCCATGGCTCCTCCTGCTCAATGACTCCTTTACACTTTTAGCTGATCAGGTATGGTCCCGCCTCAGCAAGATTTTTCCCATTTGTAATCTAGTTAAACAAGATGTATATCTCATCATTGCCACTTTGTAAGAGACGATTGGTCCAGTTCAGTAGCTTAAAGACCCTTGAGGATCCACAACCTATATTTAAGGGGTCTCCAAAAGGCTCTGATACCATAGAACAGTGGGTTTCAACTTGTGGTCTGCAGACTATATCTAAGATTTTCAAAGGAAGCCACACCTCCATTCGAAATGTTTTAAGCGTCCACAAATGAAAAAAATATTGAAAATTACTGGTCTAGTTAGTCAGAGGCTGAAGAGTGAAACCCCCTAAAGTGCACCATACCAGCTATGCCGTGTTCAAGCCTGGAGGTTCGTTAGAAAAAATATTAAGGCATCTCTAAGCAAGAGCCAGATCAAAGGTTTTGTTTACAGTAATCAAGTTTATCTGCTCTCGACATATTTACTTAAGACTTGTTTTCTTACCCATCATGAGGAAGGAGAAAGAATTTTGACCTATTAGTGAATTTTCAGTGAACATTCTGAGTCCGGCACTCCCGTCACCACACTCTTGAACTCTTGCTATTTATTAACCGCCCCTGTAAATGAGGAATTAGGTTTACCGGTTCTCACTGAACTTTCTCTCACTCTGTCACACCTTGCCACTTGCAGGAAACCCCAGAACGCATAATACTGGCTTTATTTTCAAACAAACCAGGAGAGTCATGGTGTCCACGATGTGAAGGACACCTTAAAATTCACTAACAGGTCCTAAAACAGCTACTAAATCCATTTATCTGACACTTTACGTTTGTCTTCAGTTCTGGGTTCACTGACAGAAGCAGAAGATCAGAGTCCAGGATCAGGCAACATAATAGGTTTATTGGGATAAGCATGCAAACATCGATTACAGTTCTTCACACCAGTCATTTTTCTTCACCTACTTCCTGTTTACCCTCAGTTTTTATAATGTATCTTAACCAATTGTTTTCTTTAACATTAGAAGATAATTCATTAACCAACCCCTGTAACAATTCTCTAACCACTCATACCCCACCACGTTAGCTGATTACAATTAGTTATGGGACAGACAGAAACAATCCAAGAAGCGGGCAGAAATCGTCAGGACAGTGGGTACCATAATGAGCAAATAATACAAAGTGTATTCTACAACCACAACTGCTGACAAATGTTTAAAAACCAGACAGAATGCTACCCAAGTTTTCTTAAGCACTCCAGGGTCTTTTCTTTATCCAGAGGTGTTAGACTGTATAGCTTTCTAAGCAGCCTGGTACTGCCTTGTTTTAATACAATTTGTTTGGAATATGTGGATGTGAGCACACACTTCCCCATTTATAGCTGCCTCTGCTACTTTTATTTTGGTTAGCCAGCAAACAAGGACGCAGATTGGCACAGTGAGAGAAGGCCCATAAACAGGGCAGGCTCTGATTTTGATTCTTTGTTTTTATACCCCTGTAGCTAGCTAAGTAATAAGAACATACTTTAAAAAACATAAGAAAATCATAGCCCTTCACAGGCGGGCCTAAATATCTAACACATGACAGCTGACAAAAGTTGAACCTCACAAAGCACTGAAAAATCTGTCCTGTGTGTCCATGTTTGTTTCATGGCTTTGGACATTTTGTGTCTCAGTACGGTTGGATCTTGAAATCAAACAAGGCATTTAGTCCTGCAGTGAGGCAAGCCATTAAATCCTAGTACTTCCTCTCTGCAACCAAAATTCCACCTTCAACAACTAAAAGATTAGGTAATGATAGAGGGTTTCATTTCTAGGTGCTCATTATGTCCCGTTGAGAACAGAGCAAACAGTAACCTGTCTCTGCATTACAAACATTTAAAGAACAGCATCGTGTGTCTCCTGTGAAATTCCTCCTCACTAATTCTTACACAAGACAGTTTGTCGACATCGTCGGCATATTACATGCTGTATTTTGTCCTGGCAATACTTCAGTGAGGTGGTGGGGAGTGGGGAAGGAAGAGCTCTGAGAGGACTTGACCTAATTTCAAGTATCTTTTCTATTCATCTAAATAGGCAAGTGCTATTCGAGGTTTTAATCAGAAATGAGGTCAAAAACGAAAGGGCAGCATTGATGTAATCAGAGACCAAGAGCCATAAAATACATCTGCATATGACGTTTTAACTTAGAAAACTCACACTGTATGAAAGCTTGCTTCTTCTGACTGGCTGTTCCAGTGGAAGGAAGGGTGGCCAACCTTGTATTTTTGTTTTTACTGACATGAAGATCTGAAATTGTTGTTTTCTTTAGCTGACATAAGCTTTTTACTGGTTTATGGTAAAAATACCATAAACGATATTATAATGTCACAAAAAAGTGTACTCACTCACGATATTTTGTACACCAGAATTTGGAATTACACAAATGTTTTAGCTGCAGTTAATTGATCTCTTGGGTTCTTTGGGTATACGAAATAATAGAAATTATAACGGCATGATCTATAAAAAGGGAAAGAAGGACAACCCAGGGAATTATAGACCTGTCAGTCTAACCTCTGTACCAGGAAAAAGAATGGAGCAAATAATTAAGAACTCAATTAGCAAACATGTGGAAGAGAATGTGGTCTTAAGTGGTAGTCAGAATGGATTTGTCAAGAACAAATTGTGACAAACCAACCGTATAGCTTTCTATGATGGGGTAACAAGCCTTGCGGACAGAGGGGAAGCATATAATCATAGAATAATAGGGTTGAAAGGGACCTCATGAGGTCATCTAGTCCAACCCCCGGCTAAAAAGCAGGACCACTCCCCCTAAATCACCCCAGCCAGGGTTTTGTCTAACCGAGCCTTAAAAATCTCCAAAGATGGAGATTCTACCACCTCCCTAGATAGCCTATTCCAATGCTTCACCACCCTCCTAGTGAGAAAGTTTTTCCTAATATCCAACCTTGACCTCCCCAGCTGTAATTTGAGACCATTGCTCCTTGTTCTGTCCTCTGTTACCCTCGAGAACAGCCTAGCTCCCTCCTCTTTGGAGCAACCCTTCAAGTAGTTGAAGGTTGCTATCAAATCTCCCCTCAGTCTTCTCTTCTGTAGACTAAATAAGCCTAGTTCCTTCAGTCTCTCCTCATAAGTCATGTGCCCCAGACCCCTGATCATTTTTGGTGCCCTCCGCTGGACTCTTTCTAATTTGTCCACATCCTTTCTGTAGTGGGGAGCCCAGGACTGGACACAGTACTCCAGATGTGGCCTGACCAGTGTTGAATAGAAGGGAATTATCACATCCCCCGATCTGCTGGCAATACTACTACTGTTGCAGCCTAATATGCCATTGGTCTTTTTCGCAACAAGGGCACACTGTTGGCTCATATTCATCTTCCCATCCACCATAACCCCCAGGTCCTTTCCTACAGCGCTGCTACTTAGCCGATCGGTCCCCAGCCTGTAGCAGTGCATGGGATTTCTCCGTCCTAAGTGCAAGACTTTGCACTTGTCTTTGTTGAACCTCATGAGCTTTCTTTCGGCCCAGTGTTCCAATTTGTCCAAGTCTCTCCGGATCCAGTCCCTGCCCTCCAGAGTATCTACCATTCCCCCCAACTTGGTGTCATCCGCAAACTTACTAAGCATGCAGTCTATTCCATCATCAAGATCATTAATGAAGATGTTGAATAGAACCGGCCCCAGGACCGACCCCTGGGGCACTCCACTCGTTACCGGTTGCCAACCAGACATCGAGCCATTGATTCCTACCCGCTGAGCCCGTTGATCTAACCAGTTTTCGATCCACCTTACGGTCCACTCGTCCAACCCATATTTCCTTAACTTGCCGACGAGAATGCTGTGGGAAACCATATCAAAAGCCTTGCTAAAGTCAAGGTATATCACGTCAACGGCTCTTCCCGCATCCACAAATCCAGTCATCTCATCATAGAAGGAAATCAGGTTGGTCAGGCA
>ML688340.1:259811-275960 GCA_007922175.1 Pelusios castaneus | reverse complement strand
TGAGCAATAGGTCTAGAGGTGCAAGGCCCCTAGTTGGTTCCTCCAGCATTTGTACTAGGAAGTTGTCCTCAATATTCTCCAAAAACTTCCTGGATTGCCTGTGCACTGCTGTATTATCTTCCCAGCAGACATCAGGATAATTGAAGTCCCCCATAAGAACCAGGGCCTGCGACGATCTGGAAACTTCTGTTAGTTGTCCATAGAACGCCTCATCCACCTCCTCTTTTTGGTCTGGCGGTCTGTAGCAGACACCCACCACGACATCCCCCTTGTTGCATTCTCCCCTAAACTTAACCCACAGACTTTCAACCATCTTGTTTCCATTTTCATAGTGGAGCTCCGAGCAGTCATACAGCTCTTTTACATATAGCACTACTCCTCCCCCCCTTCTTCCCTGCCTGTCCTTCCTGAACAATTTATATCCATCCATGGCAGTGCTCCAGTCATGCAAGTTATCCCACCACGTTTCTGTTATTCCAATTATATCATAGTTCCTTGTCTGTGCCAGTACTACCAATTCTTCCTGCTTGTTTCCCAGGCTCCTCGCATTTGTGTACAGGCACCTAAGATATCGGGCCCATTGCCCTACTTTGCCCTGTCAATTCTCCCTCCTGTCTCATCTTCCTCCTTGCAATTTCTCCCGGTGTCCTCCTTCCCCACTCGCCTGAGGTATTATGACTTCATCAGGAAATAAAAAACAATTATTTGATTCTCCCCCCCCCAGTTCCAACTACCCTCTCTTTTATTCCTACTGTTATAGCCTCAGTACCCCCCAAGTTCCATCCCTTCCCCCAGGTTTCCCTCAGTTTCACTTACCTGTGGGCCTTGGTCACCTTCCCCCTTCGAACCTAGTTTAAAGCCCTCCTTACCAGGTTAGCCAGTCTGCTTCCAAATACGCTCTTCCCCTTCCCGGATAAGTGGAGTCCATCTCTGCCTAGCAGTCCTTCTTCCTGAAACAGCACCCCATGGTCGATAAAGCCAAAGCCCTCCTGGTAACACCATCTCCGCAGCAAGGCATTCACCTCCAGGATGCATCTGTCTGCTCGGGCCCCTACCCTACCCAATAGATGTGGTGCATCTAGATTTTCGTAAGGCTTTTCATACGGTCTCACATCAACTTCTCATTAACAAACTAGGAAAGTACAATCCAGATGGAGCTACTATAAGATGGGTACATCGATCACTAATTGGATAACCGCTCCCAGACAGTAGTTACCACTGGTGCACAGTCATGCTGGAAGGGCATAACGAGCGGGGTACCGCAGAAATCGGTTCTGGGTCCGGTTCTGTTCAATATTTTCATCAATGATTTAGATGATGGCATAGAGAGAGTTCACTTATAAGGTTTGCCAATGATACCAAGCTGGGAGGGGTTGCAAGTGCTTTGAAGGATAGGGTCACAATTCAAAATGATTTGGACAAACTGGTGAAACGGTCTGAAATAAATAGGATGAAATTGAATAAAGACAAGTGCAAAGTACTCCACTTAGGAAAGAACAATCTGTTGCACACGTAGAATATGGGCAATGACTGCCTAGGAAGGAGTACTGCGGAACGGGATCCGGGTGTCATAGTTGACCACAAGCTAAACATGAGCCAACAGTGTAACTCTGTTGCAAAAACAGTCTATGACAGAAACGTCCCCCAGGAACACGGAGGTGGCCTCACAAGTCTCATTTTGGCTACAACTGTCCTAGATTTTACAGACCTATTCCAAGCATTTACAAGCAGAGCTTCTATTGATTTCCCCAAAAGCAATGCCAGGTTTCTGAGTAGGCAGGAGATGTCAGAGACTGTTTCCTGCATCTTGCTGTCTGAGTCACGTCTACTAATCCTTACAGCCTGTGTGCCAACCAGAAACTGGTTCAGGTAGGCAGTGGGAGTGTGACCCAAGGACTCGATACCACCTGGCAGAGAGCATAGAGTTTTACAGGGACCCCCTAAGTCAGATATATACACAATGATTTATCAACAGGGGGTATATATAAAATCTCTACTGAGATCCAGGGGCCCACTGGCCTTCATAAATTATGGCAAAAATGTATGTATGGAAAATATTTAAGAAGTTATGTATTTATATTGGAAATCATGTTCTTAAATCCATCCTTAAAATTAAAGGCAGGGCACCAGGATATGACACAGCTCAAAGAGGTTCCTTTTAGGCAGGGGATAACAGATGTTCCCTCTCTGTCGGGTCATTGAGCACTGTGTCTCATGAAGTAAGTCTATTAGTGTACTGATGCACCAGATAATCAAGATTGCAAACAAGTAAATAAACAAACAAACAGACTGTGAAATCTAAAGTAAGGACCAAACAGCAGGAGAGTTGATGGTTTATGAATAAAGATCCAAGGACTTTTGATCATTTGGAGTTTCAGGGGAACACCCAAGATTATTAGCCAAGGGGATAAGCCGGCAGCTTGTTTTGTGTCATGAAAAGAGTATCACAGTCAGGCCACACTGGAAAACAACGGAAGGGCTTTGGAGTGAGCTTTGTTCTAAGTTCTGAAAGTATCTAATTAAATAAAGCTAAATTCTAGAATACATATTATGATTTTATTTTATATGTAACCATGTGTTTCCAAAACTTCTATGCCCTATCACTTGAATCTCTATACTCCGTTCCATAAACTCTTACCTGGTTTCACTACAACCTTTTCTAAGTGCTGGGCACGAAGCAGAGCAGTGATCTGAGATGTGACTAGCAAGCTGGAGTGTACTGCTTCTTTGGAAGTAGTGGATCTGGATACTGCTGGAGTGTCCGGTGGAATGCGGGCTGGGCACGCCAAGGAGATGTGTGGAAGTTGGAGAAAGCCTTTGGAGGGACAGACCAGCCTGCACAGACTGAGAGTCGGGGCTTGTGCTGCCCATGGCTGGTGAAACACCATGCAGAGACAAGGCTTCCTACGCTAGGAGCAGTTGGCAGCCCTGGACCTGAGAAGCATCACAGGAAGTATTCACCAGCCACCACCTGTGGAAAATTGCACAAATGGAGGGGAGAAGGGAGCTAGCAAGGGGATAAACCTCAGAAGTCTGTTCCAACTGAAGCACAGTTTGATTTTAGGAGCATGCAGCAGAGCCTGGATGAAGCTAATACCACTGGCTCAGGACAAGATCCCCAGGGCTCTGTTCCCTGCTGGGGACCTACCGAGTTTTTTTTTCCTGGGAGGAAGAAAACTAAAAAAGCCCTATCCCCTCCAATAGCCAAAGGAAAGTGACAGAGCTGCATATTCTGCTGTACTCTCAACCTAAAGACTACAGCAACCCACTAAATTTCTGCAGCTAATGGAAGTTGTGACAACTTGAAATGAACCCAGACAGAGGCTTTTAACTGAACTGCTCTCTATTTTAGCATTTCTTTCAGTATCAAACGCTAAAACGAACATTCAAAATGTACTTCACTAAAAAACCTCTGCACTGAAATGTCCTTCCATGCATTTGAACACTGCCAGAAAATTTCCAATTTGCTGTAGTATTCAGGACCAGGAGGCAACAAAGTATATAAACCTTTTAAAAAAAAAAAAAAAAAAAAAACAGGTTTATTGACAAGTACTAGACAGCTGACTTTTCCATCTTTTAATCCCGATAAGGAAAAAACTTCACAGTTTTGTTTTAGGACAACATCCCTTAAGAACGATTCCAGTTTTATAGATACAAAGTGTGATTGCCTGAATTATTCTTTTTTGTTCTGCACATTATCAGCAGCCTGAAAGCCCAGGAATCAGAAAGACGACCTGGAAGAGTTCAACATTTCCCCAAAGGAATAAACCCTTATCTTGGAGAGATCATTTCCTAAAGAAGGGAAATCTACCAGTGGATAGTCTTTGAAACATATAAGCATCTAAAATAAATGGCAAGAGATTGAATGAATGCACAATCTGAAGAAAAATCCCTTTATCCATACCCAAATTAAGTTTCTGACATGAGCGAACTCCCTTTGAAATTCCCTCCTACGTACATTAGGAGGAATCTTTCAGAGCTCAGAGAATGGACAGAGATAGCTCTCATAGGACCCACAGCCCTCACTCAACCTTTATAACTGCAGATCAGCACATGCTCTTCTTCCTGGGTGTTTTATACAATGCCTAGCAAGTGCATTTTATCTGGAAGGTGTAATGCATTTTGAATCAGCCAGTGAAGACAGCTTCCTTCGCTACACGCTCACTTTTGGAACTGCTGTTTGAGAGGAGGCACAAAATACAAAAACTTTCATACTGACTCAGATATAAACATTGCCACTTCTACACCATCACACTCTCCCAAGCTAGAAACCAAGCCTAGCCAGCGTGTCCAGCCACACATTTGACCTTTAAATCAATATCACATATTGTGAAAAAAGCAGAAACAACTTTATGTTTCTGGATTTTGGATGAATGTCCAATGGATTATGGATGGGTGACTGCCACAAGGCACACAGCTGGGGGAGTTAGAGGACTCACGGGGCTCTGTAATATCGCAGGAAGGCAGATAATGGGTGGGGACCCCAATCACCAATATCTGACACACAATACAGGTAGGCAGCGTTACTGTAGCCATGTTGGTTCCAGGACACTAGAGACAAAGTGGGGAGGAAATATCTTTAATGGGACCGAGTTCTGAGACACACACATTTCTGCGCTTACACAGAACTCTTCTGAAGCTCAGAAGTTTGTCTCTCCCCCCAACAGACACTGGTCCAATAAAAGATATTACCTCGCCCAACGTGTCCACATGACACAGGAGTCAATCCCTTCGCAGCTGTGCATTAGAGAAGACGAGGAGACAGGCTCCACAGGAGAGCAGGCTGCAGCTGAGTCCCCAGGAGAATGGGGAACCAAAGCTAAACAGGCCTACCTACTGTGAAGAGGCAAATGCTACGGTTAGCAAAACGATGTGTTTAGGCTTTTGTTATTTTTAACCCTTTACTCGCCGATGTCCCTCTGGCTTACAGAATCATAGAACTGGAAGGGACCACGAGACGTCATTGAGTCCAGTCCCTGCACTCATGGCAGGACCAAGGGCCTCTTAAACCATCCCTGACAGGTGCTTGTCTGACCTGCCCTTAAAACCTTCCAACGAGGAGATTCCACAACCTGCCTAGGCCACTTCTTCCACTTTAGGAATTGTAGTATTAACGGAAAATTATGGAACGGTATAGCAGAGTAGATGGCGGAAGTCGTATTTTAGCCCTGACATTTAACCCTGCATGTGTATGATGATTCCCAGATGCTGCCTGATTCATGGAAGGCTGGTGCTGTCAGCCTGGAAATGTGTCTCCCCCTTATCGATGGGATTGGAATGTCTTTCCTCCCTCACTGGCGGGAACCAAGGCTGTTATTCCTTCTTGCAGAAAAACGAGGTAATAATTCTAATGACCCTGGGGTCACACTAACTAGTAACTAGGTGGGAAAAAAGTTAGTAGTGTGTGTTAGTGTGTAAAAAAATGTATATAAGCTGATGCTCAAACCCCTCCTCTTCAGAACTTCACCGATGGGATAGCTGCTGTGCTGACTGCCTCGGATCATCGCTCTCCAAGCTTCTCGCCTGCAGTCGCCTTGCTCGGGGTTCCCGTCTGCAGAAGGGGCGTAAGCATTGATTTCTCTCCTATTCTATCCCCCATCCCCCTCCAACTTGTACCCTATTAAAAGTAATTGCTTTTACTCTTTCCATTGCCTCCTTGGTGCTGTGTCTACTGAATCCAAAAGAACCTAAAGGGCCTGAGCTATTGGTTGTAGCCAGAGTCCCACTACAGGAATTTCTTCCTAATGTCCATCCTACACCTCCCTTGTTGTAATTTAATCCCATTGCTTCTTGTCCTATCATTGGCGGTTAAGGAGAATATTTTTTCTCCCTCTTCCTTATAACAACCTTCTAGGAACTTGAAAACTTATGTCCCCTCTCATCCAGACTACACACAGCTCTTTCAATCTTCCTCCTAAACCAAGTATTCCAGACCTTTAATCATTCGTGCTGCTCTTTGAACTTTCTCCAATTTGTCTATGTCTTCCCTGAAATGAGGTGGCCAGAACTGGGCACAATACTCTAGTTGAGGCCTAAACAGTGCAGAGAAAAGCGGAAGAATTACTTCTCATGTCTTATTCACAATTCTCCTGTTAATACATCCCGGAATGGTGTTTGCTTTTTTTGCAACAGCGTTACACTGTTGACTCTTATTTAGCTTGTGGTCCACTATGACACCCAGATCCCTTTCCACAGTACTCTTTCCTAGGCAATCGTTGCCCATTTTGTATGTGTGCAATGGATGGTTCTTTCCTAAGTGGAGTACTTTGCATTTGTCTTCATTAAATTTCTTTCTATTTACCTCTGACCATTTCACCAGTTTGTCCAAATCATTTTGAATTGTGATCCTATCCTATCCAAAGCACTTGCAACCCCTCTCAGCTTAGTATCATCCACAAACTTTAGCAAGGTGTTCTGTCACTGCATTTTCATATTGGTCCTATAGCATTCCCAAACTCAGTCAAGCCTCGTAAGATAATATAAATGGTGAGCAGCAGGTGATGCAGCCTGATGTTTCAGTCTAATGTGGGATAAACTGCAGTATTCCACTATAAGAGAAGCGCTGATGTAGGCTTGTCACTTGGAAAAGGTGCAAATGGAAAGAGTGAAAAGGTTCAGAGGCACATTTCACGCCTCAAACCATAACATATATATGTGCCTTTAGAGAAGTGTGCCACTTGGCTTCAGTAATCAATCCTGGAGCCATCTTTCTGAAGTTCATCTCTGCAAGCCTCCTTAAAGGGGCAGCTTTCTTTAGAGTTTACAAACTAATGCCTATTTAACTTTACTCCAACACTGGAACAGGTGAAGTGTTCATTCCCTCTGGCTACACTAACGTCAACACGTTGAACACCATGAAATGGATTAAAAAACCCTTTCATGTTTGCCTTGTATGACAGTTCCTCAACTTGCATGAGCCATAGATTCCAAGAAAACTAACCTCCTGCAGCTTCCCAGCAGCCACAACACCCACAGACAAAGATTTTGGACAATGTGCCAGGAACCTTGGGGAGGGCACATGGAGAAGTTAAATGGCTCCTCTTTTGATGAAAGATTAGATGAGACATTTTATATGCAGTTCAATAAAACTCTGCTTTTGAACAACAAAACTCAGTAAACCATAAGAGTTAATGTTTACCCCTGTCTTTAGGCAGAAGCTTAAGAGCCAGTTCAGATTTCCCCAGCCAAGAAGAGGAAGTGGGAAAACTCAAGAAAGAGCTCTGTTGGAGTAAGGAATAAACATGTAGTTATAATTAAAAAACAAATAAAATTAACAACACATTAAGTTGCATTTTGTAATCACTGTATCTTAATTATTCAGCCCAATCAACACACATTAGCAATGAAAATATTTAAGTTCACTCCTTTTTACTGCCAGTAGCTTCACAGAACCAGCACAACCACCAGGAGTAAGACAGAATTTCCTGTGGCTCATGCATCAGTAATGCTCACTCAATTCCCATTGCAGGGAAAATGCTGACTTTTGTTATGCTTGTGTAACCTCCTGGAAGACCACCCTACTATGAAAAGGTCAGAATTTGGACACTGGTTTTATTATTAGTAATTATGCATTAATTACATGCATCTGAATCCCAGATTAAATTTGCAGACTGAAATTTAAATTTTCTCCAAATTCCAACAGTTTTACAATGTCATTGAGAAAGCATCAACAAAGGCTAACTATTACTCTTCTTTTTAAAGAGTCAAAATTCAGAGGAGATCACACTTTGGTGTCCTCACATGAGCGAAAGACAGTGAATTCTAATAAGATTCTAGAATGCCTTTTTCTACCTAATTCAGGAGGGGGAGCCGTGTTAGTCTAGTTCAGCAAAACAAACAAGGAGTCCTGGGGCACTGTTAAAGACTAACCCATTTATTTATCATATGAGCTTTCGTGGGAGAAAATCCCACTTTGTCAGATGCTTTGGAGATGGGGAATTTACAGAATGGGTTCCCCATCTTCAAAGAGTCTGATGAAGTGGGATTTTCTCCCATGAAAGCTCATATGATAAATAAATTTGTTAGTCTTTAAAAGTGCCCCAGGACTCCTTGTTTCTTTTTCTACCTAGGCATTGAAAGGACAATGGAGCAGTAGCAGCATTTACTTTGAATTGGCTGGTCTGTGAAGCCAAGTTAGCTCTTAAATATTTAAGTTACCAAGTGTATGTGTTTTTGTTAAACATTATGTTAACCATACTAGACACAAGCATGGCATTAAGGACGTTGAACTTCAAAAACAGATAGGGCTTCAACTCTCACTTTAGTGGAAGTTTACCTGATATGCACAATTCTCTAGTGAGACATGATTTCATAAGAAAAGCCAGCAATGAAAAGCCCAACTCTGCAGTTATTGAATACTATGGCAAGGTTCTCATTGCCCTCTAAGGAGCCAGGATTTCACCCCATATGTTTTTCATCCTATCTTGTTTTTCCTCATTAAGAATGTAGAGTGCCAACAGCACCACATGGAACTCCTGCAGTAAAGACCAAAAATACAAATGGACACAGAGAGATTAAGAACAAAAACTAAGAACAAACGAAGATGCAAAATCTATTTTGTTTAAGTTCTATTTGTATTAAAAAAGGAAGTCATGTCACTAAATGAAGAACTGGTGAACACTAAGATTTAGCCTACAAAAGTTATCCTGAGCAGTAGTAAAAGAAAGAAGTGTTGACAGACACTTCCCATTGAAATGGATTACGACACAGAAACATAAGGCATTAGCACTTAGTAGATCTGTAACCAATACCAGATAGTTGCTTTTATGTATTAAAAAGCCAACCACCACCACACTTAAGAGACAGCTGGACACAAAACAGCATTTACCAGAGAAATCGGGAGTGAGGGCTGGTATCCCACTTAATTAAAAATAATTTGTTGAAATATTTTTTATATTCATAAATGTACGCAGGAGTCGTGTACTGAGTGTTGGTCCAGTGGTTTGGGTGCTAACTTGGAATTCAGGGAATCGGGGGTCAATTACTTGATCCAACACAGACTATTTTTCCAAGTCACCTGGCCTCTGTATCTCAGTTCTTCATTTGCAAAACTGTGAGAATAGCATTTCCCTACCTTACATGGATGCCGTGAGAAGAAATAATTAAAAGACAGATACTCAGGTATTAAAACAACAGGAGTCACAAGTAGCTAAGCTAGATAAAAGCCACAACTTCAATGACAAATACTCATGACCATATCCAACATCTAGCATAACCCTTTTCAGATTTCTTGAGCGTTACTAACGAATTTAAGATGCATTTTAATTTTAAGGTAACGTTAGTGGAAAAAGACATTGTCACAGGAAAGCAGCCACCTTCTACTATACTAATGCCAAGATGGGTGAGGTAATATCTTCTATTGGGCAACTTCAGTTGGTGAAACCTTTCGAGCTGTACACACCTAACAAGAGCTCTGGGTGCTGTGAAGCTCGTCTCTTTCACTAAGAGAAGTTGACCCAAAAAAAGATATTACCTTGCCCACCTTGTCACTCAAACATCCTGGGACCAACCCGGTTTTTCCATTAGATCAATGTCAAGGCACCTATAAAACAGCAAGACATTTCTTTCTGAAGGAGGAGATACTGACCATGGAAAATCTTCTATTACAATTACATTTCTGTTGTTATCAAGGGTTTTGTTCAGACTTGCTGGATTCCGAATGGCTTAAAGAGTGACTTTCCAGTCAATGAAACACCCAGTATAGTAAATGCTAATTCATTAAGTTTCTTTACCTGTCCATCATGCAAACTCAACCCAACATCAGAGAGTTATGATAGGTTCCCTCCTCTTGTGGATCACCACCAGTAGTAAAGACTCTTGTAGGGCAGACTATGTATTCAGTACTACTACTTTTGGGCACCCTATTGCTTGAGTGAACCAAAGTCTGCTTGCCAGGCAGCAGATCTCTGCTTTGGGTTGCCAGTTTTCAAAAAGTTTATGGTTTTGTTCTCTCAGACTATTTTAACTATACAAAGAGGATTTTAGAATAAAAACATGTTGGGATAAATTCAAGTGCCAAGCCAAAACCTCCCTCAACAAAAGCATACAAGAATATTTATTCATCATTTTACTTGTAAAACAGAGCAACGGGACATGGAAATGGTGGTAGACTGGCATTCAAAATGCCTCTGTAACAGGATCATTTTTCAGTGTAGAAAAAGCATCCTTACTTTAGTGATTTTTAAACAGCAGAGTTTTACCACTGCATTAATGTGATTCTTTACATTTTATTTCCCGTAAACTTTCCACCAAAAAAGAAGCAAAGATAGGCTTGCTAAGATTGTAAACTTTGAACCTGAGCTAGGAGTTTGTAGCACTCGCAAGTTCCAGCTTCAGCCACTGGATTTGCAAACTTCTGGAACAAGCCCCTCCATACAAGTGCAACACCGTTAATACACCCTGAAACACGTTCTGAAATAATCCCCAGGCAAAACATTCTTGGAGACCTAGCCCTCCCAGGATACCGCAAAGTAATCTGAGGGGGCGGGGGGGAGAACAAAGCAGGTGAAAAATAATCGGAGAGAAAAGGATTGTGTGTATTTGGGAGTGAGAATAAATTAACAGGGTGCACAGTCTAACAGTGTTCAGCACTGAATGGCTCTGAAGTTTAAAAAAACCTCCAAACACACAATATCACCAATCACCTAACAATATTAGTTGATTTCTCTTTAAACACCAACCTTAAAATCCACTTCTGTGAAAACTATAAGGTGGTGGTAACGGCTTTACAAAGTAATTCAAATAGGACGTTCCATGCACTGGGGCAGTGCAAAAGAAAGCAGACACACCTGTTGAAGTTCAAGTACCTATTTTCAACAAAGAGAAAAAGGAGGATCCAGGGAACTACAGACCAGTCAGTCTCACATCAATCCCTGGAAAAATCATGGAGCAGGTCCTCAAAGAATCCATCCTGAAACACTTGGAGGAAAAGAGAGTGATCAGGACCAATCAGCATGGATTCACCAAGGGTGAATCATCCCTGACCAACCTGATTGCCTTCAGTGATGAGATGACTGGATTTGTGGATGCGGGAAGAGCCATTGACGTAGTATACCTAGCCTTCAACAAGGCTTTTGATATGGTTTCCCACAGCATTCTCGTCGGCAAGTAAAGGAAGTATGGGTTGGACGAATGGACCGTAAGATGGATAGAAAACTGGTTAGATCAACAGGCTCAGTGGGTAGGAATCAATGGCTCGATGTCTACTTGGCAACCGGTAACGAGTGGAGTGCCCCAGGGGTCGGTCCTGGGGCCGGTTCTATTCAACATCTTCATTAATGATCTGGATGATGGAATAGATTGCACGCTCAGTAAATTTGTGGATCACACCAAGCTGGGGGGAATGGTAGATACTCTGGAGGGCAGGGACAGGATCCAGGGACACCTATACAAATTGGACCACTGGGCCAAAAGAAAGCTCATGAGGTTCAACAAGGAGAAGTACAAACTCCTGCACTTAGGATGGGAAAATCCCATGCACTGCTACAGGCTCGGGACCAATTGGCTAAGTAGCAGCGCTGTAGGAAAGGACCTGGGGGTTATGGTGGACGGGAAGATGAATATGAGCCAACAGTGTGCCCTTGTTGCCAAAAAGGCCAATGGCATATTAGGCTGCATCAGTAGGAGTATTGCCAGCAGATTGAGGGATGTGATAATTCCCCTCTATTCGACACTGGTCAGGCCGCATCTGGAATACAGTGTCCAGTTTTGGGTTCCCCACTACAGAAAGGATGTGGACAAATTAGAAAGAGTCCAGCGGAGGGCAACGAAAATGATTAGGGGGCTGGGGCACATGACTTATGAGGACAGAGTGAAGGAACTAGGCTTATTTAGTCTGCAGAAGAGAAGACTGAGGGGGGGATTTGATAGCAACCTTCAACTACTTGAAGGGGTGCTCCAAAGAGGAGGGAGCTAGGCTGTTCTCGAGGGTAACAGAGGACAGAACAAGGAGCAATGGTTTCAAGTTGCAGCTGGGGAGGTCGAGGTTGGATATTAGGAAAAACTTTCTTACTAGAAGGGTGGTGAAGCATTGGAATGGGTTACCTAGCGATATGGTGGAATCTCCGTCTTTGGAAACATTTAAGATCTGATTGGACAATACCCTGGCTGGGATGATTTAGTGGGAATGGTTCTGCTTTTAGCAGGGGGTTGGACTAGATGACCATATGAGGTCCCTTCCAACCCTATGATTCTATGATTGAATGAAACAGAATGAAGTATTCCAACCTTAATGCTGAAGCATGGGATTGGGTCTCCCCAACAATCAAGATACAGAGTTAGAATTTTAAAAACTTTATAGAACTAGACAGTCTGGGCTTACACAACTGCTCATTTCTCTCTCTTCACCCACATAAGACAGCCCAGACACAACCTGACTTTGAAAGAAAACAGTTTTCCTGTCTCCATTAAAGCAGAACAGCAACAGCTGCACAGTAGAATTTAAGCCATACCTAATTTCTGTATCATGTTAATTGCATATGCACAAGTGGGACAAAGTTTCAGAATCTAGCACTAATGTCTTGTTTGTTTCCTGCTTCCTATGCTTGATCATTAATCTGGATCTCTCCCTCTTCCTTACGCAACTAAAGCCCTGACTCAGTAAACAAACACTTACATGCATAAAGATAAGCACAGGCATAAATATTCGCAGGACTGGGGCCTTAACCTACAACCTAGGCTTGAAATTAGGCGAATATTTCAAACCATCAGAAGACTCAAGTTCTGGAACAGCCTTCCAACGGGAACAGTGGGGGCAAAAAAGACTAACTGGCTTCAAGACTGAGCTTGAAAAGTTTACGGAGAGAATGGTATAATGAGATTGCCTCCAATGGCATGTGGCCAATCCACAATTGCCAGTAGGGAATATCCCCAACTGCTGGAGATCAGACACTAGCTCTGAGTTACTACAGAGAATTCTTTTCTGGGTATCTGCCTGATGGGTCTTGCCCTCATGCTCAGGGTCTAACTGATCATCATATTCCAAGTCAGGAAGGAATTTTCCCACAGGTCAGATTGTCAGAGACCCTGGAGAGGTTTTTCACTTTCCTTTGCAGCATGAGGCATGGGTCATTTGCAGATTTAAACTAGTGTAAATGGTGAATTCTCTGTAGCTTGAAGCACTTCAGTAATATGGGTCTATTACAGGAGTGAGTGGGTAAGGTTTTGTGGCCTGCATGGTGCAGGAGGTCAGACTAGGTGATCACAATGGTTCCTCCTGACCTTAAAGTCTATGAGAACCTAGAGGAAAAACTGCCATGCTGGATCAGACCAATAATCTATCTAGTTTAGAATCATATCACTTGATAGCAGTCAGAATCTTCAACGGAAGGTACAAGAAATCTGGAAGTGGACAACTGGGGGATAATCTTACCATAAAAGAGGTTTCTTCCTAATTGACTCAGTCAGGATCTGGTTTATGTACAGAAGAGTTTTTATCCCTTCCTAAATTCTCATAATGTAATGAAAATACAGTTATCCATGTAAGGGACCATTTCTCTTTTGGAATCCTGCTAAACTTTTGGCCTACAATGGGAAAAGCCACTGAACAAGGCATGTCTTCCATACACCACCCACATAATACAGAGATCATGGGGATGGGGGGTTAAACTCATCTTGAAAACTGGATATACATGTTTAAGAAAACTGCCCAATCATTCAGACCGTGAGCAGTGGTGGAAAAATACAGGAGACATAATAGTTATTATGTGTATTCTTCCAGAAGGTGTGGCACAAAGGCATGCCCCTCATATCTCAAACTTGTGTTTACATTCATGAAGGAAAAGTCTGACATTAGGTCCCAGTCTGTACTTTGTGGATAGATTCAGGCTAAGATCCTGAAGCCATAAAAACTGCAAAGAGACAAAAAATACAAACTGAAGATAAAACAGGCCAAAGACGTATCAGTATTCTAAACCTGTTACAAAGGTGACTTCTGGAAATACAATGAAGCATCTGACTTGATGCAACACAGAATAGGAAAGTGTAAAGAAGCCTCAATTTCAATTTCTCTAGAATTTGGATCAGGCTCTTTCAGAAAAGAGTTGCTGCTACTGACATTTGTAGGATAATAGCTGGCTAACTCACTGAAATTAAGAGGAACACATTCCACTTTTAAACATGACGCTTGATCCTCCTACCCGGTTAATAGCATTACTTGCTTGACTAAAGAGATGGAAAACTGAGAATATTAAAAAAGGTTAAATGTTAGCTTTAGTAATTCTTTATCTAAACTCTTTATATTCAAATAGCATGCCTATAATACATGTAATATACTAGCAATACATCAATTTGCAGAACTAAGATTAGAAGTCACTATTTTAATGTACCGTTTCCTCAGTATTTGAATATACAGGCAATAACCTTATGTGAATGGCAAATATGTGCAGTCCCATTTACATCAACTGTACCATGCAATAAACAAAATTATTTGAGAGAATAAAACATTTCCACATTTTTTGTTCTGATGTATGTAAGTTACCTAGTATTTTTGCTGCTACAGCATGGACTCAATAAAATACAAATTACACCTCACATTCTTAACATCTAACTGCGATTTCAGAACATGTTGGTTTTCATATAGAATGTGTTTCTCTGGAAAGATATTGAGTGGCATTTTTGGCTGATATAAGGACCAAAACAAGATCATTTAAAAAGCTAAAATAAACATTTGTTGCAGACTCACTGAAAATACTAGACATATCTATATAGCTCTATATACTGTGGGTTCTATTCCCAAGTGTTCCTATTAGGAAGTCATTGTGCTGAGAAAAGTGTTCCAGAACTTGTATGTCCACACATCTCTTCTAGCAGGGTGGGAAAAAGGGGCTCATTTTACATCACTGAAATCTGCAGATGAACCAAAAATTGGAGGAATCGCAAATAATGAAGAGGACAGGTCACTGATACAGAGCAATCTGGATCACTTGGTAAACTAGGTGCGAACAAACCATGCATTTGAATACAGCTAAATGTAAATGTATATACTTAGGAACAAAATGTCAGGAAGTAGTTACAGGAGGAGGGACTCAGGAGTCAGTTACGAAAGAAATCTGGGGTCAGAGTGGACAATCAGCTGAACATCAGTTTCCACTGTGACACTTCACCCAGGATAGCTACTGTGATCCTGGGGGGCATAAAAAAGGGTTTCTCGAGTAGGAGTGGAGAGACTATTGTACCTTTAATAACTGGCACCAGTGCAACCAATATTGTGTCCAGTTCTGAGGTCCACAATTCAAGAAAGATGTTGACAAATTAAGAGAAGGTTCAGCAAAGAGCCACAAGAATGATTAAAGCAGGGGTCTCAAAACACGCGGTCCGCAGAGTTACCTCCTGAGGCCTGCAACAAGAGCCGGCATTCAGGGGTTCCCAACCCCTGGCTGGCTTTTCAAATAGCCTTGGCAGCCACGGAGGAGCCAGTGCCGCATGGGAGGCTGGGAGCCCCGCGCCACTCCCCAGGCAGAGCCCTGGCCTGCAGCGGCAGGGGAGCGTGGCCCAGTGACCAGAGCAGGCGGACCCAGCGCCCGGGGCCAGGTCAGGGCTCAAGTATGCGGCAGGAGGGGGATCTGGGGAGGGCTCCCATGGGGAGGCTCCATGAGGTCCCCGTGGGGGGCTCTGCCTGGTCCCAGCATGCAGTTGGGAGCCAGACTATGGCTGCTGCCTCCCCTCCGGGCTTGGGGTTGCAAGCAGGTCTTTCCATTTCTTTCTTTCTTCTTCCTCTTCCCTCCTTTTTTCTCTCTTTCCTTCTCTTTGTTTCTTCTCTTTCCTTTCTCCTCTCTTCCTTTCTTTCCTTCTTTCTCTCTCTCTTCCTTCTTTCCTTTCTTTCCTTCTTTCTCTCTCTCTCTCTTCCTTCTTTCCTTTCTTTCCTTCTTTCTTTCTCTCTCTTCCTTCTTTCCTTTCTTTCTTTCCTTCTTTCTTTCTCTCTCTTCCTTCTTTCCTTTCTTTCTTTCCTTCTTTCTTTCTCTCTCTTCCTTCTTTCCTTTCTTTCTTTCCTTCTTTCTTTCTCTCTCTTCCTTCTTTCCTTTCTTTCTTTCCTTCTTTCTTTCTCTCTCTTCCTTCTTTCCTTTCTTTCTTTCCTTCTTTCTTTCCCTCTCTTCCTTCTTTCCTTTTTCCTTCTTTCCCTCTCTTCCTTCTTTCCTTTCTTTCCTTCTTTCC
>ML688340.1:205065-240593 GCA_007922175.1 Pelusios castaneus | reverse complement strand
TGTGTACACCAGAAAGCGCTATATTTATAGCTCTTTCCTTGTCCCGCAATAACTTATTGCGGGACAAGTTTCTCGTGTGTACATAGCCTCTGATTGATTGTAGCAGTAGCCGCTGGCGTCAATTGATACTGCCCTCTGCCATGTGATGGATGGAGGTATAAATCTTTGCTGTGGCTGGGTTAGGAGATAAAGATCAGGCTTTAATACCAATGTGTTTGTGAGTCGCGCCTTTATGAGTCCAGAGAACCATGGGGTGTATTTTTTTCACATGGGGCATGCTGCTTCTTCTTCACCATCTGAGCTAGAAAAGGATTCACGCAGATCTGGGTGCTCTTCTGGGAGCCTAGTTACGCACTGTTGCTAAGGAATCCAGCCACTCCCCTGGTAGCTGTATGTGTTCTGCTGTGTCTGGCTCTTAAAGCGAGACAGACACATGTCTGCAGGCCAACAGTCTTTCTAAATAATGTCTTGCAAATGTCTCTCCCCATCCAAATAGAGTGGACCTTGGTCACTGGTCTTCGGGGAATGTCAGGAGTGACTAAGATCAGTAATATCAGCTCTCTTCCAGCTGACTCAGCTCCTCCCAAAACCAACCGGATACCAAGCGTCCTTCATAGCTGTCCTAACCTTGGCTGCTTTAGCATATGCCTCCCGAGGCTCTTAGACTGTATGTTGCTTGCAGCTCTTTGCTCGGTTCCCCTAGCCTGCATGTTTCTCTGTATATATTGGCTGCCCATAGCTGAGCATGCACTTCTCACCTCCCCTTACTTTAGTGAATGTCTCGCTCAGCTCCCTTGCCCTAGACAGTTTACTGCAGATCTTTCGGCTTATGGCTGTCTTGGCGCTTCTGGATTTAGTGCACACTTGCCTGCAAAACTGAGGTTAATAGGAGTTGAGTGTAATCAGTCCCGCTGAAAATCAGGTCATTTCTTTATGTGCCTAATTATACATTTATGTGCCTAACTTTCACACCTGTATTTGAAAATCTTGGCCCCAGTCTTCGGGTCCCTTATGGAAAAGGCCTATTGGATTTAATGATGCAGAAACCAATAGCGTGCTAATGAAATTTATTTCAATTCTATACCCTCTGACCAAGGATGATAATTTTTCTGTAGGCTTTTTTGATCCATCCTATAGAAGGGATACAGGATAAAGTAGGAGTGTGCTAATTAAATTTGCTGATGAGATAAAAACAAGAATTTCTGCAATAAGCTGGCGGTTTATCAGTTGGTGATGACAAGTGGAGTGAGATTGGGGCTTTGGTTGGTCACAGGATGACTGTGGTCCACCAAAGTGATGCTGCAGTGTAAAGAGGCAAATGTGAGCCTTGTATGTAGCAGTGAAGGTATTTGCAGTAGAGCTAGGGAAGCGTTAATGCCATGGTGCAAGGCACCGAAGACCTCATTTGGAATATTATGTGCAATTCTGCTCCACCTGTTCAAGAAAGATGAATTCAAACTGCAACACATGCAGAGAAGAGTTACTAGAGATGACCAGAGGAATGGAGTGCCTATCTTATGAGAGGGGATTAAAAGAGCTTGGCTTGTTTAACCTAACAAAATGAAGGCTGAGAAGAGGTATGATTGTTCGCTCTAAATACACCGGGGTAAACACCAGGGAGGGAGAACTATTTAAGCTAAAGAATGCTGTTGGCTGGTGCAAGAACAAATTGGTATGAACTGGCCATGAATTCATTTTATGTTGAAATTAAAAGATGTTTTCTAACCATCACAGAACTGAGGTTCTGGAATAACATCCCATTACAAAAAGTGAGGCCAACCAAGCAATCTAGCTACAGATTTCAAGATTACAAATGGTATCACAGAACAGGGTTGCCTGCAATAGCAGGGACTGGACCTGATGATCCAGCAGGTCCCTTTTAGTCCTATGAGCTCTTCCAGGAAGGGTAGTTATTAGTATTTGCATTTAATTCTACAGACCTTTCCCATAAACAATGGCAGTTCTGGAGAACTGAAATGCTCTCAATTTGAAAGAGTTAAAGTATTGTTAAATCCACTGCACCATGGCATCATGGAAATAGCAGTAGGTTTATGTTTAAAAACAACAACCCACGTCCAGAACACATTGAAGTCTCCGGCTGGCTTATGTGCTGCATATATTTGTGGAAGGGTTTCACTGTTATTCATAGAGTATGGGAACTCAGGGACATCCGATTGCTGCCTAGAAAGCACGTGCATATGTAACCCATATGCCTGAAAAGGCTATCTCTGAGAGACCTGCTGAGGGTGGGTTAGTGTTGTTGGGCAGATTAGCGACCCACAACTGGAAACTTCCAGAAGCAGGGAGTGGTAGCAATTTGAGCATCTCCACAGTGTACCCGGCTGGTGTGATGGGATGTTGTCAGTCAGATGACTGGAGAGCAGCAGCCTGAGCAGACAGCAGGCAGGAGCTGCCTTGAGGGGAGACCATGTGCTCAGTGTTCTGGAGAGGAGCTGAGCCAGGAGTGAACAAGATGTTCTGTCCATGTAAAGGAGTCATTTGCGACAGACCCTGCAGACATGCATATGGGACTGAGGGCTGGTTGCAGAGGAGAAGAGAAAGCCTGCATGGAATGCTACAGAGGATCCCAGCAAAGAAAGAAGAGGACAGCTATTTCTTGCCACTCAAGCTTCCACACTGGAACAGAGACTGTAGCTGAGAGTTGGGTGAACTCCACACAGACTTTGGGACTCTTGAGGATCTTTCATGTAAGGGATTGTTCTTGGTTAATTGTAGTTTGTTTTCTTAGGATAAGGTTCATTTAGTTAGTAGTTAATAAAGTTCATTGTTATGTTTGTTTTTAGTAGTATTTTAATGTGTGAGTGTAGCTCTGAGCAAGCTTTGCCGTGAGTCCTGTACAGACTGGATCCTGGGTCTCCAGCTGCTTTCCCCATAGGGGTTGGGATTGATTTCTGTGGGGCACTGGAGAAGGGCAATTAAATGAATTTAGCCCACCCGAAGGTTACACATATCCTCAAGGTGAATATGCCCTTGTAGCGTCTACATTTGTGTGTGGGGACAGCGAGGCAGAGGAAAGAGGGAAACAAACACTTACATTAATCCAAGATGGCAGCTCCTATTACTGCTGGAGCTCTGCCACTGCCATAGAGAGAGTCAAATAATCCTGAGAACAGCATATAATAAAACCAAAAGTAAACGTTGTAGGGAAACAGTATTGCTGGTAACTTCTTCCCTGCTGGAAGTCACTTTCCCATCTTGCGGGGGATATATCGTGCTCATTGCCAAGGCTGGCGGTTCTGAATTCTCTAGACAACTAGAGCTGGCACGAAATAGTCCTTTGCCTTTCATGCATCTTGCATGTGACACACTCAGAGCACTCACAAGCCCTCATTAAGGCTTGCATTTGCTCAGCTGTGCTGTACCCACCAATCTATTTCTCCAGACCTAACCTCTCCTCTATTACCTGGGCTCTCAGCTCTCTCCCTTTTCCCATCACTGCAGAGAATGCCCATATCTTCTCCAATCACTCATCTTGCAGCCTTGGCATGATCTAGTATTATTTGTATCCCAGACCATACTGTCCCACCGTGTTAGGTCCTGTACACACAGATATTGAAGAGCTGGTTCCTGCCACACAGCACTTCCACTCTAAGTACATGAAGACAGACAACAGGTGACTCCATTATACAGATGGCAGGCGCACAAGCGAACAGTGAGGTGATTACGACTGCGGGAAGCAGTGTTCACACTAGCTCCCTAAATATTGTGAAGGGTTTTGTAGCCAAGATAGGAGTTGTGAAGAGAGATCTGAATGAGAATAACATGGTGGGTTTGCAGGGGTGACATGGCAGAAAGAACAACAGTGTTTTTGGGAAAATGTGACTGGTAGGTAAACCTTCCTTCTTGCCTCTCATTCAGGGGCTCAACAACTTGCTGTTCCCCCCAATCCTTTGCACCTATCAAAACCCTTCTTCACACCACAGTGAGTCTCACCAGGATGACTGTAAATCCCTCCTCTCTGGCCTTCCTGGCTCCCCCCAGCACCCTTTCTCTCCTGCAAACCTTCCTCAGAACCTGCTCTTCCTGCTTTGCTTCCACTTCTTCATCACTCTTGTCCCTCTCGCACAATGCCATATATTCCCCTTTGCCCTCACCCCACCCTTTGGCTGTCTTCCTCTTCTCTGTCCAATTTAGACTCTAAACCCTTTGGAGCAGAGACTCTGTCCATACAAATCACCAGCAATGTTACTACAGTGCCAGAGTAGAAATGTCGCCGGCAGTTTGGGTTGCCCTGGTCCACACAGTGAATGAATGCCCGAATCCCAACTCCTGTGCTCCCCCTTCTTGGGCTGAAGATTTAACATCACGCTCAGCTGTGTCGCAGGTAGGCGCTGATGTGTGACTCACTCTGTTCCCGGAGGTCCCTGGTGGGAAAACCTGGGAATGAATGAAAGGCAACCGGCTCCACTGCAATGCTGCTCATTCCTTTATTGTCGTCAGTGCTGACATTTGGAAGGGTGCTGGCACGTTCTGTTCATTCCCAGCACCAAATCAAAGCTACATTACAGAGTACAAGTGTCCATCCAAAGCCGGGGGGTGCGAGAGCAATGACCCTGCTCAGTACAGTATGTATAATATATATATATTTATATGTCCCGTATATTCATATGTATAGCGTGACAAGGATAGGCCACCGGACAGGAAACTTTTGATTTCTAAATAAATCACCATAGCAACAGGCACAAGAATTTGGTCCTAAGCAAGGCCCTCACCTTGTCAGTCAATCAGCTGATTAACTAAAAAATATATCAACCTGCGAGCCCCCCCCCCCCCAACACGCTCTGTACAGTCGCTCACATGGACGGTAAATAAGTTCCCTCGGTGACACACACACACGCCCGCACACACCTACATACGTCCATATGTAAATACACACACACCAACATACAAAGAACATTAGAAATATACATCTGAGGTTGCAGCAAGGCTGAGCGCGACCTAGCCCGTTATACCCAGGCTGCACCGGCGCGGTTCTCATCTCAAATAAGCAGTGTTTATTTACAGCCTTCCTTGGGTTTTGTGCTAAGGGCGTGAGGTTATTGGCAGCAGCAGATAGAGAGCACGCACACGAGAGAGCTCTTCAGAGCGGCACTCGGCATTGCAAGACGCTTGACTCCCCCGCGTGTGTGCCCTCGCACGCATGTAGCTCTGCACGCCATCAATAGCGGGTGCTAACTGCGTTTCCATAGGCTGCTGAACCCTGAAAAGTCAATATTCAAAGCTGGTCATGTGGTGTGATGTGACCCCAAAGTGTCTGTGTTAAATTTCCAAGCCCCTGTGTGGGTTTCTTAATGGGAGCAGCTGGGAATTTCCACATGAACCCCATCTTGGCTGCAATCCTGTGTGTCACCATGGCACAGAAATTAACCTCCAGAGGGCGAACTGATGGGCAGACTAGCCAGCCAATTAGGCCTTGTGACTGCACATCCCCACCCTGTGCACCACGCAAAAGAGAGCAGGGTGTTGATATGCTAAGAATGGGTGGGCAGCCACGGACGTCAGCACGTCTAACAGCATGTCACTAATACTACCTAACTGGCACACTGGGTGTCCAGCTCAGCCAACTGCCAGCACTTACCATAGGTGGCTCTTGTGCTCAAATGAAGATCCAGGAGCTCTCTCTGGATGTGCTGGAAGCAACATCCATGGTCACACACAGCTATTCTTCTACAAAGCAGGCGTCTCACAGCTCTGCATTAAAGGGACTGTGGAAATGGAAACTGAGAAAGGCTGTCTGGCGGCCGCCTCAGGCGATTCAGGTTCCTCTTATCCAAAGGGATAAATAGATGTGGAGAAGAGGTTTTGTTCTTGGAACTGGGAATGGTACATACTTGTCTCGGGCGCATATGGCCATGGAGCTGCTTTTGACCCATCTGTGCTGGAGATGGCTTGGAGCCCAAGTCAGTCCCCATGAATGGGACTGGAGATGGGACCTGATGTAATTCATGCAATCATTCCCAGCGGCCCATCCTCCAGATTAGCTCTCCCCTCTAATCTGGGGAGAAGTGAGTCCCTCCAGCAATTACCCTATTTCTGGGTGAGATAAAGGAGCAAAGCTGTCAGTTTAAACCAGCACAGCCCCACATGCTTCCTTCTAGCGTTACCAGCTAAGGTCTAAGGGAAGGCAGCAGGAATGAGGCAAACGAATCAGCTCTTTGCACTAGATCGAGAGAACCCTCTAGCCCCAGGGAGTCTTCCAGCAACTCCCCATTTCCACCTCACAGAATATGGTCAATCCCAATCCGTCCTCCCCCAGGCCAGGTCTCAGCTTTCCCATTACTTAGCATGGAGATGGGAGAGCTGGGGAGCCACCTGCATATTTGAAGGGGGTACATGGAGCCCTCACTTTTCAGTCCGCAACCTTCCTCCTGCAGCCCAGTTCTCCATTAGTAAGGGCTAGTCTTTACTTGTCATGCTTTTCGGCGGCAGTCGGTGGGAGATATGCAAGGTACGTAAAATACCTTGCATAACTCCTGACAACTTCCTAACTACCCCTTACACACTGTGCTAAGCCAGACGAAAATGGCGTCTCGTTGGTGTAGCGCTACTCCAGGTACGAGGCTGGACATAGAACTTCAGTTTGGAAATCGATTAAGCGCGTCTTAACAGACCACTCAGTCGAACATGGAAGAGTGCATTGATGGCGGCGAATTTGCTGCCTTCAGTATAGACATAGCCTTAATGTGGGGACAAGTCCACGTGGAGCTGAGCCTATCTTTGCTTCAGCCCAGCTCTCACAGTGAAGAAGGGACGTCACTGAGGCCACTGAGGGAGCAGGAATGCACCCCAGCTTTCACGCTGACCTCCCCTTGCTCCTTTCACACGCTCAGGTGGACAGGACCCTCTGTGATTGGCACTGCTCCATGGCAGCGCGTTCCCCAATCCCGTGGGCATGGCACCCGTCATGATCGCATAGGGCTTTCACCTTCAGATGGATGTGCTTCTTTCTCTAGATTGCAGACTGGCAGGGCTAGCTTCTCTCATCCGTGTTACACACCCACACATCCCAAGTGACACAATGAATGCCAGTCTACCTCTGTTAGAAGCTGGTGAAAGTGGAGGGCACTAGCCAGAAGTGTTGGTAATGGTAATGAACAAACAGTGTGGAGCCTCACAGGGTGCCTGCGGACGGCCTGATGGAGAGCTGCACTGGAAATGATCCCAGTCTGGCTGGCCACTGGCACCCTCTCCCAACAGGCACGTGTGGCCAGCTGAGATGACAGAGCCCAAGAGGCAGGAAGCAGGGCTGTGCTACACTCTGAATGACGGCATTGCAACCTGCAGCTTCTATGGGCGACACCTGGACATTAAACAAGAGCCTGCTGTTGAATTCCTTGGACTCCACTGGCCATGCTTTACCCATCCGTGACTGGCGACTAAATGGAAAGTTGACTCAGCCAAGCTTTGCTCTTTTATAATCGGTACAAACGAAGCCCCAGATCTAATTTGCTGATTCCCAAAATGCAGGAATTTGCAGGCCAGTCATCGGGGCAGTCACACCTGCCTGTCCGTAGCACTTACGCTGTTTTAAATAAGATGCTGTTGGCGTCTTCCCTCCGAAAGCTGAGGGAGGCCCAGACCTCTCCATTCCTTCATTCCCTCCACAGCTCAATGGCCTGTGAGTCTCAAGAGCTGAACAACTGGGAGCAGGAAGTTGTAGAAAGCCTTGCAGAAGCAGACAGCAGTCACACGGAGACGGAGAGAGGGAAGCAGTGACAAGTGCAGAAAGCTCCGAGATGGGTGGCGGGAGGAACTCTCTTGGTCTCACAATAGTACACTCTCTGGGGCCAAGCCTCATACACTCCTTGAATTTGACCAGTCCAAGCCCAGTAGTATAGATTCCACGGCACACCTCCTTCTTCCTCTCCACTAGGATGCTGGCCTCAGACCAGGAAAAGTGGAAGGACGATTTCATAACCCAAGTCTTCTTGAGTGAATCAAATAAAACACTTTCTCACTGATTGTGATCTTAAACTCTTTGATCTCTCCCCACCGTACCCGTTTGCAAACCACCCTAAAGCCCGTAACTCTATGCCCACCCAGTGGTCTGGAACATCCACCCAGACGACCACCTGCCTCCAGCTGAACTGTTGAATGTTGACATTCGCAGGTGTGTTCAGTCACCTCTCCCGGCATCAGCACGTCTGCCCTTCACTGATTCCTTCCCTCTAGCCGTCAGGACAGTAGATACTTTCATTTCTGGTTTGAGCTGTGAGGTCAGTTTCTGCATAATGTTGTTCTCCAGCTCCGTGCACTTCTTTGGGGAGAATGGGATGGAGGTTCCCACCCCATCGAGGGGCTACGATCCAAGCTGGGCACCAGATTACTTAGTGCGGCAGGCCCAGCCATTGTCACGAGGTGCCGGTGGCAAGCAAAATCGCAGGACCGCTGGAACCTTAACTCATCTATTAGCTCAGTTTGGTTAAGTCACGCCCCTTTTGTGCGCCATGGGGTGGTAGCTGAACTGAGAATTCGGGGAGACATCACTGTGGCTGCCACTGTTGATACAGCATGCGAGGTCTATCTTCATCTGTGGCCAACAAGCACAAGGCTCAGCTGCCGGAAAATCCCCGAAGACTTGTAAAATGGCAAAGCAAACACCACCCCCACATGCTGAGTACATAGAGACTGAGTGGTCTCTCCTCACAAGAAAACCATCTGAGGGAGAGCACGTAGTTTCTCTCCCATCTTCTGCTTGTTTCCCCCTCTGCAGATGGGCAGTACATAAATGACATGGCTGGCTGTGGCTGGCTCCCTGGGAGTTGCTCTGACGTTGCACGGCTGTTTTAACACGATGGCAGGAAGAGGGGGGTGTAGCAGAAGGGTGAAATCAGCATGGTGCTCTCACCAGCCTTGGACGCGCCTTAGTCTGAACGCGCCTCCTGATGCTGCATTGCCAAACCGCTCCATAAATAAATACGATAAATAAATAAAGTGACAGATCCAGATGGGGAGACAGAGAAGCAGCACCCGTGTCCCCGGGAACCATCTCCGAGTATCTCACAGAAACACACAGACACAAGAAGTAGCTGAAGACAAAGACAAGATGGGACAGAGTGGGGAAGCTGCCAATGGGGAATCCCCTTCCCAGGCCGAGCACTTTCGGAAGCAGCCAGTGCTGGGTGGCGTAGTCCTTGCTGTGTGAAGATGGGAGGGAAGGAAGGAACTGCCTGGCGTCACTCCTGAGCTGGCATCGTGGGAGGACGCTGGGTTGCAGATGCCAGGGAAACGTGAGTTGTCGAGGGTGGCAGCGACCGGGGTGTCTGGCACCTGCGAGGAGGACAAGAAAAAGTGAAAACTGCTCTCTTGTTACATTGTCCACCTCTTCCCACCTCCTGGCCTCCCATGCAGCTCCGTTAAGAGAAGCCAGCCATGCTGCTTGGCGACTGGCTATAAAGGAAATTCCTGTGTCGAGCAGGAGAAACTAGAGGAGACGGAATAACAGCAGCGACATCAGGCGGAAACACCCTTTGAGTCCCAGTTCAAATCACAGCAGGGTCAGTTCTGCCCTTCATACCCACGTGAGTTCCACAGTTTCCTGTGCACATAGCTGCTGGGCTCCAGGCCAGAGGAGGCTGCATTTTAGTGCTGCAGGTGGTGGGACGGGAGACCCTGTCCATGACTGGTATCATAATCCTGCTTTTTAAGAGCGATTTGACAATGATTCCAAAAACAGCTGCTTTATCCAAAGGGAACTGGGATGCTCAGTCGACTTACATCCCAAGCTTTAGGCTCCTAAATTTGAAAATTTTGGTCCCCGGCTCTTCTAAATATGCTCTAAAAGCTGGACATAAAGCAGTTTTCTGTCCCGGCATCAAAGCTGTCTCTTTAGCAAGAGGTCAGCTCAGAACCACAGGCTGGCCATAAAAAATGCTTCAATCCAGGTGAGGATTCTCAAGGTGGTGGCACCTGTGTCCGATGAGACTCGGGTCCCTGGGACTGTCTGCCTCAGGGAGCCTGGAAAGGCCTCACAGATGGAGACCTGCACTAGACATGGGAAGACATCGAGTCATGTAAAAAGCCTCTCTGTTCTGGAAGCGGCCTGTCTTGGACAGAATGGGGTCCCACCAGTCACATAACAAGCGTGTCATCTCTGTTGGCCTTGGGCATTGGTGGAGAGCACTGCTTTCCTCTGATGTTAAAACCTAGCATGTGTACAGTGTTTCCCCTGGACAGTGCTGTCTGGGCACCGAGTGAGCCTCCTCCTAGGACCTGGGTGTGTACTGGGGGAGAGGGAGGTGATGTGACCTGCTTGTAGCAAACAGCAAAGCTACAGCAGAACTGCCGTTCAACCCCAGGCACTCCTGGCTCCCATTCCTGGGCTCAGAGCACCGGCCTCTCAGCATCCAGTACCATGAGGAACCAGGAAGGAACGACACAGCTCTTTCAGTGCTCCATGTTTCTTCCTTAGGGGACATGGACCCACGACTGTCATGGGAAATCTCACAGGGCTGGGAGTACTGGGGGTGAAGTGATTGCTCAGTCCAAGCCAGACTACAGGGAGACCCTGCGTGGGGACACTGGACTGGATGGGCTGTGTCAATCTGGGAGCTCAGGAGCCACAGAGAACCACAGAGTGCCTGCATCCAGCTGGCTCAGTCAAGATTCACCTTTGTGGTCACCACAACTGAGTCTCATAGACTCGTAGGCTATGTCTACACTAGAAAAAGTTAAGTCGACTTTGTTGTCGATTTAATAAGGTCGACTTTAAGTCGACTTAAAGTTCAGTCCACTTAGTCCACTTTGTTAAGTCGACCTAACCACCCTTAAGTCGACTTAATAAAGTCGACTTAAGGGTTATTGCACGTCCACACTGTCCTTAAGTCAACCTAATGAGTGGTTCGTATTAAGTTGACTTAAAGACTTTCTTAAGCTGACTTAATGAAAGTCCGGTGTAGACAGGGAGTAATTTAGGTCGACTTAAGGGTCCTTAAGTTGACCTAAATGGCTAGTGTAGATATAGCCATAGACTCTAAAGTCAGCAAGGACCAATATGATCATCTAGTGTGACCTCTCGCACAATGCAGGCCACAAAACCTCACCCGCCCACTCCTGTAATGAACCTCTAACCTAGGACTGAGTTATTAAAGTCCTAAGATCATGATTTAAAGACTTTAAAATACAGAGAATGAACCAGCAAGGGAGCCATGCTCAATGCTACAGAGGAAGGCAAAAAACCCCAGCGCCCAAGCCAATGTGCCCTGGGGGAAAATTCCTTCCTGACCCCTCTCTCTTCTTTACTAGGAGGGGGATCTTGGGAGCTTTGGGATGGCAGCAGGAGGAGCTCCTGGACGAGGTAGTGTCACTCTGCTGTGAGCTTCCTAGCAGATTAGGGACCAGAGTGATGGGCTCTGGCAGCTGCTGGAGAGTGAGAGTGTAATGCAGGGATATGACAGATATATACACGAGTTTCCTACCCACCCCTGGATCTCACCAGGGAAATGATCCTGAAAGCAATGACCACGGGATTGCTTTTCTCTACTCTTCCATGCTTGGAACTTCCTTGTTCTCTGATTCTCCAGCCTGAGGAGCAGATGCCCCAGCAGCAACAAATGTGCCAGGCATGGTAGATTGGTTCTTGTTTCAGTGAAACTGGTTATTAATTAGTCACTGGCCAACCACTGGGGATATCACAGCTGATCATTTCTCCTTTGCCTCTTCCATCCTCTTCAGAGGTCCCTGCCTCCCTTCCAAACCCGTGTTCTCCCAGGTGCTGGTGTCAGGCCAGCAGGCATCGCAATCAAGCCATCTTCCACTTCACGCCAAGAGGAACTCACCAGGATCGGGACTTCCTGACCCGGGAAGCTGCTGGCCGCTCCAGAAGACTATCCAGGCGCATCAGTCTCTCGAGGTGGAGAGCTCGTGTGTCCTGCTCACCTTGGTCCCCAGTCAGCTCAAATTCAAACACAGCTGGAGGGGAGAGGTCCAGCTCCAGGAACATGATGTTCTCAGCCTGCACCGGGACAGAATGAAAACAACACCCAGAAACAGAGTTACTGACACAGGCACAAGCCAAGCCATTGACCACCATGAAAGCAGCACGGCTGAAAAAGCTGAGCTCAGCTCTGGGGACAGAAGATCTCCTCTAATCAGGGCAGCTGTCAGTCAAGTTTTCCAGACACTCTACCTCCCAGCAACACATCCTGACCCTGCCCTGCTCCCCCTCCACAGCCCACTCAAACCTGGGCTGCCTGCCTGCAAGGGAGTTGGCTAAAGCCATTTGGGGTGATGTGTTCACTAGGGGCAGGAGAGAGAGGCCCCAAATCCCACTGCACACAGGCCACCAAAGAGCGGTCTGATTTAGCTGGGTTGATTTTTTAACCACCCGCTCTAGAGCGTGGACAATAAACACAGTTACGAACCCTATCAAGTGAGGCCAATGTCCCACTGATTCCAAGGCCAGAAGAGAGTGCTGTGATCACCTAGTCCAGCGGTTCCTAACCTTTTGGGCTGAGGGCCACAGATATCATTGTTACAATGCTGAAGGGTCACCAGTCTCCACCAGCACCCCCCTTGCTCCCCCACTGCAGCCAGAGAGAAGGAATTCACTGCGGACGCTGCCTCCTTCCTCAGCAGGGAAACCGCAATGGTCCTGGAGCCCCACGCACTCCACCTGGATCCCTAGGCAGTGGCTCCCTTCTGCAGCCAGGTGGATGGGAGATCAGTGCTCCCCTCCCTGTGGCTCCAGCAGGGACCCAACACCTAAGCACCCAGCTGGACAGCACTGCTGTGCTCCCTGCTACAGCCAGGGGAGGGAAGCGTTAATCTCCTGTCCCCTTGGCTGCAGCAAGGAGCCTGCACCAGTCTTCTCGCCCTGAATAAATGCGCTCTGCCTGGCCCTTCGGCAGCTGCTCCCTTCTGTGCTAGTGGGAGGGGAGTGAGGCCACTCTTGGCCCCCAGCTCACAGGTTGGGAACCACTGGTCTAGTCTGACCGTCTGTACAGCACAGGCCAGAGACCTGCCCCACATTAATTCCCAGAGCAGATCTTCATTTAAAATTCGTCACTGATGGGGAGCCCAGGGCTGGGAGCGGCCCTTGAGCTGGCATGACTTCTCAGAGCAGCGCCTACTGACCTCACTGGAATTAGTAGGGTTTTTACTGAATGGCCCTTCAGGGCCACAAATATAATTTTTAGAGCCCTGAAGGGCCATCAGCCTATTTCCTCAAAATTAAATTCATTACATTTCTATTCAATTTCAACTAAGACCAAGTAATTCATTTCAAATGCTTTATTCAATTTAAATGTAATTGTTAATTTAAAACATTTATTTAGTGGAAAGAAAATTTAAAACAGCTTTAAATTAAAAATTTTACAATTTAAAAAAAGATCAAACTCTTAAAAATAGTTCATTTCATGCAACTCTAGTCTAATGTGATTTCTGGGGCTGAAGACCAGAAGCTAACCTGTTGATTTCCAGCTCCACTGTCCTCCAACTTCCCTTTCTTTAAATCGTTTGAGGCTGCTACATTCATTACATAGACTGATTTATCTCTAACACCAAATCTAAACCCTGTATCTAAAAACCAGAACACTATACAAAAACCATCGTTAAAAGCAGAGTCCTAGAGCCCAGGTGCTAAATGTAGTTTAAAACAAACAAACAAACAAACAAACAAACAAACAAACAAACAAACAAACCCCCTGGAATTGCTCACAGGTACAGGCCATTAAATCTACCAAAGGCTCTAGTCCCTCTTCCTTTCCTGGGAAGGGTCCTGAGAGCGCTGGGACAAGCTCGCAGCCGCAGCCCCAGATTCTCCTGCTCCCGGGACCAGGCAGTAAGTGGCCCACTCGCCCAATTCCTTTCCCCCGCTGCCCTCTCATCTTACAGCCATAGCCTGGCTCCCAGCTCTGCCCTCCCCACCCCTCAAGAAGTAAGTGGCTGCTCTGGGCTGCCTATAGGACCCAGGCGGAGGGACCTGGCAGGGGCGGACGGCCGCAGCCAAGCTCCCTGACAGCAGCAGGGGAGGGTGAGCCACTTGTAAAAGCCCTGCAGGCCAAGGGTTGAGAACCCCTGGACTAAAAGAAGGGACATACAAGGTAAAAGGACTGAGGATCTGCACGGGCTCCTCTATTCTCTTCTATTGCACTGCCGTACAAGAATATTTGAAACCCTTCCTTTCTGCCAGCCCTTGTAGAGAATCCTTCCTAACACCTGAAAATATGAGGGTTTTTTTTAGAACCCACCAGGAGCTATGGGCTATAACCCTAGTGGCTTATTTGGTGTGCTCCTGAGTATATTAAAAGGTTTGATATACCACAAGTCACAGCGACCCCACCAAGGGAGGTCAATCATACTGGTGGCAGTAGTGGGATCCCACTGCGTTTATGACCATAAGAATGGCCACACGGGGTCAAACCGATGGTCCATCCAGTCCAGTGTCCTGTCTTCTGACAGTGGTCAATGCCAGGTGCTTCCGAGGGAATGAACAGAACAGGCCATCATCAAGCGATCCGCCCTTTGTTGGTCCACTCCCAGATTCTGGCAATCAGAGGCTAGGGTCACTCAGAGCATGGGGTTGCATCCCTGCCCATCTTGTCTTATAGACAGTGATGGACCTACCCTCCGTGAACTTATCTTCTTCTTTCTTACAGTTTGGCCGTCTCAACATCTCCTGGCAATGAGTTCCATGAGTGTTTTGTGAAGAAATACTTCCTTTTGTTTGTTTTAAACCTACTGCCCATTATTTCACTGGGTGAGCCTTGTTTCTTGTGTTATGAGAAGGAGTAAATAATACTTCCTTAGTCACTTTCTCCACACCAGTCATGATTTTATAGTCCTCTATCATATCCCGCCTTAGGCATCTCTTTTCCAAATTGAAAAGGCCCAGTTTTTTAATCTCTTCTCATATAGAAGTTATTCTATACCCTTAATCATTTTTGTTGCTCTTCTCCGTACCTTTTCCAGTTCTATTACATCTTTTCTGAGATGGGTTGACCAGAATTGCAAACAGTATTCAAGGGGTGGGTGTACCATGGATTTCTAGAGTGGCATTATCCCTTTCCGAATGGTTCCCAACATTCTGTTCACTCTTGAAGGCGCTAAGCGGATGTTTCCAGAGAACTAGCCACAATGACTCCATGATCTCTCTCGTGAGAGGGAACAGCTAATTTAGACCCATCATTTTGTAGGTATAGCTCAGGTATTACCTGCCTTTGATTCTACAATGTGCATTATTTTGCAGTTGTCAACACTGAATTTCAGCTGTGAGCATCTGACGAAGTGGGCTGAAGTCCACGAAAGCTTATGCCCGAAGAAATTTGTTAGTCTTTCAGGTGCCACAGGACTCTCGTTTTTAGCTGCCATTTTGTTGCTTCATCACCCAGTTCTGTGAGATCTCTTTGTAACCCTTCGCAGTCTGCTTTGGAATTAGCTACCTTGAATTATTTTGTATCATCTGCAAATTTTGCCACTTTACTGTTTACCCCCTTTTCTGGATCACTAATGAATATAATGAGAAGCATTGGTCTCCGTACAGATCCCTGGGGACTCGCTATTTACCTTCCTCCCTTCTGAAAAATGACCATTTAGTTCTACTCTGTCTTTTCTGTCTTTTAGCCAGTTACTCATCCAGGAGAGGACCTCTGTGGGTGGGGGAGATACCTCTGTTGGTGAATTTGGCTGGCAAGGTGGTGGGGGAGATGTTACAGGCATACGCTGCTCTGTGGCACCTTTCTCCTCACGTAGGGGCAGATAGTTTAACGTGTATGAACTTAGCATGGCTCAGAAGGAGAGCTGGCTCCCTCTGATTCAAGAAAAAGAGCTGTTCTTCTCAGGCCAACGCTTCATCTGCAGGTGGATCATATCCTCTCCCCACCCCACAAGCTTATAGGTAGATCTTCAAAGCCAAATCTTGAATATGGTCCATCCAGATGCTTTGCTTCACAATGCTTAAGCCTAATCCTAACCCTAAATTAATGCATTAACTTAATGCTTAAGTGGTATGAGCCCTTGTGCCCCTGAAAAAGGAGTCGCCACATTTCTACCCTCAGAGGATTCAGTACCTTGAGTCCCACCTTCCTTACCACCCACAGGTTCCATCTCTTTCTCATCAGTCCACAGAAAGACTTCATTCCACCCCTCCCGTCAGCACCCTCACTCACCCGGTACCGAGGATGGCCACCCATGGCCATGGCCACCCGTGCATACTGGCTAATGGGTCTTTTGTAGCCCACGGCAGACGTCGGCCTCTTCTTCATTTGGTTCTTGTTGCTATGGAGAGATTTAGAATAAACCTTTTACAATAGAAAATGATACACTAAAGATAAATCTAGAAACAGCATGGAACTGGCTACCTCGGTCTCTAAATGGATGTACATTTTTGCAGAGTTCGTCTTTCCTTTCTTCCCATGATGTGCCCAGGGTCTGGTGGAGAGCTGGTCCCTTAGACCAGCGGCTCTCAACTTTTCCAGCCTACTGCACCCTTTTTAGGAATCCGATTTGTCTTGTGTACCCCAAGTTTCACCTCACTTAAAAACTACCTGCTTACAAATCAGACAAGTGTCACAGGACACTATTACTGAAAAACCGCTTACTTTCTCATTTTTACCATAAATCAACTTGAATATACACACTGTATTTACATTAGTGTACAGAATATAGAGAAAGGGAAACACGTTGTTGTCTGAAATTTTGGTTTATACTGATTTCACTAGTTCTTTTTATGTAGCTTGTTGTAAAACCAGGCAAATATCTACAAGAGTTGATAAACCCTCTGGAGGATCTCTGCATACCCCCACAGATACGCACACCACTGGTTAAGAACCACTGCCCTAGACTTCCAGGGCTGTACTTCTATTAATTGCATGTCCTGAATAAAAAGCATCTATGAGGATGAAAAGTGTAAGCCCTTAGGAACGAGAGGAATTTTGGGGGGACGTCCAAGGGCTGTGGCTAAGAGCAGAGGAGCAGAAACTGGTACAGGATCATTGTGGCTGAACAATACAGCGCTGGAATAGATGTATCAGTCTGTGGAACAGGCTCACTAAGGAAGTTGTGGTCTGTGAATCCCTGGATAGGAAGATCATTGAAAAGGGTGCTTGTTGGGTTGAGAAGTTGAAAGCCAAAGGGTTCAGAGAGCAGGCAAGGAAGAAAGATTTGGAAAAGTGGCTGGACTTTGGGGGGCTCATCCAAGCAGAAAAGATCCTCCAAACCTTCTAGGCTTGTCCATCACTGGGATCACAGACACATGAGTCAGTGATGATTATCTGGGTCAGCCACGCTAGCTCTTTAGGCCTCCAATAAACATAGGCTGCGAAGCATTCGCTTGTTATCAGTAAGTGTCAGGAAACATCAGTGTCACCGCACACACACACACACACACACGGATGAAAAAACATTTCCCTGATCAGCAAAGTAAGAAAGACACACCCTGAGCACTTAAGAGTTTGGTGTCAGGCTGTTTACTGGGGGTATTTTGACATGCAATGGCGACAATTTGTGTTTTAGGGTTACAAAGCTTTCACTTTCTGAAACTGTGTCAACCGTAATCAGTGGGGGGCCCCCACTGTCTGGTCCCTCCCATCATTTTCCACAACTGTGAACATTTAAATCACTACATATCGTAAAAGCAAACCATTATTATCCATCAACATTATTTTAAAAATTCTGCCAGCCTAAATACATAAAATCCTTAGTTGGAAACATCAAATCCACCTGTGCCCGGTGCGTGTGTTTTCCCCGCCCATCAGCTATGCCTTAGCCTCAACCCCTGGTCTCAAAGCCTGGGTTCGTGGAGCAGATCTGTGCGGTGTGGAGCCCTGTGTAACATGAAGGCTGGCAGGGAAGAGATGCCGGTCGATGTGGCAGCTCCTGCCAAGAGGAATTTAGCTGCTTCGATACAGAATTTAACCCCAGCCGCTGGGCAGCCACCGGGCCAAGGAGCCACCGAGTCAAAGAGCCGTTGAGTTTCAGTGTCCGAGTAGAGGGAGGATGAGCGGGGTCGGGCGAGTTATAGGACAGGGCTTGGCAGATGGGGGCTGGGAAGAGGAAGGGGGGGGCGGTTTGACAGGATCTCAAGTACAAGAAGTGGGGGGCCTTGTGCGTGGCCTCCCTGGCGCTGTGGGCAAGGGGCTGGTGACGTAAGCCAGACGAAGGCTTTCACTCCCTCCACACGGCTCCTCTCACATTGCCCGGGCGCTGCCAGTTCCACCGAGTGCTGCGGCACCCGCGCCAAGCAGGCTGAGTAGCAGGAAGGCAGCTGCTGGCTCCTCAGCGAGAGAGGGCCCAGCCCAGACCAACCCGCCGTGTGGCCCCTTGTGTATGAGCACAGGAAACTGGCAGAGCTTTTCCCCTTTGCCGCTACTGCTTGCTGCCCGCCGCGGGCCCAGCTCGCCAGACGCAAAGCCGGCTGGGGGCATGCTCAGCACAGAGCCGACCGGAGCTGCCACCTCCGTACGCTGTGGCGTCTGCGCGGCTCACGGGGCTCCTGGGCCAGGCTACCAAGCGGCTGTGGTGCAGCCCAGACCCCCATTTCTGCATGCTACTGGCCCGTCCCCCACACAAGGGCTTGCGTGGGACAGTGCCGACAAGGGGCTAGCTCTCCCCCAGCCCGTTCCTCCATGGCCCCTCTGCTGCCCCAGTGACTCAGAATGTGCCAAAGACTCCCCGTGTCACCTCGGGCAAGTCGGTTAACGTTTCTGTGCCTGCTCTCTACAATGATGCCTCCCTTCTCGCATCCGCTCTCGTGTGTCCTTCCAGCTAGATCACAGGACGAGACAGGGACTGAGCTGAGACTCCACCTTGCCCTTTGGACACAGGGTCCCCCTTGCTCCCGGAGAGATGGACGTGGCGCCAGCTTTACATGATACTGTTTACTTCCCCCTTCTCACTAGCTCAGTTGGGCTGGTCGGCGGGGGGGAGGGGGGGGGGGGACAGAGTGAAAACCCCCTTCGTTCTTTGTCCCTGCCTGGCCCCTCCCATCACACGAGGGGCTGAGTGGAGAATCAGCCCCGCAGAGGCTGTTCTGCCCACCCGGCAGGGACCAGCAACGTATTACATTGGATTATGCCTGAACCTGCAGACCGAACAGCAGGAAACGTTCCTGTAAGGCTGTGCGGAACAGCCTCCAGTGCCAGCTCCGTAGGGCAGTTACACACGGGCTAGTCAAAGGATGGGGGGCAGACTGTAGGAACAGTCCCGGGGGTTGCAGGGATGGGACCTAAGGAGGTTTTCCTCCACGGCTGCTGTCTGTGGTTTCTGCTGCCAGTTGCATCACTCTGCCCAGTGCTGCGCCCGTTGTCAGGATGCTGAGTGAAAGCAGCAGACACAGCAAAGAGACACACAGCTCCTTCCCCATCCCCTGGGAAAGGCCACCAGAGACAAGGAGAACTTCATGTAAAGCCTGATGGCTCCCACTGCCGCGCCAACTCCAGGGCTGAGAGCCACACAGCGAGCCGGGGCAAGTGCCACAAGGTGTAAAATGAAATTAACCCCCAATGAAAGCAGGCAGCAGGTCAGCTATTAGCAGGCAACAATCCACGGCACACACACAAAATGGGCAGTGACTGCCTAGGAAGGAGTACTGCGGAAAGGGATCTGGGTGTCATAGTGGACCACAAGTTAAATATGAGTCAACAGTGTAACTCTGTTGCAAAAAAAGCAAACCCCATTCTGGGATATATTCATAGAATCATAGAATCATAGAATAATAGGGTTGGAAGGGACCTCACGAGGTCATCTAGTCCAACCCCCTGCTAAAAAGCAGGACCACTCCCCCTAAATTATCCCAGCCAGAGTTTTGTCTAACCGAGCCTTAAAAATCTCCAAAGATGAAGATTCTACCACCTCCCTAGATAGCCCATTCCAATGCTTCACCACCCTCCTCGTGAGAAAGTTTTTCCTAATATCCAACCTTGACCTCCCCAGCTGTAATTTGAAACCATTGCTCCTTGTTCTGTCGTCTGTTACCCTCGAGAACAGCCTAGCTCCCTCCTCTTTGGAGCAACCCTTCAAGTAGTTGAAGGTTGCTATCAAATCTCCCCTCAGTCTTCTCTTCTCTAGACTAAATAAGCCTAGTTCCTTCAATCTCTCCTCATAAGTCATGTGCCCCAGCCCCCTAATCATTTTTGTTGCCCTCCGCTGGACTCTTTCTAATTTGTCCACATCCTTTCTGTAGTGGGGAGCCCAAAACTGGACACAGTACTCCAGATGCGGCCTGACCAGTGTCGAATAGAGGGGAATTATCACTTCCCTCGATCTGCTGGCAATACTCCTACTGATGCAGCCTAATATGCCATTGGCCTTTTTGGCAACAAGGGCACACTGTTGGCTCATATTCATCTTCCCGTCCACCATAACTCCCAGGTCCTTTTCTACAGCGCTGCTACTTAGCCGATCGGTCCCCAGCCTGTAGCAGTGCATGGGATTTTTCCGTCCTAAGTGCAGGACTTTGCACTTGTCTTTGTTGAACCTCATGAGGTTTCTTTCGGCCCACTGTTCCAATTTGTCCAAGTCTCTCTGGATCCTGTCCCTGCCCTCCAGAGTATCTACCATTCCCCCCAACTTGGTGTCATCCGCAAACTTACTAAGCACGCAGTCTATTCCATCATCAAGATCATTAATGAAGATGTTGAATAGAACCGGCCCCAGGACCGACCCCTGGGGCACTCCACTCGTTACCGGTTGCCAACCAGACATCGAGCCATTGATTCCTACCCGCTGAGCCCGTTGATCTAACCAGTTTTCGATCCACCTTACGGTCCACTCATCCAACCCATACTTCCTTAACTTGCCAACGAGAATGTTGTGGGAAACCGTATCAAAAGCCTTGCTAAAGTCAAGGTATATCACGTCAACGGCTCTTCCCGCATCCACAAATCCAGTCATCTCATCATAGAAGGAAATCAGGTTGGTCAGGCACGATTTGCCCTTGGTGAATCCATGTTGACTGTTCCTGATCACTCTATTTTCCTCCAAGTGTTTCAGGATGGATTCCTTGAGGACCTGCTCCATGATTTTCCCAGGGATTGAGGTGAGGCTGACCGGTCTGTAGTTCCCCGGATCCTCCTTTTTCCCTTTCTTAAAGATAGGTACTATATTTGCCTTTTTCCAATCCTCCGGGACCACCCCCGTTCGCCACGAGTTCTCAAAGATAATGGCCAGCGGCTCTGCAATCACTTCCCCCAACTCCCTCAGCACCCTCGGATGCAGTTCATCCGGCCCCATGGACTTGTGCACTTCCAATTTCATTAAGTGTTCCCTAACCTGACTTTCCATCACTGAGGGCCACTCTTCTCTCCAGTCCGCGTTACCCCGTGTAGTAGCCTGGGAGCTGGCCCGCCCTGTGAAGACTGAAGTAAAAAAAGCATTGAGTACTTCAGCCTTTTCCGCATCATCCTCCACGAGGATGCCTGCCCCATTCAGTAAGGGACCTACACCACCTCTGATCCTTTTCTTGTTGCTGATATACTTATAGAATCCCTTTCTGTTATCCTTCACATCTCTTGCTAGTTGCAACTCCAATTGTCCTTTGGCCTTTCGGATTTGATCCCTGCAGTCCCGAGCAATATCTTTATACGCCTCCCTTGTCATCTGTCCAAGCTTCCACTTCTTGTAAGCTTCCCTTTTATGTTTCAGCTCCCCGCAGAGTTCCCTGCTAAGCCACGCTGGTCGCCGTCCACATTTGCTGTTCTTTCTGCACATCGGAATGTTATCTTCCTGTGCCTTTAACAGGGTTTCTTTAAAATACAGCCAGCTGTCTTGGACACCTTTCCCCTTCAGATCAGCTTCCCATGGGACCCTGCCCATCAGCTCCCTAAGGGAGCCAAAATCTGCTTTTCTGAAGTCCAGGGTGTGTGTTCTGCTTCTTTCCTTCCTTCCATTGATCAGGATCCTGAACTCTACCATCTCATGGTCGCTGCTGCCCAGGTTGCCATTTACTTCTACTTCCCCGATCAATTCTTCTCTGTTTGTGAGCAATAGGTCTAGAGGTGCAAGGCCCCTAGTTGGTTCCTCCAGCATTTGTACTAGGAAGTTGTCTTCAATATTCTCCAAAAACTTCCTGGATTGCCTGTGCACTGCTGTATTATCTTCCCAGCAGACATCAGGATAATTGAAGTCCCCCATAAGAACCAGGGCCTGCGACGATCTGGAAACTTCTGTTAGTTGTCCATAGAACGCCTCATCCACCTCCTCTTTCTGGTCTGGCGGTCTGTAGCAGACACCCACCACAACATCCCCCTTGTTGCATTCTCCCCTAAACTTAACCCACAAGCTTTCAACCATCTTGTTTCCTGTTATTAACAGGAGTACTGTAAGTAAGACATGAGGAGTCATTCTTCTGCTCTACTCCACCCTGATTAGGCCTCAACTGGAGTGTTGTGTCCAGTTCTGGGCGCCTCATTTCAGGAAAGATGTGAAGGAATTGGAGAAAGTCCAGAGAATGATTAAAGGTCTGGAACACTTGACTTAGGAGGGAAGATTGAAAGAGCTGGGTTTGTTTAGTCTGGAAAAGAGGAGACTGAGAGGGGACAGGATAACAGTTTTCAAGTACCTAAAAGGTTGTCATGAGGAGGAGGGAGAAAAATTATTTTCCTTAATCACAGATGATAGGACAAGAAGCAATGGGCTTAAATTACAGCAAGGGAGGTTTAGGTTGGAAAAAATTAGGAAAACATTAGGAAAAAATTCCCAACTGTCAGGGTCATTAACCACTGGAATAAGTTGCCTAGGCAGGTTGTGGAATCTCCTACATTGGGAGGTTTTAAGAGCCGGTCAGACAAACACCTGTCAGGGATGGTTTAAGAGGTACTTGGTCCTGCCATGAGTGCAGGGACTGGACTCAATGACCTCTCGTGGTCCCTTTCAGTTCTAGGATTCTCTGATTTAACACAAACAAGGGGAAGCCCCTTTTCAGTCAATGCACACAGCTACCCTGTGTCACTCCTTGCCCGGGGATGTCGTGATGGACAAAAGTGTAACCAGATGGTCACAAAAGAACTGGGTAAATTCATGGAGGATTGGTCCATCAATGGCTATTAGCCAAAATAGTCAAGGACTCAACCCGATGCTCGAGGTGACCCTAAACCTCAGACTCAGAAACTGGGGTGGAAGGCATGGGTGGATCACTCCACAATTACTCTGTTCTGTACACTCCCCCCACGGTTTTGGTATGGGCCACGGTCATAGACAGGATACACGGGGGAAGGTGGACCATGGTGTGACCCAATATGGCACATCTTTTGTTCCTAAAAGCCCCCCAGTCTGTACGGGAAATGCCAGGCCCTCTGCCAGCATTTCCATGAGGCCATCCAAGGGTGCATCCTGCTCTGAGGAGTGACTCGGTGATCAGCACCTGTCAGCCCGACTGCCGAGTCACTTCCTGCTGCCAGAGCCCTTGTCCTGCCGGCACGTGGCCAGGAGGCACTCCTGGACCAGATCTGGAAAAAAATCAGCATGAGCTAGGGGCTGGAATGCCCTCCTGGGCACATGGGCCCAGCCAGCCCTGCCTTTGTCTGCTATGTGGTGGAAGCGAAGGATGTCCAGACGGGAGGGGGCTGGAGCACAGCTCGCCTGCCCCGAGCCCCCCTGGACTCTCCCCCTTATGCTGTGCACAGCCCGCGAGGAGCCTGGCCTTCTCTGCTCTACTCTGCACTGTGACTGAACAGTTGCTCTGAGTATTTGCCTTTCGAACGGGCTCCATTTCTCTGGTGTGACTGCAGTCCCCTCCACGCAAGGAAACGCCTCTCGGGGGACGGGGGCCAGTGCAATGCGGGCCCCTCAGTGGACTCCCTGCACCACACTGCTCTGGCATCTCCTGCCCACCCACTCACTGCACAGTGCCCCTCCCCCACACCCATTCTTCAGAGCCCTCCCCTCAAACTCTGGGCCAAATTCACTCCTTAGGAGGTGTTTCGGGGGCTGCATCTGACAGCGACACACTCTTACGGTGTTAAGGTGGGTTCTCTGCTCTGTGAGATGACAAGCCAGGAACAGATGGTGGTCCTTGCCGAGCTGAGCTTCTGCCCACTCTTCCGTTCCAGACTGCTAATTTCCCCTGTTCAGCATCCTCCCTCCTGCAGCCACTCAGGGGTGCGACCCATGCCTCAGAAAAATGCCCCGGGGCAGGCCAGACCTGGCCTCCTCTCCCAGAACTGTAGCCTCACCCGCCAGCAGGCACAAGCGGCTGGAACTTCCACTGGTCCTCTTCACAGTCATAGTACAGGCGGTTCATGATCTTGTTCTTCTCTTCCGGGGGGATAAAGTTCTCAATGATCAAGTATCTGAGCAAGAGCCAGAGGAAGAGGCAAACAGAGTGAGTGGGTGATGGTGGCAGGACAAAAGGGGCGATGAAGTGAGAATAAAGAAAGAGGGAAGTGAATGGGAGTAACGGGAAGGAACAAGCAAAGTGTTGGGAAAAGATGGTGGGCAAGAGACACAGAGAAATGGGAGAGAGAACGAGAGAAGGAAACATGGGGAAAGAAGAGAGTAAAAGGACAGAATCAAAAATCACAGAGAGAAATAGAGAGAAATGGGAACAGAGAGAGAACATATCAGTCCAAGAAAAGAGACACAGCATTTCCTGTGTTCATATGCTGTTTTCAGACAACAACCCTGCCGGTTCGCTCAACAGCGGATTCCCCCACACTGACCACAGAGATACGCAGCAGTTCACACCAAAACAGTGTATGGACGTCAGCTAATTACCATGCTACAGGAAAGGCTCGTTAACTCACACGGGTCTTTCTCAAGTCTGCAGCACGGCACGGAGTGGGGGTGCGGACACTCCTATTGGAGGCAGCTGCTCTTTCTCAGCGGATGAACATAAGAAGTTGCTGCTTTTCATCAGCCCCACTTGAGCCAGCTTTTGAACAACAGACCCACGTGATCATGCACATCCATTTACACTCATCTAACTTACATGCAAAAATTCCCAACATCTATCCATAGATGAGACACTGAGTCTTCCCTGATCCAGGAGAATTAATTTATCCCAATCTGTCCCCACACATAAATTCTGCCCAGATAGTTACCCTCACCCCTTGATTATTTGAAAGGCCTTCCTTGTGAGGCACGTGGACTGTAGATATTAAGGCCAGAACAGACCATTACTTATCATCTAGTTGATCTCCTGGATAATACTGGCCAAAGATCCTCTCATACAGCGATTCTTCCATAATTGTTCCTTAAGCTAGAGCAGTTCTTTCAGAAAGCAATCTAGCCTTGAGATAAAGATTTCAAGGGATGGCGCATCCACCACCTCCAGAGGAAAGCTGTTGCAATGGCTGGTTATCCTCACTGTTAAAAATGCACCCCTTAATTCTCATCAGAGTTTGTCTGGCTTCAGCGTCCAACCCTGGGTTCTCATTATGCCTTTTCTATCAGAAATCAATTCCTCGTGTAGATATCTGTACACAGATCAAGTATCCTCTTGTAACTTGGATAAACTAGTTAGATGGAGCTTCTCAAATCTCTGTTTATAAGGCAGGATTTGCAGACCTTGAATAATTCTTGTAGGTCTTTTCTGAACCCCTTCCAATTTTTCAACATCTTTTTTGAATCATGGACAGCAGAACTGGTCACAGTACCTAGTAATGGCCTCATTAATGACATCCTTCTACTGATTTCCATGCTCCTGCACCTAAGAACTGCACTGAACCAGTTAGCTATGGCTTTTCACTGGGAAATCATGTTCAGCTGTTATATCACCATGACATGGAGTCTTTTCCAGGGGCGGCTGCACTCTAGCATGCCATCCCCCATCTTGTCAGAGTGACCTATATTCTTTGTTCCTAGATGTATGACCTGGCATTTGGTTGTCCTACAAAGTGATCAAGGTCAATCCACATAGCAGAGCTGTTCGCATCATTTACCACTCCACTGATGATCCGATACTTTCCAGACATCATTGATAAAGATATTGAATCGCTTTGGGGCATGCACAGATTCCTAAGGGAGCCAACTAGAAACACCCCTGGGAGGATGATTCCTTTCTGCAATCCTTCAGTTCATTGGTTTTTAATCCATTTTACATGGCTCCATGGATTTTGCAGGAATAGGACGTTTATTTTGTTATCACTGAAAAAGAGGAATACATCGTCCTGCTTCTTTCTGACTACTTCTGCCTTTTCTGCAGGCACGGTGTCCTGGCTGGGGGGGCATGTCCCATGAAGCCTTGACTCGTGCATTTCCCATTAATGGGGAGATACTTACTTCAGTTTAAGTTCCCGTGTCTGCTCGTTTTGTGCTTCCTCCAGGTCCTGCCGCACCCTGATGTACTCCTCATGTTGGTCTTGAATCTCTGCCTTCACAGCCTGCAGCTTGGCGTAGAGCTGGAAGACCAACAAGGAGCTGTTAGTTAGTGCCTGGGGTCTCATCCCAAATGGAAAGCAGGGCATTTACTCAGGTTATCCCCAAAAGTTGGGTCTCCCATGGATCTGCAGACTGGGCAAGCCCAGAGGTCGTCCAATGCTAAGCCCCACAGAACACTTGCCAGGCGCCTGAATGCTGCGTCAAATGTGCTGAAATGAAGCAGGCTGCACCTTTATTACAAAGGCGAGTCTTGCAGAGCCTTTGGGACAGATCCCCAGTTGGCGTCTCTGGAGCAATGCTGAGTGACCCCAGCTGTGATTCCAGCACAATGGGCTCTAGCACGCTATGTCCCAGCTTGATCTGAGAGGCTGTGGAGACCACAGATCCGTGTGCAATAGCGTCCCATGGACTAAGCTGCTTGGCTTGCCCATTGAATCATAGAATCCTAAAACTGGAAGGGACCATGAGAGGTCTTCGAGTCCAGTCCCCGTGTGAGGATTTGACTCTAGTGGCATGCACTGAAAACGTCATGGGAAGGTGGCATGGACCTGCTGCAGCTGAGATAAAATCAGGGCACTATTTGTCCTTGGCTCACAGGAAGCCGGCAAACCCACCTGTCACGCCCTCACCCATCTGTGTCATTACTGTCTCCCCACAGCTGCGTCCCACCACAGGCAGCCTCTCACCTTCTTCAGCTTCTTGGTTTTGAGCTCCACTTCCTGCTGCAGAGATGTGAAGGTTTCCCGCAGCTCCATGGTCTCCTCATCCCGGAGCAGCATCTCCTGCTGCATCTCCCGCTCCTGACGTTTCTGCGTCAAGGAAAAACACAAAACCCAGATAGACAAGGAGGACTCAGAGACAGGAACAAAACCCCACTCTGTGGGCTGGCAGAGCATGATGGGTAGCTCTATGCAAATTGGACAATGGGGGGACTGCATTTGGGCATGTGAGCTCATCTCAGGCTACCCAGCTCAATGCCTGGCCAGGCTGGCAGTGAGTGGCTCACCGGATGGGAAGTTGGGAGCCCCTTTGTGGGGACAGTGGCCACTGCACAGCAAAGATGGCCATTGGCTGCCTTGGGACAGAGACGAGGGATGGCCCAGGCGAGTCGCACCAAAGCCCTCAGGCCTCCCCTTCCCCGACAGTGGGACCTCCTCAAATCCAGCCCCACCATGCCAGGGCCGGAATGACGCAGCTGTGTTTGAGTGTGGCTTCAGCTATCGCCCACTTGCCTTGGGACCCAAGAGATGCCGCCTCGGTGGACTGAGTTTAAACACAGCTCCTTAATTTGGTTTGCAGTGCGCTCTCTCTTACCGGTGGTATCTGGGCCCTGTCCCCTGGGCTGGGTCGGCAAATCCTTTTATACGGGCCACCTACATATATTACTTAGTTATTTAGGACCGTATGTTTTGTTAATTCAGCCCCTGAAATATCCTACAAACATATGTAATATATGTAGCTGATTCAGGCATAATCTACTCACAGTACCCAACACCACGGCTGGCACCAGCACTAGTTTTTGGGGACGCTGTCCAGTGCCAGCTCTGCTCAGCCAGCTTCCAAAGCAGACTCCCTACCTGCTCAGCTATCTCCTGCCTCTTCAGCTCCAGCATCTTCTGCTGCTCATTTGTGTGGTCCATGATGTTCCTCCCTCCTATTAGCAGCTTGCTCTCCATCGCCTGCAGGGGCAGAAGAAGGGAGGTGGGGAGGAATCAGAACATGTCTCTCACATGCCGCGTCGGAAAGGAACGAGTGCCTAACTAGGAGGAACGGCCACCTGACCTTACGGCTCCTGCCCTGCACCTGCAAGTGCAGCAGTAACACCTGGGCGGGGGAGCAGGGCGTGTACGGACCGACTTGCAGGTGGCAGGACGGCAGGAGGGATCGCAACTGCTTTGAAGGACAGAATGAAAATAGAGCTTCAGCTTGCTGATGGGCTGAAATTGTTCAAACACTGAGCATTTCTATAGCACTTTCCAGCTGCAAATCACGTCTAAACATTACCTCAGTAATCTCCAGGCCTCGCCTCTCTTGAGGTAGGGCTCTATCGCCCACTTTACAGATGGGGAAACCGAGGCACACAGGCCATGGCCAACCCGTGGGGTTTTCAGAAGTGTTCGAGGGCCATAGAAGCACAGGTCCCATAGAGAGTCATGTAGGTGCTTTGGAAAATACCACCCGCACTGTTCAAAAATGGCCCTGGATTGTGAGTGCTTCCATTTGTGGGTGCCTGTCTCTAGACGCCGAGAGATTCAGAGATTTGCTGCTGAGCATCTGTAGCTGCCATTGGCTTCTGCTGGGATCAAAGATGCTCAATGCCTCTCAAAAATCAAATCAGGCCCCCGGCTACATTAGTGTTTGCTCCATTGATGCCCCTTGCAGAGGAGGACAAGACACTGCACCTGACGCAGTGCAATGGGGAGTAAGTGGATGGAGTAAAGGGGTGGCCGATGCCGCTGGAGTAATGCAGAAAGAGGATGATCTGAGCAGCTGTGTTTTGAATGGAGTGGTGTGGTTTGGACATTAGGGAGAGGGAGGTTCCAGTTATCAAGATGGGAGATGAAAAGGGCCTGGCCGCAGACGAGAGAGAAAAGGCGGCTCGTAGAGGCGCTATGGAGGAAGCGTGTCAGGATGGGGACACAGCCTGGACATGTGCAGAGCAAGGGAAGAGTCAAGGGAAAGGAGGTAACCACCCTAAACAGTGAAAGATATGGGGGGTTTGTGAAGATCAGGGAGCCCCGGGTGACCTTGGTAAGGAAATGTCTTGGCCCTGTTTTTTAAAGTGTGGTTTTCGTTAATCTGACATAGTCCCTTGAAAGCATTTCAGTGCCTCTGACAGGCCGCCTCTGATCAGGGTGCTGGGCCACAGGCAGCTGCTGCTAAGGCCCTGGGTGGTACTTTCAGGTCACTTGAACACTGAGTTAGCAACTCATGGAGGGCTCAAGCCACGTCTCTAGGGGAGACATTTACCAGGTCTCAGCCTTGGAGAGCGCTCGGAGCCTGAGAAAGGCTTACGATGTCTCCAGTTAAATGGCAGCGGCTCTGTTCACGGTGGCATTTCCAAGGCCTCATGCGTAATAGATGCTGGGTCCCGGTTCTGCTAGGCAGGCCAAGGCAGGGAAGACAAGTTGGAGACGTGTAACCAGGAGGAAAACACTGAGGGTCTGTGCAGAGGGAATGTCAAGGACCAGTCAGTCATTCATAACAGTAATGGGCTTCCACTGGGAAACTTTGTGAGGAGCGCGCAGGTGCTGGGAGAAGCTGCTAAGGTGTTGGGCAGGGAGCCCCCTGCTCCACTGACTGGATTTTTGCAAAGGGAATAATTGACAGGGACCAATCGCTCCGCAGGCACCCACATGGGGAGCTCAACAGAGTGCCGTCCGCTGGCAATAGCAGAATCATGCTTTGCCTGGCCCTGGGCTCCCGAGAGCCTCAGGCTGCTTTATGAACATTTGCTAAGGAATGTGGGACTTCTGCACAAAGCCCATTTTCCGCGGGGTTCGGAGAGGCACAGATAGTGTCGGGCGCTGCTCGGAGAAATGTCAGACGGCGAGGAGACTGCATAGCTGGGAATAGACTTAGAGCTTCCTACCCAATCTCATGCCGTTCCCTCCGCTGCGCAGCCTGTGAGGGGAACCAGGCAATCACACGCATGCCTTCTGCTTAGGACAAGCAGCACATGGGAACTTCAACAACAGCAACACGCTCAGACGTAGGAAGTCGTAATGCAGTATCCATCACCACCTGGGAGGGCTTTATTCCACACACCTACGGGGACCCGGCCTTGTACAGGTCAGCAGCCAGATCCCTACTGCAAAGGTGCAGCCATAGAAACATTGGTGTCTACGCCACTTGGGTCCAGCCAGAAGAGGGGCAGGGATGAGCTGGTTTTCCATGGTACGTCATTCCAGCACTTCTGCAGAATTTAGATGTCCACCTAAGAAATGTTACGTTTCCGGCCCTCCTTGTTGTGAAGGAAAGGCAGATCAATGCTGTGAAAGCGGCTGCCTTAGTGACCCCATCAGCCATTCTGGGAAGAAATCGCCCCATTCATACTGGTGGATGTTAATCCTGAAGCCTACTGAGGGTGACATAGTATTACTCATTTCACTGCTGGGCCTTTTAGGCAAAACCGTCGGCTGATCTGGGATTGTGGGTGGTGCTTGAGCGGGGCCCCTCTTTTCCCCCATCTGGCCCCACAATATATGCTGGGTGTTGCACTCTCAGTTTTTGGTATTAAAAATGAAGCCATGGGGTTTTTGTGGACATCTGGAGCCCTCCGTGGGCTCCTAGCAGGTTTACGGCTTTGTCTCTCCTGTCCTTCCATCCTTCTCACCGGGCACAGGGACGGATATTTAGCTACAGCCCTTGGTAAGCCGCCAAACAGTGCTCACCTGTGCAAAGCCCAAAGCCCTGTGCGCTGTCCAGGTGGGGACGGCAGGAGGGAGTGGATCATGAAATGACGTGCCTCGGGCGTGTTCGCAGCAAGTGCTGCCCAGCTTACGCTGGAGAGACCCAGCCCACAGGCATTGGGGTGAGGGCACAGACTGCTCCACCAGCAGCCCACCCTCCCCGGCACGTCTCCCCAGCTGTGCCACAGCTCCACAGAGTCAACTGGCAAATTCTGCAAACTGCTGGGCAGACCAGAGACAGGGCAGGGCCTGCTGGCTCCCATGGCCTTTGTGTTCATGGCTGGGCCCTCAGACAACCCTGTCCCCCAGCCTGAACCCCGCTCTGGAACCTTCCCGTGGCTAAAGTTAACCTCCTCAGGGCGCTGGGTGGCTGAAATGCCCGTGTGAGCTACGTCAGGGACGCAAAGCCGTGGAAAAATAGGCCAGAGCAGTGCTGGCAGCGGGAGGGCTCTTGGAAGGGGGCGTCTCGGTCGTGTTACGTTCATCCACAACAGGATTGCATGGGAAATGCAAACTGCCCCAACCAGCCCAGCTGCATACCTGGAGCCCCGGGCGGGACCCTTCACCTAGCTCCCCTCCCTTTCCCTCACAGCTCCTGCATGGACAGGACACTGCTTCGCGGCTCAGGCTCTGGTGGAGCAAAGCGGGAGAGGACACGTCATTGCTGGACATGAGGGACAATTCTGACTGCCCCTGCCGTGGGACCCCAAACAGCTGCCAGGATGGACTAACAGCTTCTTCTAAAGGCGCCGTCAGCTCAGAACTGATCACTGGTTTATAGCTCTGTGGTCAGCACGGACCTCTGGGGACACTCTCCGGTCCCAGATCTGACCTAACGCAGCACACGCCTCACATCCGAGGCCTCCTCACCGCGTGGCTGACACTCCTCGGCCGCAGCCTCTCCCAGCCCGGGGTTCCTCCCTCCGCCACTACAGCCCCCGTAATGTTCCACTCTCCCGCCCCGCCGCACCCTCTGCCACGCTTGTCCCACGCGCACCACGCTGCAGGAGGTTGCTCGCTGAGACGCCTACAGTCACTATGCTGTGACCAGAGCGAGGGCTTTGAGCTCAGGTCTGGAGGGGGAAAGGCTCCGGTGGCAGCCGTCTGACAAGGAAGCCCCCTGCGGCCTGGCTGGGGTGCCTTTCCCAACACCTTTGCTGGCCTCACACAGCCCTGGGACTCAGACGTTGCTGGGTGGCCTCCACGGCTGCTCTGCAATCTCTTCGCCAGCACACGCTCCTCATGCATCTTTTATCACCTCTGAGCACAGCCCCGTCCCTCGGCTGGCAGCTCCCTGGCAGCAGATGCAGCCGCTAGCGTGCCTGGGCCTCCAGGGACCCGTTACGCTCGGCAGGGCAGAGCTTTCATGTGAGGCTCTGGAGAAGAAAGGAGGATGGGAACCAGGAGCCCAGACACACCGGTCAAATGCAGGACAGCTGGAGCAGAGCAGCACTACCTGCTGCCGCCACCCCGCCCATCCCACGGGTGGCAACTGGCTACTCAAATGTGGTACCAGGGTTGGAGGAGCAGCGTCGTTTCCTGAGCTTCTCCGGCCCGAGGCACGCAGGAGATCTGGCCAGCTGATTATAATGGTCTCCAATCGCAGTAACTGGCAGGGCTGGATGCTGGGAAAGGGATGACAGGAAATCAAGGGAAATGCAGGCCAAGATCGAGGGGGGGGCTGCCAGCCTGGGGAGACACCTCACGCGAGCATGGTGTGAGTAGCAGCACGGCCGTGGCAGTGTGGCTCATCCGAGCTCAAACGCCGAGGGGCCAGAAGGCTTGGATTTGGGCCGTCAGCCCAAACTGCTGCTTGTGCTGACGTCCACCTGATCTTTTCAGCATGCTAGCTCCAGCAGAGCAAGTGCGAGCCTGGCTCCCCAGGCTGGGTGGCTCGTGGCAGAGCATGCGAGCGAGTCGGCGCCACGCCATGGTAACACCTCTGCTGCTGCACAGCTTCCCAGCTCTTGGCCCAGCCACACACCGTGGCCAGACATCAGCAAGGCAAAAATTCAGACCCTCCTGCTCCAAAGCTTGCAGCTCATTCCCCCAGCGCCTGCTCCTGGAGATTCTCCATTACTTGCAGGGCTCACTCCAGTGTCTCCCAGCTGGTCCAACCCTCTCTGATACAGGCACCAAGGGCAACTCAGCTGGGTCGAATCTGGGCTCCCCAGGGCATTGTGAGGGGGCAATCCACAGATCTCCGCAGGACGCCCCCGTGATTTGTGCCACGACCCAGGGTGGATGCACAAGTGGGTGGCTTCCCCCGGTGGAACAGGCCATGAGCAACGCCCAGTGAGCACAGGCCCTTCGGGGAGCCCCTGCTGCCCAGGTGGCCATGGGCTGGAGACCCGGCAGACAATGGCCCGTTGTGTGTCAGTCCCTGGGATTCGGTGATGACACATCCCACAGACATTGGAGCAAAGCCAGGGACATTTTCTCTCCCACTTCCTTCCGCACAGCTGCTTAGCTCGATGAGTGCTACCGGACGCAGAGCAGCTGCCTCGCAGGACGGTACGTGGCACCCTAGCCGGTGTGCCCCGCTGGATGTGGGAAGGGCGGCATTCTGCCCTTCTCCAGCCCAGCCCTTCCCAGCCCCACGCACCCTGCAAACGGACTTAAACTGCTCAGTCTGACGCCAGGGAGGAGGGCAGGCCACTGTGCAGATGGGGAAACCAAGGCACAGGGAGGCATGACAGTTGCCCAGTGCCACTCACACAGCCCATGGTGGAGACAAGAACAGGATCCGAGTCCTTGCCCTGCACTGTGGGCACCCGGCTACGTCCCCCTCCCCATACTGGTGTGCACACACCGCAACGGCATCCCACCATGAAAGCCACAACCGTCCGGACAGAGCTGGAGAAAGCTTCCCCAGGCGGGCTGGTGGGAGGGACGGTGCCTGGAATTCCAGGGTGGACACTCTCCTGCTGCCACAGGCTTCCCCTAGGACGGGGACAGCTGCCGGGGACACAGATGAGTGTCAACACCAGGAATCAACACTTACGCCCCATTGCTCCCCCTCACCCGCCTCTGTTAGCCTGGACCTGAGCGGCTTGTGCTGCGTAGCTCACAGCTGCTCTGGGCCCCCTTGTCCAGGCTCTGACCCAGCCTGATCCCAGCGCGGCTGGTGCCTGCTCTGCCCTAGCCCCAGGCTAACAGACAGGTGAGGAGTATATCACTCCTGCTCCGCTGCAGATCCCTGCACAGCCCTGTCCCCCCCCCCCCACTGCCTGCTGTGGGTGGGCACAGGCCACCCCCGTCCTCCCAGAATGAGCACGGAGCATGGGCTACACGCAGAGCTCCTACTGCTACCTTGATGGGCTCAGCATAAACACCGTCCTGGAGAGATGGGCTCTGCCCACGCTGCTCCCCAGACTCCACTCCGGGATTTCCCAGAGCATCAGGGCATTGAAGCAGAAAAGTCACTGTGAGCTGCAATCAGACAGGACAGCTCCATTTCCATCGCCCAGCCTGGCCTCCAGGAAAGCTGCCCTCCTCCTGCTGCCTGTCGCTCCAGAGCATCGCACCTCTCATCCCTGCCCTGTGCACGCTGCTTCTCTCCTCCCGGGGAGGTGTCTGTCAGGTTCCATAGCACATCAGCATCTTCACCTGGTGCAACCCCACAGCTCCCTGAGCCTCCCCTTCCGCTCCTGCCAACGCACAGCTGCTCCACTGGCACCTCTCGCCCTCTCCTGGGCCAGCACCCTTCATTATCCGCTGCAGGAAACGACCCTGTCTTGAGCCCAGTAACTTCAACTCATCTTTGGTCCTCTTGCTGGAAGGGGGAGAAGCCTCAGGGACTCTAGGGCCAGAAGGGGCCAATGCGACCATCTAGTTTGACCTCCTGCTCAATGCCAGCCCCCAACCGCACCCGCCCGCTCCTGCTCAATGCCGGCCCCAAACCGCACCCGCCCGCTCCTGCTCAATGCCGGCCCCAAAACCGCACCCGCCCGCTCCTGCAATAAACCTCTAACCTCGGACTGAGTTAGTAAAGTCTCAGATCATCATTTAAAGATTCTCGCCCAGTGGTTTTCAAACTACGGGTCGGAACCCAGTACCGGGTCGTAGACCCTCAGACACTGGGTCGCGGGACCCGCCCCTGCCGCCACCGAAAGACTGGGCGGCATTGCTGAAAGATGCAATTGTTGGGTCATGGGCCTCAATGATTTTTTTCAACTGGGTTCCAACAAAAAAGTTTCAAAACCCCTGCTCTAAGGTACAGAGAATCCACCAGTGGGTGAGCGGTGCCCCATGCTACAGAGGAAGGTGAAAAACCCCCAGTCTTTGCCAATCTGCCCTGGGGGAAATTCCTTCCCGACCAGAGCCTGTCTGGGGCCGAGATCTCTGCCACGTCCAATTAGCATCAGTGGAGTACCCAGGGTCTCTGGTGCCTGGGGGCCAAGCCTACATTCGTGGTCCTCCCCAACACCCCCTCTGGCACAAGCCAGGTGTCTCGGTGCCACCACTGGGTTGGGGGGACTGTATCTGGAGGGGTGTGTGTTGCCGTATGTGTCCCCCCCCCCGTGTGTGTGCGTCCCCGTGTGTGTGTGTGTGCGCGTCCCCGTGTGTGTGCGCATCCCCATGTGTGTGTGTGTGCGCATCCCCGTGTGTGTGCGCGTCCCCGTGTGTGTGTGCGCATCCCCGTGTGTGTGTGCATCCCCGTGTGTGTGTATGTGTGTGTGCGCGCGCATCCCCGTGTGTGTGTGCACGTCCCCGTGTGTGTGCGTGTCCCCATGTGTGTGCGCATCCCCGTGTGTGTGTGCACGTCCCCATGTGTGTGTGCGTGTCCCCATGTGTGTGTGTGTCCCCGTGTGTGCGCATCCCTGTGTGTGTGTGTGTGTG